>OX392513.1:9054213-9470645 GCA_947623375.1 Apotomis capreana | reverse complement strand
ACTATTTTATGCATGTATTGTACATATAAACCTTCCTCTTGAATCACTCTATCTATTTAAACGCATCAAAATCCGTTGCGTAGTTTTAAAGGTCTAAGCATACATAGGGACAGACAAACAGACAGCAGGAACCGACTTTGTTTTATACTATGTAGTGATTATTTAACAAAGGTTTCCACCATAATGTCGTTTACTTTTAAACTATATCATTGTTAAAACTTAGATACTTTTTAGTATTTTTATTTGACTATATATTCTGACTCAACAACGATGGTTATGTCAATTTTGTTTTTACTAAATAAAGTGTGCTTTAAAATATTTTTTTAAATAGGTCTGTGTGTAAAACCGATTCCCAAACAGAGTGTCATTCGCCTGTTATATGAGTCCGACGAGTATTTATTTAACAACAACGTCCGAGCGGCTTGTTGGGATCGACGCCGCCGGACAGCTATATCGTTAGCTGATGTATAGCTATAGGATAGCGAGCTTTCAAGCTCTGTTGCAATCGCGAAAACGAGAAATATTTTTGAAAGAGAGGATTGGTGTAGATCATTCAGGTGGACGATTTGTGGTGTCTTTTTGTTGCACTTGATTTATGTGATATTGTGGTTTTAATAATGTTTCAACCATGTTTTCGGCAGGGACTTTGGAATCTGTAAAATCCGTGCAAATTAAGCCGTAAGAGCTTAGGATTAAGTTGAACTTTTAGCCTTCATATAGCTATTTAAGCTACTTATATGGTGTGTATTCAATTAACAATTATACCAGAGCTATTCGATTTCTGTAATAAAGACACATATCATAAGAACTTTATTAGACGAAATGGCATGTACAAAAATGGCTGAATTAACTTTAACCAAAACCTTCGTCAAATAAAATAGCTGTTTGCAAAACCGTTCTCCAATTGCCCATGCAGCCTGTTATATGAGCGTCCACCGAGTACATATTTAACAACTACATCCGAGAGTTGTCGATTTCCCGACAGTTATCTCTGCGCTTTCAATACCACGGTTGAAATCGCGAAAACGGGAAATATTGAGCGTTCGGAGTGATATTTTATAACGTAAGTTGAGTCTATATAAAACGAAGACTTGGAAATGAATTAATGCCACGAAGTATAAATGAGACAACTCTACATGTATTAATTATCTAGTCATACATATAATTGTAATAATTTTAAGTATAATTTACGAAAAAACTACTTAATTTTGAGTTTCTTTCGTCTTTCTTCTCAACAGCGGTCACCTCTAGTGAATAACGGTAGATTCAGATTCAGACATGTAAAAAAAGTGCCCTTTAATTGTGGCCTACTTACAAATTAAACGTTTTTATTATGACAATAAAAGATGTAGATAGCCCTTCTAATTTCAATAAAAGTCCACCCAAAAACATTCCTTTTATGAAATAGTTCCGTTTGCACAACCGTTTCCCAAACAAGCATCCTTCGCAGCCTGGACTTCGACAAGTATTTATTTAACAACTACATCCGAGGGTTGTCGGTACGAGTATCCCGACATCTATCGCTGCGAGATTTCAATACTCCAATTGCAATCGTGAAAACGGGGAATATTGTGAAACGAGAGGACTGGCTTTGATCGTTCGAGTGGTTGATCTGTTTTTAACGCACACACACGTGTTGTCACAGCATATGTTGAGCCCGAGGAGTTTTACTAAGATATATAATTATATACTGTAGCAGAATTCTATAGTTATAGTAATATTTGCTGTTGTATTCCTGTTTTTGTGGCGGTAAATCTTTTTTATTTTTTTATGTGTGTTTTTTGTTTATTTGAATATTCTTATTTTAATAACGTTTGTAACATATATGTTTTGAACAGGGTCATTGTGATTTATGTAAATTTAGAACAAAGTGAAAATTAAGATGTGAGAATTAACTGCCACGGAGTATAAATTTAGTGAGAAGGGAAGAACTTTGAATTTTTTTTGTACACAGACTTTACTTAGGTGTATGATAAAAGAGAGTTGACAGATAGAGTATTCCAGGATACAGAGCACGTCGTTTTGGTTTATCTTTTATTATAAATATTACGTAAGATATTGTATCGTATGTTGTTATTAGCATGTAATAAGTTTCTAAAAACACCCAAGAATTTACGAAAATTATGTATACAAAATATTATTGTTTTGAGGTTTATCCAAATAGTATAAAAGGAAAAATATTTCGAAAACCCGAGTTCAGTCAGTCCACATCAAGTTCTATTGTTTTTGACTATATATGAACGTAATATTTAAAATAATTTCCAAAAAAAAATAAAAGAAAGATAAAATAGAAAAGATATTTCCAAAAGCGACTGTAAAAACATAATAAGGCATAATTATCGTAGCGTGGTAAATTTATAACCAAATTCAAATAGTCGTAGGTAATTGCCCCAATATTATTTAACCCCTGTTGACCTTATCCGAGTTAATTGATACTACAACACCCATGCTACCGTGCTTCCATGCGAACCATAAAGGTCACACTCAACGCTTAAAACAATAAATTAAAGGCATTTATCCAGTAACAGCCTCAATAAAAATTTAACTGAAACTAAGGTTGCCACCTCTAAAACCTGGCTACCAGGACAAGAAACATGAAAACACCGGATTTTGGAGCTCAGAACCCGGACGGGCGGACCTGTACATATTTTTTTTGTACTTACTGAGTAAAATTAAAAATCAACCTTCATACAAGGAAGGAAGGAAGGAAAGTCTTTATCATCTTAAAATCTTGTTCGGCTGTTCATGAAGATAAAAGTCGCCGTCCACAAACGTGGTCCCGTATCACGAGCAACCTAGTTTACGCCTCTCGACGTACTGTGCATGAAAACTTGAAACCCGGACTACAAATGGACGCTTCCCGGACGCCCTCTAAACTAGGACAAATCCGGGGAAACCGGACGAATGGCAACCCTAACTGAAACCGAAAAAGTCGCCGCTTCCAAAAGTTTTTATGTTCATCGGATCGTTCCCAGTCATTAAATGCAAATAAAAAATTTAGCGCTGCTTAAGAGGCTAGCCGAGCCGGTAGTGTCACCTCGCCGGAAACATTAATCATGAGCGCACATAACTCATGAGCAAGGACCTCCCACCGGGCGCCCTATTGGCGATTATGATGTCAAAACACGGCAAAGTATCGGTTTCCTTGGGTGGGGAAATTAATGTTTTACTAGTATCCGAGTACTTAAACTTCATTTTGCCGGCGGCGGTAAATGGCTTATAATTTTTAAATTACTCTTATTAATTATGCGAAGACTTTCTGTGGGAGCTTTTGCACTGGAAAATTGTGGAGGGACTTTTTTGTCGCGTTCTGAACTTTATTTTGCGTCAGAGATATCTTTTTGTGAGTTGTTTGGCTTGTTAACTAAGATTTTTAATTTGTTTTTGAGATGAACGTAGCAATAAAACAGATTTCGTCCTCAATGACATAATAATGATTTATAAGTATAGGCCCTTCCGTATACCTATTGCAGACGATATGGTGTAATGTGCGGGAGACACCGTTTTTGATGGCTAGCTACTAACTAGACCGGTACGAGATCGACATGTTCTACCTCTACGCAGACGTGATAATTTTAGAACCTTTGACCGAAATGTTAAAGAATATTTTATAACTAGATCATACTACTCAATAAATGAATTATTTTCTAATGCACTGGACAATTAATTAAGTAATGATATTATTTTGTATTTGTAATTGTGATTGTGATACCTATATAATTTAAATAGAATGTTAGGTCTAAAACTGTATTTGCATGTACATGTACTTAAAGCAAATAAACGATTTGGATTTGGATTTACCGCAAGCACAGAATATAGACACTACCGCAGGCCTGACATGAGAAGTTTTGCGATACGCGGTATTGCGTTGCCTGGTGACATCTTGCTAAATGTTATGCGGAGTTATTAGTTAAGTTAAGGGCAAGTTGCTGAAAGTTTTCAAAAAGAATAGAGTATTTCTGAGAAACATTTACAAGAATTAAAAAAAATATTGCAATTGGGAAATTTCCTAGAGGAATTATGAGAAATTTCTGAAAAGGAAAACTTAGGTGGAAAGTTTCGCAATTTTGATAACTTTCGGTCGGCACAACATTATGTGTTATACGAGGGGCGTTCAATAAAAAGTGAGAATGAGATGCAAACTCTTTCAATATTAGGAAATTAAATACTGGCCGGTAAAGTTAATCTATGTAGCTGATTGCTATGAAAAAAAAAACTGAACTGCTTTTTGTTTAAAAAAAATACGGCCATTTCTTTGCAATGCTATTGAGTACGTTAGCGAAAATGGAGAAAATTGAACTTCGCGCCGTTATCAAATACTTGTGTTTGAAAAAAAAATCTACGGACCAAGTCAATTTAGATTTTCGGGACACTTTAGAGTCTAATGCTCCTCCGTATTCGACAGTCGCACGTTGGTGCGCCGAATTTAGACGTGGAAGAACATCGACCATGGACGACCCACGCTCCGGACACCCTACTACAGCAGTAACTGAAGAAATTGTGAAAAAAGTCGAAAACTTAGTTTTGGCGGATCGTCGTGTCACGGTTCGTTTTATTGCTGAAAATGTAAAAATTTCAACGGGGAGCGTGCATAATATTTTACATGAAACCTTGGGTATGAAAAAGGTATCTGCGCGTTGGGTACCAAGAATGCTTACTGACACGCAAAAACAAACTAGAGTTGAGATTTGTCAAGAAGCTTTGGACCTGATACAGCAAGACCGGGAACTTTTTCTGGCGCGATTTATAGCAATGGACGAGACATGGCTCCACCATTACGACCCTGAAACGAAACTGCAGTCTATGACATGGAAAAGGCCGTCATCTCCAACTCCGAAGAAATTCAAGGTGGGCCCATCAGCCCGTAAGGTCATGGGCTCTGTGTTTTGGGATGATAAAGGGGTAGTAATGATTGAGTATCTTGAGCATGGAGCCACTATTATGGGCACTTTATATGCTAAACAAATAGCAACATTGCGCAATGAGATCCGCGAAAAACGGCGAGGTAAACTCTCGAAAGTTGTGCTCTTCCACCAGGACAATGCCCCGGCACACAAGTCTGCCGTTGCAATGGCTGCAATTCGTAATGCTGGGTTTGATATCCTTGAGCATCTTCCGTATTCACCGGATCTCGCCCCCAGTGATTTCTACCTATTTCCGAGATTGAAAGAATACCTGAGAGGCCAGAAATTTGAAGACGACGACGCGGTAGTCGCTGCAGTACAAGTTTTTTTAAGTACTCAAGATGAGACCTTTTTTAAAAATGGAATTTTAAGTTTAGAAAAAAGATATACTAAGTGTATTATGCTAAAAGGTGATTACGTCGAAAAATAAAATGACATTTAATAAAAGTTCATACTCATTCTCACTTTTTATTGAACGCCCCTCGTAGTATCAAAATAATTATAAACTTGGAGATGCATCGGTTGAAGGCAAGCTATTATATAAATTGTAAGCTGCTCAGAGACAGTCAGCTCATATCTCGTAACTCGGAGTTGACGTAACTCAAGATAGGCAACTCGAAGTTTGTACTTGTCGCACCTGTTGAGTTGTACCCTTGTGTTGAACACGGTTAATTAAACAAGAGGTTTACAATTTTATCTCTTCCACTCCCAAGTTTCTTGTTACGTTTAAGTTAGTTCGTATTCGTACCTTTTGAAAGTAATTTACAGCAGGATCAAAGGAGAACTTGAATACAATAAAGTTGGAAAATATTTGTTCTGATGATAGTAACATAGAGAATCGGGGCAATGAAAGAATATACGAAATAGAAATCTACTTACTCAAATATGTTACTTTAATCGATTTTGATGATTTTCTACACGGTATTGTTTTAAACTTAACCAATTTTCGTATAAACACAATTATTATACAATCATAACAGGAGTTATCACTTTTAGCCGTAAATATTATTTAATTACCTAGCGTTGATAATTTAATTAATTCAAAACGTATTTTGCGCCAGGTAATTAAGTCTCGTTTTGTGGTGATATTAATAACCGTTAATTTAGTTAAGGTCAGGTTGGGTAAGAGAAACACATTGGGGTATGGGAAACACTTAAAATAAATCACAGTATAATAGTGGTAAATCCGATTTTTAGAAACAGTTTAGGTAAAAATTAAATAAATGTCACTGTAGTTGGTCGTTTTATGTCTATTAAAGCTAGAAAATATTCCAAAGTGTTCCACTTCCCCCATGTGTTTCTCTTACGCAACTTGACCTTAGTAAGTTTAATTATCAATCCTTTTTTACAGATTACCTCTAGTCTTGATATCTCTTTACTAAATATTAGTAATAGTAGTATTATAATTCTAATATCCACTAATAGTTTATTTGTTTGTTTATTTTATACTTTCGCGGTTTGTACACAAAATTATAACATATCAGGTAACTATACCGTATGTCTGAGACCACGGTCTATGCAACTATGCCGAAACGTCTGACAAAGTGGGTAAAAAATATCGCGAATTCGCGATAGACCCATTTGAAAGAATCGCAAAGGAAACAAATAATTGTTCACGTAGAGCCACTTTGCAACAAAATATTAATATTAATATTCTCAGCTTTGACTATTCTGTAGAAACTGTTTTTTTTTTTACATATACTTACATAATCAATCATCATAGTGTGCGTGTCTACCTAGCGTAGTGTTTATTTGTCTGTTATTAGGGTTCCGTACCCAAAGGGTAAAAACGGGACCCTATTACTGAGACTTCGCTGTCCGTCCGTCCGTCCGTCCGTCCCTCCGTCCGTCCGTCCGTCCGTCTGTCACCAGGCTGTATCTCAAGAACGGTGATAGCTAGACAGTTGAAATTTTCACAGATGATGTATTTCTATTGCCGCTATAACAAAAAATACTAAAAATGAAATAAAATAAATAGGTATTTAAGGGGGGCTCCCATACAACAAACGGGTTGGTTGCGTTAACTTTGCACCTCATTTGTATGGGGCGCTATACATACCAGGTGCAAACTTAACTTAACCACTTAAGGATGAAAAGTGTTAGTACGGAACCCTCGGTGCGCGAGTCCGACTCGCACTTGACCGTTTTTTTTTTAAATTTCATAAAGCTTGTAAGTAGAATAGAGTAGATTTGCAATTGCAAAACTTACTTACTTTAATAAATCTCACCAGTCACTTGAATAGCTTAGTAAGACTATGTATCCTGTAGCGACATTTACCTGAAAAAACAAACATGATAATTATTAAAAAGTAAAAGAGTTTTAATTAAATGAGAGATAAAATAATACAGATACTAAAAGAAGCAAAAGGCATCAAAGGATGTAATGTCCCAATTTATTTGGCAGTTAACCTGTAAGTGGTCTCTGACTGCTATAAAACTAACTAAACTCGTTTCACAGCGCCGCTGAGTCGATTCCGTTCTGTTTTATTTGATACTAGAGCGCTTACACGCAACTTGAAATGAAAATGAAATAAAATATTTTTATTGAAACTTAGAACATAAAAAACCGGTCAAGTGCGAGTCGGACTCGCGCACCGAGGGTTCCGTACAAACACTTTCCATCCTTAAGTGGTTAAGTTAAGTTTGCACCTGGTATGTATAGCGCCCCATACGAATGAGGTGCAAAGTTAACGCAACCAATCCCGTTTGTTGTATGGGAGGCCCCCTTAAATATTTATTTTATTTTATTTTTAGTATTTGTTGTTATAGCGGCAATAGAAATACATCATCTGTGAAAATTTCAACTGTCTAGCTATCACCGTTCTTGAGATACAGCCTGGTGACAGACGGACGGACAACGAAGTCTCAGTAATAGGGTCCCGATTTTACCCTTTGGGTACGGAACCCTAAAAAGTAAGAATATTCATCGGTAGTAGTCTATTGATAAAACTTTATATGTTGATAAAACGGATGTACAGATTTTATCCAATTTTGGTGCAGAGATAGCTATGGAAGTATCCAAAGTTGGTTATACTTTTTACCCGACTACGGTGAAGTAAACAAATGGGATATGGCTGTGAATTCCACGCCAACGAGGTTGCGAGCACCTTTTACCTAATTCGACATTATTACGTCGTACAAATAACACACAGATGTATAATCGGTACCTCCACTAGAATATTAAAACGAATTCTCGCCGTTAATACATGCAAATGGTTTTATTATTGAATCGGAATTCATCCTTGATAATGTACCTATTGCGCAAGGGCGGTGTATTTATAAACGAGTCCCACCGCGTAACACCGAGACGAGTAACTTACCGTCTTAATGACGTTATGAAGTGGGACTAATTGTAGGTACCTATACTTATTTGTATTTGTCTCTTTATTGCAATTAATTGTTTTCACCGTGCAACAATTTATAAAAACTCACATCAAATAATTTAAAGCCACATCCAATAAAATTATAAAGAACAACACTAAATCCAACAATAAAATTACAAATTTTGTTAAGTGATTCTCCGAGCGTTCTCCGCGTGGTTCTAGCGTCATTCCTTTTTACGATTATTACCGCAACGGAAGAGTCAATCATTTTAATTATGATCTAACTAGGATCGCACTCGGGTGTGGCTTCGGTATACATAAAACGACTTCCGACAATCATCTATTTTAACAAAATTTGCAGAAATGGGAATGACGAAAAAACGCCTTATAAACGAACTCATACCCCCCTCACACAAATCGATCTAGTCTCACAGTAAGGTTTAGTAGGCTCGTGTTATGTGCACTAGTCGTCGATGTACATACTTATATACATAAATGTATACTTCCATGACCCGGGAATAAATATTTGAGGTCATCACATAAATATATTTGCCCTTACCAGGATTCGAGCCCTGGACCATCGGCTCAGTAGCCAAGCCACTACCACTGCGTCAAATAGTTGTTGAAGTATCCTCCTCGCCTTGGCTATTATCAAATTAACTACTATAATTTAATCCTTAAGTATACATTGAAGATAATTTACCAAAATTCGTGAAATGATTCATAGTCTATAAAAAAGAAATCTATGTGTATATAGGGATAGAAGAAGCATAAAAACGAATGGACAAATTTCAATTATTTTTAGTAAACTAGGAGCCAGGTATATTTGATAGTTATATTGGCTATATGATTTTTTTATCCAACAATGAACAAGCAAAATAGAGTGTAGTCCGTGTGAGGCGAAGATGCTTGTTCTAAGATAATGTACTGTATGTACTAGTATCGCTGTACCTATGTACATAGGTACAGCGATACTAGTAGACCAACATACACCCATCTTAATGGTGCCGATGTGTAGTGGGATTCAATGAATACTTACTGAAGTGTTCTTTGTCCTTATACAAAGTATTATTAAATTAAGATTTGTTCATTATTGGAGATATTTTACAAAAAATAAGTGAAATAGGTTTTATTTCATGCTAGAAGTCCCTCGCAACTTCATCTGGCCTTTTTATACCGTAATCGGATGGAAAGTATCCTATAACTGATTTTGGATCTTTAGCTATCCCTGTCCCAAAATCGCTTCATTCCGTCGAGCCGTATTCGCATGATGAATATATTATAATAATAGTTAAGTAGGTAATCGTATACCATTAACAACACTGTAATAATAGTATTTGTGTCTACATTATAAATGGACTAGATGATTGGTTCATTACAATAAAACTATTGCTATTATTGTCGTAGAAAACAAATAGAAGTCCATTAGATCGTGTCGTTATAATTACAAGTAGTAGGGATTCGCCGATACTACGATACGGGGCGGACGGGCCTGATGGGCGGCATCCAGGGCGGATTTGGCGGACCACCAAACCTAAAAAAAAAAAAAAAAAAAAAAAAAAAAAAAAAAAAAAAAAATAGCCCCCTACGTAGAGCGTTTGGAATAGGTCCCAGGACGCTCAGACAGCTCTGTCAAGACTTACAGAACGCCCTACGCTAACAATGCAACACCTTCCCCGACCCATCGACCCTTTTCTATTGTCTATCCGAGCTCGGGTTTTATTGCCCTCTCGGACGCCGAGCTCACTTTTATTACGGTCTACTATTGTTTCCCTCTTTTATATTTCTCTTTGGCTACAACTGTCTACAACTTCCTTTGCAAACGGTATACATCTTTTAAGAACATTCTTTAGGTAAAGCTGGACAAATACCTAAACATCTCATACCTAAACTATCAGACTAGGTCCGTCACCTTGGTTCTTATTGGAATCGCTGTTTCAACGCAGCCTGTCTCACATCGTGTCTTTACTCCAGGTTTCTTACTACGTGATATGTGCTACGGTGTACGTATCACTAATCTAAGCTAACCTATGCTAGATCACAATTCTAACCTAACCTAACCTAAGCTACAGGACTACGCCCAGCTAACGCAGGATACGTTACTTGACTACTTAACTTCAGGTAGCCTTACTTCAAAGTATGTCTCTTGTTACTCACTACATATGCTGCATTTGGAACGTTGTTCTATTTATATATTTTATCTTGTTCAACTTAACATTACTTCTAACTTAACTATCACTTAACTTCAAAAACTAATTTTGAAGAACTGCTTTATATACTTACCTACTTAAAACCAGCTACGAGCACAGCACAGTTGTTTTGGTCTTAAGAACGCTGTTCTAACCTAACCTAACCTTGCATAAATTTGACTACGTACTCAATGTTACTTTCATTTCTTTTTTGTAATAACCGACTTCAAAAAGGAGAAAGTTCTATGTAAAAATATTGCATGTAGCATAAGGATAATACGAATCTAATCTTACAATAGTAATGCGGTATTTTATACAGTAATAACTGCTTCAAAACTATACTAACTTATTTAAGCTGTAAGTTAAAAATACGAGTTCTATTTTTGCATATTTATTTATTTCGCCAAATATTATGTTCTTGAATAGATGCTTAAGAAAATACCTGAATAAACTTTGTAACTTGTACTAACGTGTATTTGTAGTGGGCTGAACTAAACTCGTTGATTTTTTAATTTGTTTGTTGGGTCCATATTGTTTGTAAAGATTTATGACAGGTTTCTTCTCCGAATCATCAAAAGATTCGAAAGTCTATTATAAATTTTATTACTGTTTGTTGGTGGCTGTTGGGCGCGGTACAAACTAGTCGAAACGTGATTTTAACGGTAATCTATTGTCACATCCTTATAAAAGCCGATGGACAGTGACGATCTATAAGTATTCAGAACCGAGTCGTGCTTGTTACCAGAGCTCTCTCAGTGTACAGTGACATAGTGTTGAATCGTGCTACAGTGCTTATAAAAAATGGCAAATGTAAGTATGTACTATTTTTTATAAAATATGTATGTAGTATTTTTATGTACTATTTGTTTAACAGTGTTTTTTTTCTGTAACTTGTGTTCATCGTGTTACTTGTTAAGTGTGTTAATCGGATGTATAACTTATTGTTGAATATTGTTACAGTTCACGGAAAACACTTTCAAGAATTTTTATTACCCTGAACCTGAACATGATGATTCAGGGAGTGATGAAGAAGGCACACTCGGTTTTAAAGTGAAACAAGCCATAGCGAAGAAACGTCCTGCAAATAGTATCGAGAGTTTCTTTGAAAAACCGCAGAAAAAAGTGAAACCAGTGAAGAGATCTTCCAGTGTGTCGCAAAGTTCCCATACCGGTGTTGCTTACCTATCTTCGGGTAAAGACGATGCTGCGTATGCATCACACCTTATTAAAATAGAAATATACGATCTTGAAAAAGTTAGGAACATCGCACCAGAAGAGCACTGGAAGCACGCCGATGTGAGATTAAAATCTTACATCTCAACTGAGCAAGATCTACAGCTTGAGACTGTCCGTGATGTTATATACAACATGACGAAAGACATAGCTTCGAAGGACACGTGCGTGAAATATTTTATAAACAATACGAAAAAGTAAACTAAGTGTTTGTGTAGTTTTAATACTAGGTTAAAACTGTATTTATTATATAAGACATTAGATAATATTTTATAACATACCCTTGTGTACTACTAGTATTATATATTTCTTACTGCTTAAACAACAACTTTTTGTTATTCAAAATTGTTAAGACTCGTTTTATAACCACATGTTGTAATTTGTTTTGTAGCCTAATCATATTGATCTATTTCCCTTTGCAAATGTATAAAAGTCTCCACCCTTTAATATAAAATCACTAAGCTACGTTTGTTATTTTAAGGAAAAAATTTGTTGTAATGTAATCACTATTTTTAGGTAAATAAGGTATAATTAAGGTATTATTTATAAATAAAAAAAATCAGTTTAGTATATATATATTGTTTTATTTCACAAAAATTGACTTAAACATATTTCTTAAAATTAAATCGTTACAAAGAGAATTCTCAGAAAACAAACTCAATAAATCGCTCATAGTTTTTCCTTGATACTTAAAATATAAATAAACTAAACAATATTCGCCACAAACTGAAGTAAAATGATTTTGAAGTGGTCTTTGGTTATAAAACCACCGTTTTGCATTTCTATTCAAAAATAACTTATGATAACCAGTAGGTTTCCGACCAAATGAGTCAAAGTATTCCCCTACACCTTTAGCATCAATATGCATTGCAACCCAATGGGAACCTGGTTTCGAATCAGGGTCCAAATTGCTTACAATAAAAACTGGACGAGCAACCCAAATAGGGATTCGGTTAGCAGCAAAAACATTTGATTTAAATCTAGGGTTAATTTTTTTCATACAATATTGAATTTCATTAGTATCCATAATAAATAAAATATGTATACATTCATCGATGATGTTACAAACACAGATTAAGAAGAAATGAGATTAATTGTTAATTTCACTGTATTTATATTTATTTTAACTGTTGTAATCTACAGATACATCACGATTTTTGTTTATTTCAATAACATTATCAAATTCAGCATACACAATACAGTTAATAGTAGTGCTCAAGGCATTATCAAAACGAACTTCTATCCGAACACTTCCGTGTCTTACAAGGTTCCAGTGTGAGGTAGAACTGGCTGACAGGTCAGGCGTCAAATCGAAACATAACAAACAGTAACCTTCCCCGTAATCGGTTCTGCTTATTGCATTACCTTCATTGTGGAAGTGAATACCAGTCCCAGAAAATAGAGTATGATATGTTGATGCTATTAAACCAGAACTAAATGATGGTTGTAATGTTCTAGAAGGAATTTCATGACCATCTACAAATAAACTAAAAGAGTTCATATTATAATTTTGAAAATTGAAAGGGTTCAATGCAAAATTACCATTAAACGATGAATTTGATACAAAACCAATTATACATCTTTTAGGTACTTGTCCAAGAAATATGTTATCTAAAGTTTTACCCTGTATTCCTGACGGTATTGTAAGTACCTTTACTTCTGCTCTTGTGATAGGGTATTTTGCAGTTGTTGATGCTAGCACTTTCTGATGAGCTAACAAAACACTTGGACTGATTCTAGCTCTTCTTATTATGAGACTAGCGTCCATTATTTGTACCTTAAATTTCTTATCTTGGTGACAAATAAGATTAAACGATTCTTTTGATCGCACTAACTTAACACGCATTTCTACACCATTCACTAGAAACTTCTCTTGGTTAAACATATCACCATGTAAATGTCCAATCATTTCAACTTGTTTACTATCTGTAACAAATTCCATCCTTTTGTGAAATCCTTTGTTATTTGCGTCAACGGTGTCCATATAATGTGCTGTATCTTCATACCATAACCCACAAGTAAGGTGAGTTTTTTTAGCGGCTGGTCCATAGTTAAGTAGATTTTCCATGTAAGCACGGTAAGCATATGTGTTGTTTGGTGGCGAGATTAGTTTTTGATTTAAATATACGTCAAGTTGATTAAAAAGGGAGTGCAACCAATTATTAACGGGGGCAACTTGAGTATCAGGCTTTAACTTTGTACCATCCTGGTTTAATATTTTGGCGTTTATATGTAATAATGTATGTGATAAGTCAATGTAGTCATCACCTGAACCGGGGACTTGAAACTCAATAGGACCATCATCACTTAAAGATGAGATTGGTTTATAATGAACCCACTGTCCACTCTCAATACTTGTCTGTGTCGAAGGCAGGGCAAATATATCTAACTCAGATTTTGCACATTCACACGAATGATTGTGTAGGAATGACATGATTTACTTTGAAAATATATCGTCACTATATTTATTTCTCTTAGCTCCTCTTCGGCGCGATGCTTTCAAGGTAATGAGAGGTTCCCGTCTCTTAGTTGACATTTTATACCCAGATCCCGACATCAGAGAATCGATCTTTTCATCAGCTTTTCTTTTTAAGTTAGCACTAGCTTCTTTAAATCGAGACCTAACTGAACTATCTATAGGGCGTGAATTTACCATATCAGATAACAAACCAACCCCCGCATCTAACGCTTCTTTTCCAACAGTTTTAAAACCACTAGACAACAAAGGAATTACTGACCTAAACAGTCCCCCCAAAAAACTTCCAATCCCATGCCCTCGCTGAAACGGAACACCTTTATAGACAATTCCTATACCAGAACCAGCTTGATAGGTATAATAATGATCGTAGGGACAAGAGTGAGATGATCTTTTATAATTCATCTTAGCCGTTGAAAGTGTAGTTTCACGCAGGAAATTCCGAATAGAAATGGCACTCTTGCACCGGTAGTTGTTCTTATATCTATTTCCATAGTATCAAATTCTCTACGTAAAACAGGTACATAATGAGCGGGTGAGAAAATGTGTGTTTTATATGCTCCATAATGGAATTCTGTTGGATCTAATGGTATTATTCTAAGCAACGTAGTTATAACATCACCAACTACCTGTGGTTGTATGATGTCTGTATAAACAAATAATTGTGATGGTAAGCCCAAATACAAATTAACAGGATTTTTACCAAATGAAACTTGCCGTAAATTTGTTTTCGGTTTAAAACCTAACTGTAGACTTAGTATTGGGGTTGTTATAAGAGAAGTTATATCGTTATTAATTGTTGCTACCCCAACCATTTTGGTTAGATTATCATATCTAAACTTTACATTATTTTTCAGTTGTGGGTTGTCATTAAAAGCTTGAATAAAATGGTCAACGTTGTCATATGTAGTTGCTGGTATATGAGTTTTTATATCTACAATTTTGGCTATCTTGTCAGTGGGTGACACTACTTTCTTTTTTAAATAAATCATATTTTCATGATCTTGAACATTGTACATTGAACAAGGGTATTGAAATTCTACTAAGCCAACTACCCATTCTCCTTCCAACTTTATACTCCTGGGTAATTTGGTTAAGAAGTGTGCAGTCGTATTATCGGTATAGTAAACCGAGGAACTGTTACTTAACAATGTAATATAAAAGCTGTTTTCACTCATATTTTTTTTAAGCTTGAAGCGAGTATCCAAGAATTAAATTTGTTAGGATAACCTCGCCACTTCACTAGTACTTCTTTTCTGGCACCAACCCCACGTGAGCGTATTATTTTATCAATTTTATAATCAATGGAGGGGAGATAAGTCACTTTTTGTAATTCCTTAGAATAAAATGTACCAACGATAGGCTCACCTTCTAAATCTCTTAACGTATACACAACTCGTGGAAAGCGGTTTATTATTGAATCAATTCTAAATATTTCGTCACTCCAATTAGTTTCGTAACCCTTTTGAAATATATGTTTATATTTAGTAATTCTAACATGATCACCAACATTTAGTTTTGTGATTTCCAAAGTAAGTTGTCTATCCTTTTTTCTGTTATACAAATTACACCAAACAGTCATGATATTATCAAAATTTACATCGATAGGGCGCATTTTAATACTAGAATGATAACTGTGATTATAAGAATAAAGAAGTTCTTGCAAAATATCTATATATTTGTATGTATTCTTATGAGTAAAGTAACGCCACATTTTCATTTTAAGAGTTCTTTGAAACCTTTCTACTATACTTGCTTTAATGTCAGGATTGTTAGTAGTATAGTAGTTAATGTTTTTGCTCCTAAAGTAATCCCTTGCTGCCTTTGAAACAAATTCGGTGCCTTTATCAGATTGGATGTGACGAGGAGTAGAATTGGCTTCAGTAAATATGCTTTCAAAACAATTTATAACGGTTGTGGCATCTTTCTTTTTCATAGCTCTCGCAAAAGCATATTTACTGAACACATCAATAACACACAGAATATATTTGTATCCATCATTATATTGACTGTAAGTACCCATATCACTCAGATCAGCTTGCCAGAGTTCATTAAAGTTAGATAAGACGTATCTATTTCTTGTGAATCGCCTTTGAACCGGTTTATGCAGTGTGTACGTTTCTTGAGATTGTAACCAGTTCTTTACTTCGTCTTTGTTCATTCGTCCTTTCATTTGTTTACTTAATTTATTTAAACTACTGTAGCCTGCTGGATTAGATACATCGTAGTATATTGCATGAATGTCTAATAAGGGCTCCATCTTTCCCAATCTAGTTTCTTTTTGTTTGCCTTGAGCAGTACACTTGAAAGAGGTGTACTGGCGCTTGTGTCTTTAAATGACGATGACGATCGAGCACTTGATGGAGCAGATGATGCGTGAGGTTCACTCGATTGAGGTTTATTTATAAATTCTAGATTAGTAGGATTACCTATACAAGACGTAGGAACTTTTATATCTCTTAAAAATAAAGCAAACTCTTCCCATCCTGTTGGCTTAGGGCGTTTAAGAGATCTAACCGTATCGCTTACCAGATCGAGAATATTGCTGTTTGGAATAGTTCGATTGTTTATTACAACTTCACCATTTGTTTTCCACCATATTTTTGGTCTGCTTGACACAATACAAGTCAATAATGTTCTGGTTTTTTTCTCATATGATTTTGGTAAATTATCTATAATACGAGATGGACTGAATAGTACAGTTTCTGGATTTTTTGTACCAGACGGTGTAGCTGCAGTAACTGCAGAAACATCACCATCTGGTAGTGTTTTATTTGCAACTGATTCATAATTTTCATCCTCCTCCTTTTTGTTTACTTTTAAGTTTAAATCCTTACTTTCATCGTTGAGTTGATCAAACCCCTCCATCACTATTGGTATTTTAAATGGTTTTCGATCTGATTCAATAAAGTGCAAAAATCGTTGTAGTGCTTGAGAATATAATGCCCACTTTTCACGATCATTAATTTTACTCTTCAGGATTTTTTGCATCTCTCCGTCTAGGCGAGATGATACATTTTCGGGTTGGCTATCATTTCGTTTGAGTCTTTCAATAAAGTCTGGTTCAACTAACAACATTTTTTTTGTGTTTTCCATTTTATTTTATGTTACGGAGCTTACTAAGGCACTTAAAACTGCACCTAATATAATAGGTAGAAATGCACCTCCTTTTTGAATAATAACAGTTTTCCTCAATTTGTGTTTCCCTTTCGAAACTAGTTTTCGTAATGTGTCTTTATATTTGTTTAGTTTTGATTTATCTTTTGATTCCAGTGGTATTTTCCCTTTTAAAACGTTATAAATACACTCACAAATAATATTAATTTCTTCATCTTCACAAGATTTTAGCAACGCTGTGCGATACTTTGGTTTAAGTAACTGCAGTGCTTCAAGTAAATGTTTATATGTGTGTACTCTTGGATGCATTATTTGGAACTGATTAAAACGTGTTGATTCTTGTCGTATTTAAACCCTTTCTTGGGAACATATACGGTACAATGCCCATCAAAAGGAAATATTTTAGTTTTAAAACGACATATGTCATCGGTATTTTGCTTCAGATCAATCATAAGGTAACCATGAGCATCTTTAGTGGCATCTTTGTAGGCTTCATCTACAAATTTTGGGTTCTCCGGATAAACTTGTCGTGACAAGTAGCGAATTTGTGTTTTATCCCTCGGGTTTTTGAAGTATACAATATAGCTGGTATTCAATGAAATATCACGTTGTCCTTTGCCTTGATGAAATATGTTTTGAGTAATATAAAAAACACTTAAGTTTCTATGGTGACTTCCTTTTGTAAAAATATCAACGATTCGTCCATCCGATTCTCTCATCAAGTCATCAATTATGAGAAGCTTGGGCTTTTTTCCATCAAATAAAGAAAAATCTGGTATTCCTTGGCTATAATTTACATTTTCCAGATTGTACAAAGGTTGCATTTCATCATAACACCAAATAATTTCATCAAATTCAACATTACATACTTCTTTTGCATTGTTTAAAAAATTGGTAACAAACTGAGTTTTACCACACCCACTTGGACCCGCTACTATTGTAGTGAAAGGGTGGTTAAAATGAATCATTATAAATTTTTAAATATGTGTGTTCATATGTTAACGGATTGACTTCAAATGAGAAAATTTCTAGACCATAGCTTTTTAAATAAATTTGGTAAAAAAAATGGGGTAACAAATAAAAAAAAAAAACAAAAATTTTGCTAATTATTTTTTAATATTTATATTATTCTAGATAAATCACATAAAAATTTACAAAAACATATTTTTTGCCAATCATTTTATTGCCAAAACTTAAAAAATAAAAAAAAAAACATCCTAAAATACAATATTATGTACAAAAAATAAATATGAAAATTGAATGTTCCGTGTATTTTTTTTTTTTTTAAGAATTATGAGGTATTTTATAATGACCCCACGCAAGAGTATCCGAAGTGTTTTTCAATAAATATCGTTTTGTGTCGTTGTAAGATAATGATATTTTATTGACATTTTGCGTAAATAAAACATGCTTTATTGATCGGAATCGTAACATTTGAGCATGTTGTATATTTCTATCAAATAAACAACTTTTATAGTCGTTAAGGGTTAATTTTTTGGTAACACACTTGTTTATTCCTTTAGCTTTGGATATAATACCACTATTTTGAACATCTAAGGCATACATTTTTGATCTAAGACCAACAAACTCTTTCAAAATTTTGCCATTATTTTCGTCTTTAAAAAAACCTAACCTCTTTTTATTTAGTAATGGTAAACCATATGCATTGTTGGGTGGGTAATCAGATGTATCATAATACAAGTTCAGGTCAGATTTAATGTCCTCATAAAAGTTAGCAGTGTTTATTTCATATATTAAGCTATCAGTATCCGTGTAAAGGAGCTTGAGATTTTCCGTATATTTGTATTTCATATAATTGTAGTGGAATTCGTACATTAAAGTTTTCGATAGATCTAAAATGCAGAATCCAAGGTAAATAATTGGTTTGTTATAAAAGATTTTTGTTTTTTTCAATTGCACAGCAGCTAAATTCTCAGAAAATATTGATAAACTATGAAATTCAGGTTTAGATATTAAGGACTGTACCCCTTGGGATTTTCCGCGATTTTCCCAGTGACTTAATAATTTAACATTCACACGTTTCGTGACATTTTCCATTGTTTTACCAAAAACAGAATTATTCATAAGTTTAAAGAAATCTTTTTCAAAATCAGATGTCGCCAGCGAACGCATTCGGGTATTCAAATCTATGTAACTTTTTAACCAAGTAGATTGTTTGAACTTCAACACACGGTGGATTTTCACTAAACGCAACCCATTTTTTAAACATTGTTTAAGATTTCTGTAATGTAATACATAATTATATTTATTGTTTAAATTGGGAATCAATTTTTTTTCTTTAGAATCACCTAGACATACATTTTCTGGACAGAACGGCAAATCTGAATGGGAGTCATGTAATTCCTTGGGGTACTCTAGATCAACTTCTAATATAAACCCATATTCAGCATCGTCTGAAACATTGAAATCGGTATCTTTATTTACCCATTCAAATTTGCCAGACGGAAGACATTGTGACATAGCCCACCCATAGAGATTATTTGCGTCTAAGTACATGAGAAAAGATGAAGGAATATTTGGATCATAGTCTTCCATAAATGTATTATTTGCTTTTGCATGTCTGTTGCTACATTGGGAAATCCCTCCTCGAATGTTTTTCGCTATAAAAGCTATTTTGTCGACATCTGTTAAAAGTTCTAAACTTATTTTGGTAGTCCTCAACATCGAATCAAAGGAAATTCCAGGCGCGGTATAATAATGGGCGGGATCTAAACCATATGTCTTAAGACACACATTTCTAAAATTTTCAAATATGTCAGTTAGTAATAAAACATCTGTTTTCAGATAAAGATTGGAATAATCCCCCATATTTTTGCATTGGAAATGAGACCAAATATCTTGAGCATGTAGGAAATCGTTTTCGGAAATGTGACTGTCAGTAAGAGAACTATAGAATTGATCCTGTGTAGGAAGCGAAGTTAATTTCAGTGAATCATACGAAGTCATGTACTCATATGGATAGACACCCTTCCGTATTAGACGTTTAAAGTCTTCTTCACGAGGAAAGTTCAATTTCAATTCGTAAAATTGGTCAGTAGTCAAGTTTTTAGCTAATTTATCCAAGCTACTCGACATAAATTTAAGAGAATCGACAAATCTCAATTTTACAACACGATTATTCACTTGTAAAGACTTAGAAAACGAAATATACTTTTCTTTATTTTGTGGGATTAGTTCTATGTCACCATCTTCAAGACCAAGTCCATGTACAATAAAATGACTATCGTAATTGCTCAAATTATGGAAAAATACAGGTACAAAATTGGGTGGTTTGTATTTTTCAGAACAAAATTTATGTGCAACGCCTTCGTAAAGTCCAGTATGATAATTATAAGAAACGGTTGAGTCATCATTCAAATTTCTATCACAAATATAACAAGCATGGCTTTGCATAATGTCTACCTTATTAGCATCTGTTAGAGGGAAAGAAGTTTTAGCAAACGCATTACTTTTACAAATAGTTTCTAAATCTTCTTTTATGACTTTCATAAATGTTTTTGCACAGTCTTCACCTGTATATGTTCTGTACACAGATAACTTGTCATTATAAGAACACTTAATATAGTAACCGAAGCTATAAACTTCATGTTTTTGAATATTGGTAGTAGAAGATGTACTGGGGTTGTTAGAACAGGATTGAATTGGATTTAAAAATGCCTCAAAATCAGCGTATACAACAAAAGGTACTCTTAATTGTCGTTCATAATTATTAAAAGTAACTTGATTCGATGGAACATATTCGTTAAACCAATTTCTTGTGTCTTCTTTTTCGGATGGTAAGTTTGTGCATACGTGGAAGCAGTCGTTTTTTTGATGTTGGTTTAGTCTCTCGTGTGATGTAAATTTAATTAAGCAACCATCGCAAATATGAACAGCATGTTGTGCATTTGACAATTGCTTAGACACTAACCTCGATAAATTTTTGATAAAACAATAATGTCCTTGGTTATCTTTAGTTATGTACAACAAGTTTAAGTGATTATACTTTTTTAATTTAGTTAAATGTAGTGGGCCTATAACATCGTGTTTCTTGTTTTGAGAGTTGTACTCGAGACCAAATACATTAATGCTAATATCATTATTTTTTTCAAATTTATGGATATCTCCCAATTTAAATGGAAAAGTTAAATTTTCAAAGTTCAATTTATTCTTATGTAATATGTATGAACTGACCATATTTGAATGACTTTTGGGTTCGTATAAACCAGACAATACAGCCCATCGAAAACACTCATGGTCATTGTTTTTTACATTAATAACCGCTTTTTTATTCTTTATATCACGAGGTAATTCGATAAAAGAAGAGCCGCGTAATGGATTATATTTGTTAATATTGAGATCGATATGATTAAATGTTACTAAACTCCACCCACTATCTTTTCTTTCAAAGTTTGACAACCTTATCACAATTTCATTTACTAGGGACGTAAAAACAGCAGCTTTATCAGTGCTGATATCAACAATACTATTACTTAATTGGAAATCAAATGTATTATTTAATTGTTTGGTATCTTGTGTAAAATTTGCATTAAGAATAAAATTTACTTTTAAAGCGTGATGTTTGTTAAGTGAACGATCTAATAATGTAAAGATCTTATCCTTGTGTTTTTGTAAAATAGTTTCGGGATCAAGAGGTTGGTGATCCATTTCATTAAATAATATTCTGTAAGTAGCGACTCTGTTTTTGAATGCATTTTCAATTAATTGGACATTAACATATTCACTATCGGATCTCAACACATTATTTTTGTGAATATTACTATTTAAATGGTTACCAAAATATCTTTTTGACACGAACTTTTTACACACCGAACATTCAATTTCAGAATTATTTTTTGTACTTACATTGACATCGGATAATGGTTCTTCGCTTGAGGATGTAGACATATCACGACTGTTGGAAGGGTAGTTTCTCTTCACTGGTACTTCTGCACCCGTACTTGTAGCTGTCCTTTTTCTCCCCCGTCCCACTTGGTTAGATCTGTAATAGAAAAAGTGAAACGTTAGTATTTAATACAAGATTTAAAACTTCAAAACAATGATTAAATTATTATCATTATACTAACTTAAGTTTTTTCGACATTGCTGGCAATATGCCTGCATTGTTAAAACCCCATCAATGACATCTGATGACAAGTTATGCATCGACTTATTGATATGCCCATCACATGGTGTGTAATAGGGTATAATATCTTCATCTTCCAAAAGCGCCTGAGGTAATTGATTGTCAATATACCACAATCTTATGTTTCTATGAAATACTTTTAAAATGAATCCTTTGCTTAAAACTGCAATTTTGTCGTGGGTTAAACTAGTTCCCATATGAAAGTATCCAAGCACCATTTTTAAAACAGTATTTTGTACAATACACAGACACAGTACTAGCACAAACACAGTAACTGGAATAATGAATGATTTCTACACCAGAGACGTCGCTTATAAAGAACCTTCCAGGATCCCCACCCAACAGAGAACAATGAAACTGAGCCATAAAAAGGCAACAACTCAATGACACTGGTCAATGGTTTTGTACAAGTTTGAACAAGAATAAACTGTTTAAAATGCATGTCTAAATATACAAGTACAATATCAATAAACAATATAACAGGTTGGAACAAGAGTACTCACCCTTGACTATGCAGCTGGCTTAGTAATTCCCTGATCTCATACATTTCTTGATCACTTTCAATTTCTTCGCATAGCCTGACGAGCTCGGAATCGTAAACATCACAGCTTAAACAGTCCATCGTGAGATGTGTCTAAGAAAATAGTGATTACATTACAACAAATTTTTTCCTTAAAATAACAAACGTAGCTTAGTGATTTTATATTAAAGGGTGGAGACTTTTATACATTTGCAAAGGGAAATAGATCAATATGATTAGGCTACAAAACAAATTACAACATGTGGTTATAAAACGAGTCTTAACAATTTTGAATAACAAAAAGTTGTTGTTTAAGCAGTAAGAAATATATAATACTAGTAGTACACAAGGGTATGTTATAAAATATTATCTAATGTCTTATATAATAAATACAGTTTTAACCTAGTATTAAAACTACACAAACACTTAGTTTACTTTTTCGTATTGTTTATAAAATATTTCACGCACGTGTCCTTCGAAGCTATGTCTTTCGTCATGTTGTATATAACATCACGGACAGTCTCAAGCTGTGGATCTTGCTCAGTTGAGATGTAAGATTTTAATCTCACATCGGCGTGCTTCCAGTGCTCTTCTGGTGCGATGTTCCTAACTTTTTCAAGATCGTATATTTCTATTTTAATAAGGTGTGATGCATACGCAGCATCGTCTTTACCCGAAGATAGGTAAGCAACACCGGTATGGGAACTTTGCGACACACTGGAAGATCTCTTCACTGGTTTCACTTTTTTCTGCGGTTTTTCAAAGAAACTCTCGATACTATTTGCAGGACGTTTCTTCGCTATGGCTTGTTTCACTTTAAAACCGAGTGTGCCTTCTTCATCACTCCCTGAATCATCATGTTCAGGTTCAGGGTAATAAAAATTCTTGAAAGTGTTTTCCGTGAACTGTAACAATATTCAACAATAAGTTATACATCCGATTAACACACTTAACAAGTAACACGATGAACACAAGTTACAGAAAAAAAACACTGTTAAACAAATAGTACATAAAAATACTACATACATATTTTATAAAAAATAGTACATACTTACATTTGCCATTTTTTATAAGCACTGTAGCACGATTCAACACTATGTCACTGTACACTGAGAGAGCTCTGGTAACAAGCACGACTCGGTTCTGAATACTTATAGATCGTCACTGTCCATCGGCTTTTATAAGGATGTGACAATAGATTACCGTTAAAATCACGTTTCGACTAGTTTGTACCGCGCCCAACAGCCACCAACAAACAGTAATAAAATTTATAATAGACTTTCGAATCTTTTGATGATTCGGAGAAGAAACCTGTCATAAATCTTTACAAACAATATGGACCCAACAAACAAATTAAAAAATCAACGAGTTTAGTTCAGCCCACTACAAATACACGTTAGTACAAGTTACAAAGTTTATTCAGGTATTTTCTTAAACATCTATTCAAGAACATAATATTTGGCGAAATAAATAAATATGCAAAAATAGAACTCGTATTTTTAACTTACAGCTTAAATAAGTTAGTATAGTTTTGAAGCAGTTATTACTGTATAAAATACCGCATTACTATTGTAAGATTAGATTCGTATTATCCTTATGCTACATGCAATATTTTTACATAGAACTTTCTCCTTTTTGAAGTCGGTTATTACAAAAAAGAAATGAAAGTAACATTGAGTACGTAGTCAAATTTATGCAAGGTTAGGTTAGGTTAGAACAGCGTTCTTAAGACCAAAACAACTGTGCTGTGCTCGTAGCTGGTTTTAAGTAGGTAAGTATATAAAGCAGTTCTTCAAAATTAGTTTTTGAAGTTAAGTGATAGTTAAGTTAGAAGTAATGTTAAGTTGAACAAGATAAAATATATAAATAGAACAACGTTCCAAATGCAGCATATGTAGTGAGTAACAAGAGACATACTTTGAAGTAAGGCTACCTGAAGTTAAGTAGTCAAGTAACGTATCCTGCGTTAGCTGGGCGTAGTCCTGTAGCTTAGGTTAGGTTAGGTTAGAATTGTGATCTAGCATAGGTTAGCTTAGATTAGTGATACGTACACCGTAGCACATATCACGTAGTAAGAAACCTGGAGTAAAGACACGATGTGAGACAGGCTGCGTTGAAACAGCGATTCCAATAAGAACCAAGGTGACGGACCTAGTCTGATAGTTTAGGTATGAGATGTTTAGGTATTTGTCCAGCTTTACCTAAAGAATGTTCTTAAAAGATGTATACCGTTTGCAAAGGAAGTTGTAGACAGTTGTAGCCAAAGAGAAATATAAAAGAGGGAAACAATAGTAGACCGTAATAAAAGTGAGCTCGGCGTCCGAGAGGGCAATAAAACCCGAGCTCGGATAGACAATAGAAAAGGGTCGATGGGTCGGGGAAGGTGTTGCATTGTTAGCGTAGGGCGTTCTGTAAGTCTTGACAGAGCTGTCTGAGCGTCCTGGGACCTATTCCAAACGCTCTAAGTAGGGGGCTATTTTTTTTTTTTTTTTTTTTTTTTTTTTTTTTTTTTTTTTTTTTTTTTTTTTAGGTTTGGTGGTCCGCCAAATCCGCCCTGGATGCCGCCCATCAGGCCCGTCCGCCCCGTATCGTAGTATCGGCGAATCCCTACTACTATTACACGTTATGTTTGTACTCTTGCTTTTATTCCATTCAGTCATTCAATCTGCCGTGCTAAGCTAAAATGCGACCTTTTTGTATGGAGCTCCATAGCAAAAGGTAGCTTTTTAACTTGGCAAGGCAGCAATGTGCACGCGCTCAATCAATAAAATGATAATCACGATAAGAACGGTACTAATGTATAAGCAATTCAATATTGTCCAACAATATCGAAGAGGTACAGTCCGTGAGCTTAGATTGCGATTAGGGTTTGGGTGACAAATAAAGAGGTTCTTAATCTGGATCGCGTAAGAGCGAGCGAGACAGGTATAAAAAACGAATTGCATTCTGACAGCTCACGCATTGTATAAATATATGTACCTATATATATGTAAAACGAACTGTGGGCCAAGAATACCTCTGACTGGATACTACCTAATAGAAGTTCGGTGTTGCGGATGGCCGGATGACCTAGACACATTCCGAAGGGATTACTCTATTGCTATCTGAAATAGGGACGACTGGAAGAAAGAGAGGGAGGCCTTTGCCCAGCAGCCCTAATGGTAAAAGCACGAATGTCTTTGTAAGTTTATTTTGTTACGTGGATCAGTGTTATCAATTTTTTTACTCGACTACGGTGAAACTAAAACTCTCCGGTATGTTCATCTGTTCCCTCATAATTGTGGGTATTAGAATACAATAGTGAGCAGGAGATTAACCTTAATTAATGCAAATTTCGAAAAAATATGGCTGCTACCCAAGGGAAGGAAAATAGGCCAAGAGTCGGATAAAAAATTGATTCTAATTAATATTTATAGGTCATAGAGTAGGATGATTTGATTGATCTAATTTTCGCGAAAATTGAAGGTATGTTGCGAAAAGAAGGATTATACATGTCTGTATGGTGATCTGGAAATACCTAATTGAATAAATTTGCCGAAACGGTTAGGTTCGTTAACACTCTTCAAATTAATCAGTTAACCAAAACTGCTATTACCATGTCCAGCTTAATTTCTTCACCATTGTCTAATTGTGTTTTTATTCCACAATATGCCAAGAATTTTCGCAACAATTCAATGTATCAAATTATCCTTTAACATTTATAATTCAAAACGTGATAAATGGGGTTCGGTATCCTTACAACTGCACCTATAGAAAGAAGTTTTTTGTATAAACATTTCAACGAGCAGGAAGCTACAAACACTCAAGCACGTGCCTCAAATTTGTGAACTCGGCTTTTACACTTTCTCGTCGCTAAAAATACGGACCTAAAATATGTAAAATGAACCAAATTTTCGCAAAAACAGCTCACTCATTTTCACCGTCATTCTAAACGAGCACTCAAGAATTCAAGCGCTCAGTCTCAGTTTCAGAGGAAAAATGTTATCTGCCAATTTACGCCTAATCGCTCGAGTCCCCACAAAAACAGCGTTTTCGTCATTTGCCAATGTTCCCGCGTCTCTCCAGCGACACTTAATTAATAACAAGTCGGGATCCTTAAGGAGCGACCACACCGAAACTCAAAAATACTGACGTTTACGCAGTGACGTATCGTTTGCGTTACATTTTTAACGCATAAAGTCGAACATATCGAAGCTCAAAATACACTGACGTCAAGTCTAAACATTACGTACAGAAGATCCGGATCTGACGTACGGATATCACACTATGCGAGTAGAAACAAAAGGGGATCACTCATTAATTCCGAAGTTTCTTTTATCCGAAACTATCAATATTCCGAATTCTCAAAATTCCGAAACGATCATTTTCGCCATGGATCATTGTTCCATAGGGTTAGGTTAGGGTTATATGGTATCCAAATAAAAATCCAAACATTTTACCAGAACATGGTTTTCGGAATTATTAAAATTCGGAATGATGATGCATTTGGACAAATTAAACTTCGAAGAATTGTAGTGTACCCAAACAAAAGCATGCAATGCTCAATCACACCACACTCCACTCCTTCTCAAACTTGATTCTCATCAAATTACGACGCGCTTGTTTGTAAGTGTAGTTTACGTCAAAGCTGGCACACTGTAAAACTCTCTTTTGCGACATTTCCCAACATTTCTCTCTCACTTCAACAGTAAAGTCCAGTTGCCGACTTTTGATTGGGACCCCGGGGACAGACGGAGGAGTTTTACAATGAAATTAAGGAAATCCGTTACTATTTATAGGCTGTTCAAATCGCAAAGTGACTTATTTATTGCTAATGGGCTGAAGGTTGCGGTTAATGTGAGATTTTCGTTACGTTCATTGATTTCGGTAGGGTAAAGAGAAAACGATAGCAAATAAGGGCGCGCCAACAGTGATTTAACTGCGCTAGTCACGAAGTACAAGCAGTAAAATACTTTCCGTATAAATTCGAAGTACCATCATTATTCATTGTGTATTATCTTTTATGCTGAAAGATGTCATATAAGACTTTACTATTTTACAACTCACAAGCCAATAAAATGCGACAAAGAGGAAAACACTAAGGATATGAATACGGCAAGCGGTAGTAAATCTGTGGCTATATAAATTCATGTTTCCATTGAACTAGCTCATATTTCCACTGGAAGTCAGTCAATCGATTTCGCCACGTGCTTGAGGACGTAAGTGGCAATAAATTTGCCGAGTTAATGTCGGACAAGAGAAACGATTCAGGCCAGCAAGCGGTGACAAACTACCGCTTGTGAGATTTACTTGGAAGGTATTCTGTTTTATCAAGCTTTGTTATTAGGAAAAATTGGTCGTTTAGCTGTCTGGCTTTACCCTTGTTTAATAGACAAATGTTTCATCGATTTTTTTTCTGTAACCATAAAATATTTTGAAATTCATAACACAAACCTAACCTAATCAATCTATTGATTTTCAAAATTTCTGTAAAATGTTTGACTTCCGAGGAAATATTGTTTATGAAATGAAAATTTTATGAACACAATCATTCGGTGAAGCATTTTCCTATAAAAGAAGAGGATCCCAGCTATTTTTCTATATATCCCTATTTTTCTTTATTATAGTCGGGTAAAAAGTATAGGAGGAAACTGACCCCGTGATACGACACGGCTCACATTGCTTGGGGATGGCAGTTTGCTAGCAAATGCTGTTTTGAGGATACATTTGGTAATAGCTGTCTATTTCTATCCGAGGAGGAAAAGGTTTAGGACAATACTTTTTAAACATAATGAATAGCTATGCGAACCTGGAAAGCTTTATCAAAAATTGGTTATTTAGCTGAGGAAGCTTTTTCCCGTCTGCATAGCCGACCTTTTTCCGTCGTAGCCTGGTCGGGTAAAAATTATGAAACAAACTATTGCTTGACTGATTTACACGACTCACGCTTGATTGTGATTAGGGCTTCCAATCGCGGGATTTTTGTATGGGTAAAATAATCCCGAGATCCCCGGATTGTCCTTGTTGGAAGCCCTAAATGTCTGCTTTATCAAAGGGTGTGTTATGAAGAAAAAAATTACATCTAGCTGCTATTCGACTCTCTGAAAGACGCCTAGGACGGTTTTTTACACAATGAATGTGTTAGTATTTGATCCAAGCAACTTTTGATGTCGGTCATATAAAGAAATTTATAATCATGCTTTCGCAAAAACTTTTCTTTTCTGCCTCATTCCGACCCACGTATTTACATTCATGCGACCTAATAATTAGAGATTACTGATAAAGATGATTTACCATGCTTGCGGTAATATCCCGATAAAATAACTCAAGTATTAGCACACACGCTGCATAAGCGCTTATAAAGCCCTTAAAGATCTTAAATTAGCTGTATAAGGGCTCTACAAGCGCTTATGCCGTCTGTGTGCTACATGTGAATATATAATTATGTATGTTATCATGGATATTTGTCTGTTCTAACGACGTCGAGACATTTTACACGGTAAAAACAAACTTTCGCGTAGAACTTTGGAAAGTCACCCATATATGTCTGTTATAAGTCCACTAATAGCACAGTTGATCACTGGATGGCAATCATACACCTAATCACTCGCGCCCGGTGTGATTATGTTCGACAGCAATTGAGCATTTGTTTGGCTTCGCGGCTCGGCTGCGAGCGGGCCGCGATTTAACGGGCACTAATCGGTTTACAAGCAACTGACTTCGGAACTTGGGCCTGTATTTGAACGAGGGTTATACTGTTATGGAATTTAAAGTTATTCGCCTCGTTTATTTTATTATGTATGGCATTTTTGCCACAAAAAAAGCAAAATTTTCCCTGTTTATGTGAAGTCTTTTAGGCTGCATTCGTCCAAACTTTTATTCCAACATAAATATGCTAACATTGCTAACCCTTGGATATTAATGTCAAAATAGTAGTATGGGGTTTACTATCCGAGAGTAAGCGTTTTTCTTGATTTGTATCCTTGTGTATTTAAAGCGTACAATGAAGTGGATTTGATATTTTCCTCTTTAAGTGGATTAGTTCAGTTCAAAAAAATAAAACTGTATAAGGACGGCACAGCGGATATAAGTCTAATTTATCGTATAATATTATGTTCAGCAGCAAAAGAGCTTCGATTTAGCGGGCACTTATCAGTTAATCTGTTTAAGCAACTGTCTGCTCGGAACTTCGATCTGTATTTGAATCAGGATAAAACGAATTTACACTTCGCAGGTTAAATCAGATTATCTTTAATTATATGTTAATTCGATTAATTTATTTGATGTTTAAGTAATTAAATGACCTTCCATTACGTCAATCAATGGGCACTTCGCCCAGTTTTTGTTTATTTAGGTACCCATATCGAGTTTATTCAATAATGATCATAATCGTTACTGTGTGAAAATCTAAAGAAGTTTATGTCGTAATATTTTGATAGGTATTAAATTATTTTTTAGTTATTCTGGAGTTTAGACGAAAGCGTCCACTTTGACTCACTTTTATCGGTATTGCACCTATAATGCATGTAAACAAGATGTCAGGAGTGCAATAATATCAGACGTAGAAAAAACCAATACGCAAACGAAGGGTAAACAAACTACGTTCTATCTTATTAGCTCTGATTAAAGCCTTTGAAAGGTTCAAGGAGGTAAACAAGGTAATCAATCAGTGAATAAATCTAACATTTTAGAACGAAGACAAACAACCCAAGGGCTAATTTCGACGTGTCTTAACAATATGTCGTCGATATACAACCGATATATTGCTAAGTATTATAGGTCCAATTTGACTAGACCTGCGGGGTAACCGATTTGTCACTTTTGACTTTTATTATGTACTATAACAAAATTGCTAGTATCGCTACTTTACGTATAGCCTAATGGTACATTTGACAAGCATATTGACTTCTTATATCCAAAGTTGAGATATATATGTCACTTGACGCAGTACAAACAGCAGTACATCGCGATTTGATGACAGATATCGGAATTATAGCAGAGATATATTGCTTATTTTATTTGGCGGAACATTCGAATGAGCGCCAAGATATATAAAATTTTAGTCATTAAGAAGTTAAGACTAACAGTACTAAGTAATTGTATATAGATAATCCCTTGGCCACTAGACGGCACAACTTTGATCAACGACTCAACTTTCTCAATGACACCTCATAAATTTTCAAGAACCTTGCAAATTTAAGTTAAAAGGCTTTACGGCCATGAATAAAACGTGTCGGGTGAGGGTGTGCTAGTAAGTTTTCGAGTTAACTTCTCATTAGGAGGTGGAGGCGGAATTTTATATATGCCCCGCGTTCCCTTTGTTCACGGCTTCATTGCGATTTAATACAGAAAGAACATTATTAACCAAGCATTTGTGGGCCGTGTCTTTCGCTTTATATGGGTGCGGCTTTATTAATTTTAGTTGAGCTGGTATTATGACTTCATGTCGTTGTAAAATGTTAAGCTATTTCACTCTGTTTTAATAGAATATTTTCATCGATTCTGTTTTTAATGTGGAAATACTACATTTTATTTCTATAAATATTGACACACCGGTAACTTATAAAAGAAAATTTAATATTTGCAATGTAAACAGGATTCAAACCTGCGACCGTACGCTTCCGCCATAGTTCTCTCCCAACTGAGATATCACATTCGTTACGTCACACAAAATCTTTAATTCCATAATTCTACGGTACTAAAGCGCTCCCAGCGTCATACGTTTTTAAATGCCTATAAGCGCATTAGCCATACCCTAGTGTATGCGTTTACACGCACGATCCCCAGTCCTCCCTATACAATTATAATACCCGATCCAACGGGCGTCGGGTTCTTGAGTGGCGACCGACCTGAAGTAGACGACTAAAGGTAGCTGGAGTCCGCTGCATGCAGATGGCGCATGGCCGATAATGGTAGCGTTTTATGGGAGACGCTTAGTCAGCTGTTGACTGATTTTGACTGATACTGCAAATTATAATGATAGCCCAACTAGCAAACAGGTTGATTAAGCGCTTTACAGCTCTTATACAGTTTAAACTAGCTGTATAAGGGTTGTATTAGCGCTTATGAATCCTGTCCGCTGCTTGGGAGGTGCCTAACGTTAATGGCTGGCTCTTTTAACAATAATCAGTTTATCACTTCTTGTCACAGACTGACCCAAAAACAAACCGATTTAACCACAAACTGGGCAAATCTCTAAGGATACCTACATATTAATGTTACAGATAATGGCACTTCGGCGCTCTTGTTGTTTGCATTGACTGCAAGCACAATAATCAATGAATTACACATGTTTACTCTCTAAACAAAATAACACCGCTGGGACTTAAATCTATTTTGTTATAAAAATAATATATACTTATCACTCTATTATCAAAAAAGTTTGTGAGAGTTACTTCAAGCTCAAACGGCTGAACCAATTTTGATAATATTTGGTATGGAGTCAGCTGAAACTCCGGATTAGCATAAGCTTCTCTATCCCGAAAAAATGTAGTGTTCCTGTGGAACCACCGTACATTTACATACCTAGGGCAGAGAATTCGTAAATGTCCCAGATCGCTGGTGTTTGTGGCCCAAACCGTACGATAACACAAACACTTGCCCTTGAAACCTAAGTTATGACCTATTACTTTATGCAATCATTGAGGAAATATCGAATCTGTTAAAAAAAGTAAAAGAAACTACGTTTCATTCAATTCGTTGAAAAAAACGATTCGATCGCGATTTGTTCATTGCTATCAAAAAATTGAACTGATTAAGGTATTCAGATTGCGAGTGACCTTCATGTGATCTTCCATCATGATTTAACGACAAAACGAAGAATAAAAAATAACATCAACCATACTAAACCGTCTAATTGTCCATCCATGGACGCAACTTCACACTTCGAATAAAATTAGCATTAAATTACAAAAGTAAACTAAAACATTTGCTAGATTGTAAAGAACAAATTTGCGAAGTCGCATTATTTAATTGAATGAGAGAAATATTTAGCGGAACGATGGAAACATCTCAGTGGAAATTAATGCAAATGTTATGAAGCGATGAACGCGCGGCCACTGGCCGGTTATTACGCACTTCCGTTGCGTTATAGGCTGATTATGCAACAGCTGCATTTATATGCAAGCCTTACATACCAAAGACGAACATCACTTCGGTAGTAAAAAATCAGATCCGCACTTGAGTATAGTATCATACTCGTAAGTACCATACGCCATTGAGGTATCGTACCTATAGTTATTATATGGGAAGCGGTAGTACTCAGGTAGATTTTTCGCTTCAGTGTCAAAGTGTCATAATATTTCAATGAGCGAGTGAGAGCAATGGCAGGAGAGCGAAATTGAGCGAGATATAATCGATTGTATGCGTTTTTTGTTCTATTAGCTCCTATTTGTTCCAAATTGAGATACACCATTATGATAATATGGCATTGAGCGGCAGCGTTTACAAGATAAGGCCCTCAAGTGGTCAACAGGCAGCTTGAAAGACACGACTATATAATAACGTGCGACTGGCTACACAATCGCGCGCCGAATACCACAAACATAAAAGAAAGGTGGAGCAATGCCCCATTCCGATCGGTTGCTGTCACGGCATGCAGTGCGTAGTGGGTCTCTTGGTTGATTGGTTGATCTTAATTTTCAAGACTCAATCAAATTCCAATTTGAAACTTGTTTTAAGTTAGTTGCACCACCCACAATTTATCTGCTTGGCACCACTCTCTCAAAGGTTGAGTGGTAGAGAATGAGAATGGCAGTAATTCCGCCTCTTGTAGGATCAGCTTATTTTTTCGAGCAATAACAATTGAATAAATACACTACGTCCGGTAGGAACATTAATTTACAAATCAATAAGGCCGTAATTCTTGTCAGTAGACTGCTTTTATCTCAAGAATTAGCATATTTCGTTGAAATATTTTCATAATTGATCTCAAGCCGCGTACTTAAAGCTTTTGGCGCCCAATGAACAAGAAAATAAGCTGAGATAAGCAAAAATTGCTCATCGACACTTTTCCAATTTTTAATATTCAAGCGTTTACTTACAGACAACTTTATTCCTTTCAGGAAAAACGAGAGGAACTTGCTTTAGAGGTTATTTAATCGGTTCTTTGGATGAAAAATAATTTATTACGTCGTCCGCTTCTGAAAAAAATTGGTAGTGTATACTTGTTTAAGCTACATTAAACAAATGAAAGAGAAAGTAGATGTCATGTCATATCGGGTAATCAAGGAGGTAGTTTTGGATAAGGTTAGATGGAGACAGCTAAATGCCTATTTCATTAGCTACATCGACGAGAGTTTCTGCACAAAAAAAAGTCAGTACAAATGGCGAACTTAATGCTAAATGGTACTATTCTCTACCAGTCAACCATAGGGTTAAACGGAGATAAATCTAGTAGGTGCAGAGTAACAATGTAAATATAGTATATTTGTCTGATAGCAAATTTATGGTGATTTTTTGTATATTTTACTATGGACTTGTGAAAGCAGGGTTTTTTGTCAAAATGTGGACCAGATCTTCGCGCTTCTCCATTACGGATTGGTGTTGATAATCTAGATCTTCAACGAACCTTACGATACAAAAAGACTCAAATTCCTCTTCGTCCACGTGTTATGACAACTGCGTCTCGTGTGGCATACTAAGTGGTCATCAGACCACCTACGGAGCCTACATACGAGGCTTCTTCTATTACCCGACTAACTTCTAGAGTGGAGTGTAGAAATGACCATAGTTATATTAGAGTAATTTTTTTAGTCAAAATGACTGTCTTAACTCAAAGAGTTTGATCGCTTTTTGCATAACTCTGTGACAAAAGGTAATTTTTTACCTACCTGTATAGGTATATACTTATTCACACCTTTACAATCATTTACATATTAATATACTAGTGGCTGTGTGAGATATAGACCTCGCGATCATTTTTCGAAATGCTTAAAATATTACTTTTTTAGGTTTTCAACCACCATACAAATACAAATACAAATACTCTTTATTGCACACCTCCAACATTAAGGAATATACAACACAACATGAGATACATTCAAATTCAAATAACAGGCCATATCTCCGCCATTTTAGAAAAAATCAAAAACTGTATTGAAAAAAACATTCTATTTAATTATTGAACGAACTCACGAAATTTCAAGAGTATCGGTTTAGAAATGCGACATATTGAGAACAGTAGCCTAACATCCAGGGCCATACAAAAGAATTTGAGCTGAAACGGACGGTTCACTATTATCTTGTAGAAACTTTTTTGACATTGACATATATTTGTTTTGCATAACGATACTTGGCAGAAGTAACGTTTGGCAGAAACATCTTACGCAGAGTATGCTTTGGCATAAATCATTTCGCAGATTTCTATAATACCGAATCTTATAATGGCATAATGTTGATGAGCATAACAGTCTTCTAAACGAATAGTACTTTCGCAGAATTTTTTTTTGCATAATATTTTAGGTGGCATATAGTTGTCAGGCTGAATACCATTTGATTCCAAGACACACGAAAGGAAAAATTACAATAAGTTCAGATCCGCATCGCAGGCTTCGTCAGGTGAGATACAACAACAAATCAGCAACAGGCTTCGTCAAATACAAACCAATGATATGATCCACAACAGGCTTCGTCAATTTCGTTAATGAGGCACGCCCCGAATCGTACCTGGCCCAAACGTACCCATCACACTGGCGGCGTTACCACGCTGAATGGCCAACGAAATTTGTTGCACCAGGTACGATCCAGAGCGCGGGTCACAGCCCCTATCCCTAAGCCGGCGGCCCAATTCCTTAATAAAATCCTTGGCCTCCGAGCCCCAAGGTCCACCAGTCTCCACTGCAATAGGTACAAAATCGTACGCTGGCTCCAAGGCACTGTATTTAGTGTGTTTCACTCTTGCCGCACACTCCGCGGCCGCCCCAGCAGTTCTAATGGTGTGAGTCAAGTGGGACGGAGCAAACGTACTCACACAAGTTGCGTCCCACAAGAGGCACCGACCTTTCTGCCAAGGAACCAACGTGAGACCATCAGGCCTCTTGCCATCAGTTCGACTCAACCCAGGAGGCTCCAAGGTACAAGGTATATTGGCAGACACTAAAGCCCGACGAACCAAATCATTGATCGCATGATGCCTTGCAAATCGCCCCGCGCATCTCTGACAGCTGAGGCCATGGTGGCCATTCTCCTCAACTGTTACCCCGCAGATGCAACGATGTGGCTCGCATACTTTACAACCAACCCGCAGAGCAACCGCGATTCTTAATGAGTCGTTGTCCAGCAATGTACCCAATTGAGGAGAAGGCAAAGCATGTAGCCACGCTCCTGATTCAGGCTTAGCAACAGCTTTCAAACGCGCCAAATTAAAGCCTGTTGCGTCGGCAAGTAACCCACCGTAGACTTCCCTACATAAAATGTCATCCCAACCCCTTTGGCTGACGACATTATCAGGCCGTTCGTTACCTTGACACACAGTGGACCATTTGGTGAGTGCCTCAGCGACAAATGGTACCTGGATATTGTCACCATTCAAATGCAATATGCGAGTGACAAGAGCCAGAGTCCCATGAGCTGAAGCTAAGAATGCTACCAAACCGACTTCACGACATCGGCGTATACCTAGACCACCATGGCGGACTGGCAAAGAAGCCTGACACCATTGTGACTCGTTGAGATGGATATTCAGTATGGACTCAAGTGACATTTTGATTGCGTTATCCAGCCTCTCTACATCATCCTCAAATAACCAAGTTGGGGAGGTTCTTAAAATGTAAATCATGCGTGGCATCGCAAAACAGTTACGCAATAAAACAAGTGCGACGTGCGATGATAAATTTGATAAATGTTCTTGAGCCCGTACTAAAGCCAACCTCTTCTCCTCGAGAGCCGAGCTTGCACCATCCGGAAAAACAGGTGCGCCTAATAAACTGAAGGTTGTCTTATCAAGACGGCGAACACCTGGTAATACCAACTCAACATCGGACAACACACTAGCATCACTATTATAGGCAGCACTTTGATGAGCCCCGAAGATAAGAAAATCTGGAAATGCCCATTGTGTCGCAGCAAAATGCCGAAAGTGGATAATACCAACTCACCCGCAAGACCAGTTTCCACCGGTGAAGCTTCTAAATCAGCTCTCAGCTCGCGGCCAATGACTGATAATCAACTCAAAGTGAATATACCGCCTCAAAGCGAAACTGCCAACATTACCTTGAGGAAAAAGACCCCAAGCCCCGAGTGTAGCCACCGTGATGTGCCATTGTGTCAACGCGCGTCGCCTCCAGTACAGCCTTCCTCAACTGACACACAGATAATCCTTGAAGAGTTGAGAGTGTTTCGTAGCGAGGTCGCCAATCTCTTCCAGAATCAGGACGCGCGTCTCTGCGCCGCTCATGATAGTATCATTGATCTTTCCACCAGGCACAATGCACTTCGAACAGATGTAGACGGACTGCTTCTAACAGTGGACAATATTGCTGACGACTATAATTTTATCCGTAAAGCAGTGGAATGCAACACAAAACGCATTGAGCAGCTGGAGGCAGAGAATAGGTCATTAGCTGAGCTGCTCTCGACCCTTAAAATGAGCCACGTAAATAATGCGAGCGACCCTAATACGTTCCCTGCGAAAATTACTGAGGAATGTAGCGAGCAATTATATAATTCAGTTGACCGTGCATCCCTCGCGGAGCAACTGACCCGCAGCACTCCCGCATCAAGCATCAAAGCCATCTCAGATACGACATCAAATGGCATCGACCCGTCAATTACCAATGATGATTTTCAGGCAAAACAGCAAGGTCACAACGGTGCAACTGTAATCCAACCGCAGGATCCATATCAAGATAAACCGTATTACCAGAATAATAAGCAGCAAGCTCGGAGACGTTCCCGTAGCGTTGTTATCAAAGCAACAGGTGATGCCGACGATGACTTGAAGCTCCTCGAGCCCCTTAAATTTATACATGTCTGGAACTTTGATCCCAACACGACCGATGATACTATAAAGGCTTTCCTTAATAAAAAGCGCCCATGCAACGCGTATACAGTAGAAAAACCCGAACAGGGTCATGACAAACACAATTGCTTTATTCTTGGAGTACCCCTACAGCACTTTGACTTCTTCACAGCACCCGAAAATTGGCCAAAGAATACGGCTCTTCAAGAATGGTTTACGTATAAGAAAAACAAATCTCGACGTTCCACCAATAGAACGGTCTTTTTTCGATCAGAAACCTCTCAAAACATTGAAAGCTAACATATTCTATCAAAACGTCAGAGGTCTAAAGAGCAAATTAGCTGTGACAAAAAATACGCTCGCAACCTTCTCTTACAATATTATGGCCCTGACTGAAACACGCCATGACGATACTGTTTATGACTCCGAATTGTTTCCGCCTGAATTCAGCGTGCTGCGCGCCGACCGCGTCGGACGAGGCGGCGGTGGAGTGCTCTTGGCGGCGCGCGCGCCGTTCGCTCTCCGGCGCTTGGAATGCGGTGCGCTGTCGGATGATGAGATTGTTTGTGGTATGATAACGAAAGGCCAGTTGCGCTTCATATTAGTAGTGATTTACCTTCCACCGCAAATAAGCGATTCCCGTTATTATTCAGTATTTAACTGCATTGAAAAAATAAGCAGTGACTACTCACTTCCCATTGTTATTGTGGGTGATTTTAATCTTTACTCCACCAAAACCATTGTCTGTAATGTATTCAACTCCGTCTTGGCGAGTTGTAAACTAAGCCAGGAAAATAAAATTGTTAACGCTCTGGATCGCTTGTTGGATTTGGTGCTAGTAAATAATGTCATAAGTAATGCAGTGATCGCAGATGCTGTCACGGGTTTGGTGTCGTTAGAGAAACATCACCCACCCCTCGATATCGCCATTGTTTGGCAACATCCATTTTCAAACCCTCCACAGGATTCTCAGTCGGTCGATAAACGTGGGTGCCCAATAAGGAATTTCCGTAAAGCAGACTTCCACCTCCTTTATTCAAAAATCTCAAACACGGATTGGACTCAACTTGAGGATTTTCATGATGTTAACGCCTGTGTTGATCATTTTTACACAGTAGTAGACAGAATAATCTCAGATTGTGTTCCCTTAAAAAGTAGCAATAACTCACAGTTTAATTATCCTGAATGGTTCACAGCCGAAATCATTAACCTAAATAAATTAAAAAACCAATACCACAAATTATTCAAAGCAACAGGTCATCAGTTATATTATGCTTTCTTTTTCTATTATAGGAAACTTGTTAAAACTAAATCCGAAAATGCAATGACCCAATACGTATGCCGCGTACAAACCAATATCATCAATGACCCATCTTTCTTTTGGTCATTTGTTAAACGCAACCGTGCATCCAGGCAGTCGGACACCTTCGACCTAAAGTCTTCACTTGAAATTGCCGACAGCTTTGCCAAATACTTCAAAAGCGTATATTTGCCGCAACCTAGCGCCTCAACTCCACTCTCAGCCACCGACTTTTCTAACTCCTCGACTACTCGCGCGCTTCCTGGATTGGTGGATATCAAGGTCATTAACGCGTCCGATATAACGAGAGCTATTAAGAGACTTCCGCCAAAGTTCACTCAAGGTCCAGACAATATACCTCAATTTATAGTGAAAGATTGTGCCGAATCATTTGTTAAGGCGCTCCTCCATATATTTAATCTATCAGTTAAGACCAACGCATATCCAGCACGGTGGAAGATTACCAAAGTTATTCCCATACATAAAGCCGGACCCAAATCTGACGTTCAAAATTATAGGCCCATCGCTATACTCTCAGTGTTTGGAAAGATATTTGAGGCAGTCATCTATTCCCACTTGTACAATCAACTAAAGAGCTGGTTCTGTGATGAGCAGCACGGGTTTCTTCCGAAGCGGTCTACTTCATCCAACTTGCTTAATATTACAACCTTAATATCACACCATTTAGATCAGGGCAGTCAAGTAGACGTCGCCTATTTTGACTTTCGCAAGGCGTTTGATAGAGTAAGCACTGAGACTTTACTCGAAAAACTAGATACTGCTGGCCTGTCAACTAATTTACTAAGCTTAATAAATAATTACTTGTCTGGCAGAGAGCAATATGTCGTATACAAAAATGCTAGATCTGTCCTTTATCCAGTGACCTCGGGAATTGGTCAAGGCAGTTGCCTTGGTCCTTTACTATTTTTGATGCTTGTCAATGATCTCCCCGCTTCCATCAATCATTCGACATGCCTTCTGTTCGCCGACGATCTAAAGCTAGCATTGAATGTTACCAATCCCGAAGACAGCGCCAAACTCCAAGAGGACATAAACAGCGTGCACTGCTGGGGTGTGAACAACAGCCTCGAGCTAAATGTTGACAAATGCTCAATCATGTCCTACACCAGGGCCCGAAATCCTCTTACTTACCCATATTTATTAAATGACGAACCCATGAAACGGGTCAACCTGGTGAAGGATCTCGGAACGTGGTTTGACCCTCAACTTAACTTTAATGGCAACATCACAAAGATTTGCGATTCCGCCCGAAGGTCTCTAGGATTCGTATTCAGGCAATCCAGACTATTTACCTACAAAACTACCATAGTCGTGCTCTTTAACGCCTACGTTCGCAGCAAATTAGAAACGAACGCGATAGTGTGGAGCCCTCACGAAACCCAATACATACTCATGTTAGAGAGAATTCAGAAGTCGTTTATTCGATTTCTTTACAATAAACTCTACGGTTATTATCCAAAACTCTATCCTACGCTCTTTATCCTTGGAATGGTTGACTGTTTCTCCTTGGAAGTCCGTAGAAACACATATATTGTTAGATACTTTCTTCAACTATTACGAGGCAAAACCTATAATCCATTCCTCTTGTCGCGAATTTCTTTCTGGGTACCCGCGGTTCCCACCATCGTCCTCCGCCCCCGGGCGCGCCCGCTGTTCGCGGTCCCGGCAACGCGTACACGGAGCCACTCTCACTCTCCACTTCATCACGCGCTAACGTTACTCAACGACATCTTGCTTAGTGACAGCGATCTGGATATATTTTTTAGCTCCGAGTCTAGGCTCATGTCCTCAATCACTGGCTACTTGGAGTCTATTGTTAGGCCTAGCTCAATTACAGCCTAACATTATTATTATTATTTCTCTTTCGATAAATACCCATGTATACTAAGTTAATCGGCATGCTTGGTTATATACTGTAAGTGTTGATTGTAAACTTATAAATAAAATAAAATAAAATAAAATAAAATTATTGCAGCAGAAAAGCTCACATTTGCTGGGGTTTATTTCTAAGCCAATCTCCTTCAAAGCTGGAACTAGCCTTGTTAAATCCTGTAATACCACCTGTGGATTCCCTCCAATCGTTCCATCATCTAAATACCACACATTTAACGGTGAGTCCAGCGACAAAATAACTTTCTGCATGGCTAAACAAAATATTAAAGGCCCCAAAGGATCGCCTTGCTGGGCCTGGGTTTGATTCCAAGATAGACTTCATTGTCTTATCTTGTTGTACAGGACATATGTGGAATACCTAACCTAATCCAAGTCGGACCTGCCCTAAGGTGCAATCAGTGCCTAATTTATGCATTACAAATTGTTGTGATTACACATTTTGTCCATGGAGTGGTAGGTATGGTAGCCGGCCGATGCCGCGCGGCTCGCTCGCTTCGCTCGCTCGTTAGGGTCTCAGTTCAACCTAACACTCCTCCTCGCTTCGCTCGTCGTCGTACCTAACCTAATCCAAGTCGGACCTGCCCTAAGGTGCAATCAGTACCTAATTTATGCATTACAAATTGTTGTGATTACACATTTTGTCCATAAAGTGGTATGGTAGCCGGCCGTTGCCGCGCGGCTCGCTCGCTCGTTAGGGTCTCAGTTCAACCTAACACTCCTCCTCGCTTCGCTCGTCGTCGTACCTAACCTAATCCAAGTCGAACCTGCCCTAAGGTGGAATCAGGACCTAATTTATGCATTACAATTGTTGTGATTAAAAATTTTGTGGCAGTTGCCCCGCGGCGGCAAGGTACCTAACACTGCTCCTCGAACCGCTCGTCGTCGTACCTAACGGTACTTACATTCTACTACGTAAAGTTTACTTCACGCACTTTTCTGCCAGTAGAAAATAAGTATGCTATTGTAATCGTATGCTATAGGATTATTATGGTACATAAAATTATGCTAAACCAAAGTCGGCCAAAGAGATATTCTACAAAACAATGTGCTGCATGCAAAATGTGTCGTATGCGAGGTAGTACTCGTTGTAATGTCAACTATACCTTTATGCCATCTTACCATTCGACCGAAAGTGTTTCTGCGAAACGTGTTATGCGAAGTGTATTTCTGACCAATATTATTCTGCCAGATGAGGGTAACCCTAAACGGACACTTCGTTCTCTCGGCCAAAATTTATAATGACGAACACACCTAATATTTATCAAGCCTCATATTTTTAGATAATAATGTAATGGTGGGATCTAGATGATACAATATTTTGCTTTTAATATTGAAGAAATCGTATCGATACCTACAGATTATTGAGGCAGAAGAATCAGAATATGCAAAGAAGCAATACTCGTAAGCGGCTTATGTTCTTAGTCTGGAATAGCTGAACAACTTTCTGATTGCCAATTCAAAGAAATGTTTATATTTGATAAAACGGAATATTTGTTACAAACATTTTATAAGTTAATTAGCTGGATTGAAACAGGAATTACATCTGTAGCTGCTACCTATTTTATAAGCATAGCACGGACTAATCATCGCAAAACAAGAATTAATTTTTTTTTAATGAAAAAATTCACAAGCTTTTGGCCAATTTTGGGTTGCGTTTATTAATATAAATTACCTTTAACAAATGCAACCCAAAAATTTCACTACATTTTTGGAGTTTACTCCTTAAGAATCGATTTTCATATATAAGCCCGGGGTATGAAAAATATGGGGTATAAAATCGAACGTATCTGCCGTGCTAATTTAAAAAGTCGTATCTCAGTATACGATCGGAGTAAAAATACGACTTCTTAATTTAGCAGGTTATGCGTTACGCGTTATAGGCTAAGATCCCGATATAAAATGACCTTCACCGAGATGTTTATTTTCATTCATTCATTCATTTCAGCCTATTGCAGTCCACTGCTGGACGTAAGCCTCCCCTAGGGTTCGCCACATGGCCCGATCTCCCGTTTTCGCCATCCAGTCACCACCAGCCACTTTTTTCAGGTCGTCGGTCCATCTGGCCGGAGGGCGTCCTACACTACGCTTGCCGAGTCGTGGTCTCCACTCGAGAAGAGATGTTTATTTTATGAAATGTATTTTATAATCAATTTAATATGTCAATAAATAATATTGCATATGGGTTGCCTAACAAATTTTAGTCCAGGGTATGTTTAATTAATAAAAAAAAAAATGTTTTAAACATTTCACCGGTTTGATTAATATTAGATAAATTCTATACCAATCGAAAGTATGAAGCCCATAGAATATGCAAACGTTAGGTTACCTATTCTTTTCCCGTCACAACTATCGGGTAGCCAGGTATAAACAGGTAAATCTATACCTACTAGCATTTTGCAACGGTCTGATTATTGAATTGAAACTGAATAAAATTAAAGATTATTTAATTATGAATTTATCTAATAATCAAATCGGTGAAATGTTAAAAAAATATATATTTTTATTTTTTACTAAACATACCCTGGACTAAAAATTGTTAGGCAACCCATATGCAATATATTTATTGACATATTAAACTAAATATAAAATACATTCATCAAATAAACATCTCGGTGAAGGTCGTTTTATATCGAGATCTTAGTCTATAACGCTTAACGCATAACCTGCTAAATTAAGAAGTCGTATTTTTACCCCGATCGTATACTGAGATACGACTTTTTAAACTACCATTATGTTCACATAAACAAACTATAAAATTGTCAATGTCAACTTCATGTCGAGTGTCAACAAAATTTTATAAATAAAATAAAATTTAATAAAATCTACGCTTAACGGGTAAAATGTGCTGCTTTTGAAACAATAGCGCCCGTCACACAATCGGCTAAAAGATACGTGTTCGTTTCAGCTCCCAAACAAACCTAACGAATTTTTGTGATATCCAAGATTACAACTTTTATAACGTGCAATGCAATGACCGTGTTTTCTTGGTGTTTAAGCCGTGCTTGTATGGTGCTAAGATCGAAGAAGACGTCTTGCTGTAGAGAGAGAGACCGCTTTAATTGTGACTCAGCTTTAAGCTTAGAAATAGAGAAGGCGTGAATACTTTTCCATCACCACTGCTTTTTCCTGCATTCAGCCGCAGAATGGTTTTGATTTCGTGAAACTTTCCAGGATAAATACATACATAAATCAAGGATCCAACACAACCGAGCCATTCATTTTCTAGACGGGAGTCTTGCCGACCGACAAGAAGCTATGAAGTTTAAATCGAAATTGTTATGTTTTTGATGTTGGCTTTTAAATTGTATCTTTTTTTTATTATAATTGCTTGTATTTTTACTTTTATTTGTAAGTGTTAGTTATAAATATGAGTGATCCTTCTTCATCCTTGCGCTGTCCCCATTGTCCCAACTCAACTCGAACTTTTACCCCTCATGGACTTAAAGTGCATATAGGGCACATGCATAAACATTTTCCCCAAGTCATCCCCTCCAACCCTAGACTGTCGGTTTCACAGCAAGCTCATGGTAACAACCCCATTCATCTAGATTTTGGTGATCTAGCTACGTTAAAGCAGTCAGTACGTGTGTTACGGCATATCCCCAAAGGGGCGCGAAACTTGGCAGCGGCCAAATTGAGCGACCTCATTGATAAGTGTATCGACTCCAATGGCACTCTCGAATGGTTTAGTTTACTGTCTTTTGCCTATTCCGCACTCAAATCGCCTGAAGCGTCGGCCACGGGCAATTTAACCACAAAAGTTAAGAGAAATATTAACTCTGCTTCTTTTGATATCAGTGGGAACATCGGTGCAGAGACCACGCCTTTGAGATCACACTCCATACTGAAGACAATTGAGCGTAAAGTACATGAAGGGGATCTCAGGTGCAGTGCGAGTGCTTATGTCGGATGAGGGCGTGGCGCCGTCGAGCCCTGAGACTTTAGCTACGCTGCAGTCGAAGCATCCAGCCCCGTCCCGGCCGCTGGTACTTCCACCGGAACCTGACATATCTATTTCTGCCTTAACTGTTAAGCCGGAGGAAGTGGTGCAGGCACTCAGCTCTTTCAACAATAGTTTGGCCGCCGGTTTGGATGGTATCCGCCCTGTTCATCTTAAGGAGCTTACGTCTGCATCTGCGGGAGACGCCGATTTTCGGCTCCTGGAACATCTGGCCAAGCTTTGTAATTTTTTGCTCAGTGGTCAATTAAACCCTGAAGTTTGCTCCTATATTTATGGTGCTTCCTTATGTGCGCTGTCAAAAAAAGACGGTGGTATAAGACCCATTGCCATAGGCAGCGCTTTCCGCCGCTTAACGGCAAAGCTAGGATGCCGTGCAGTGAGAGAAGAAATGGCAGCTTATCTGCAACCTTGCCAATTAGGGTTTGGCACAAGATTGGGCTGCGAGGCTGCAATTCACGCTACGCGGGCTTTTTCGGTAGATAGCAAAAACTTAGAATCCGTTTATATACGTATAGTTAAGTTCATATCATTGTAATAGTTAAGTACTTATGCTTTCTGAAAAAATGACTGACTGTTGAGTTTCTTTCGGCGTTTCTTCTCAACAGTGGTCTCCTCTTGTGAAATGCCGGTAGACTCAGACATGTAAAAGTGCCCTTGTGGCCTACTTGCAGAATAAAGTTCATTATTTCATTATTATTATTATTAATTAAAATTGATTTAAAAAACGTTTAACTCAGTGGAGCGTGATGTTTTACTGTCCGAAGTGAAGGATAAAGTGCCATCACTCTACCCCTTCATTTTCCAAGTATATTCTTCCGCTTCTAATCTTTTCTACAATGGTCCTCTTGTTCTTTCCCAAGTTGGTGCACAGCAGGGGGATCCGCTAGGCCCTTTAGTTTTCTGTCTGGCCATACAAAAGGTAATTTCAGAGGTTAAATCCCCATTGAATATCTGGTACCTAGATGACGGTACCCTAGGTGGTAAACCTGAAGAAGTGGAACAAGACTTGCTCATGCTCCTGCCTCGTTTAAAAGCTCTGGGTTTAGATATTAATTTCAGCAAATGCGAATTTTTCCCCTGCAGTACCAACTCACACGATTCTTTCCCCTTATTCAGTGCTCTGCTCCCCGGACTGAAAGTGTTGTCGGCGAGATCTTTCAACCTCTTGGGGTCCCCAATATTCCCAGAAGCCATTCCTGAAGCCTTCGAGGAGAGAAAGCTGCTTCTGCTGATGGCTGCGCAGAGGTTGAATGAACTTTCGGCTCACGTAGCCCTCGTTATGTTGCGAGTTTGCTTTGCCGTGCCTAAGCTGACATATTTCTTGTGCACCGTGCCAGCCTGGCTGCACCCTGTCCAGACAGACTCCTTTGACTTCGTGTTGAAGGAGAGTTTGGAAAAGGTGCTGAACGTCTCCCTTAACCAAGGTCAATGGGACCAGGTTTCTCTGCCGATTCGAACTCGTGGTTTGGGCGTGCGTCGCGCGCGAGATGTGAGCCTCCCGGCATTCCTGGCTTCGGCGTGTGGGGTGGTGGACCTTGTCACTCAAATTTTATCTTTTGATGGTGACAAGGCTATCATTCCTTACGCCTCCGATGCTTTGACGGCCTGGACGGCTCTTAATCCCGGCGTAGCCATACCCGTAGAATTGTTCCGTCAGCGTCTATGGGTTTATTTATATGAGAGTGCGCGCACCACGATTTTCATAAACCCATAAGTAAGCTTATTTCTGCGACAAAATTATCGCGCGACTAAAAAAAATCGTGGTGCGCGCCTGGCCTGAAGAGTAAACTCCAGTCGTGCGTCGGAGCTGACACACACACTTTTTTTTTTAAGTTTAACTGTTTGCAGCCTGCTTTACAATTTATCAATTTATTTCATAGGCAACCGTTTTCTACCTGCGCTCTTCCCTTTCCTGCCACTTAGGTAAGTATGTTTTCCTTTGCAGTCAACAAGCGGAGCATTTTTGTGACCTTACAGTCACTTACAGTGTCAGTAAAATATATATATATATATATATATATATATATTTATAAATATTATGGGACAATCATACACAAATCGACCTAGTCCCAAACTAAGCAAAGCTTGTACTATGGGTACTAGACGACTATATATACATAATATATAAATACATATATAGATAACATCCATGACCCAAGAACAAATATTCGAGTTCATCACACAAATATTTGCCCCGGCCGGGATTCGAACCCGGGACCGCCGGCTCAGTAGGCAGGCGTCTACAAACTGCGCCAACCGCGTCGTCGAAGTAAGTCGTAATTGTTCTTTATTATGGAAAAATAGTACCTACACGTAATTATATCTCCATAAGTAATAAAACAATCCCGGCCTCAGGAACATTATCTCCAACCGGCCACGGCCACTCGTCGAGTTCGAGTTACATTACTACAGCCACAGCCATAAGCTCGGTGCAGTCAGTATTGAATTGACTGTTTGCAGCCTGTAGGGTTAGCAAATCTTGCCACTGCTTCGCTTGTGGCTCGACTCACCATTAGCTGTCTTGCTCGCACGGTATTGAAAAAAAAGTGACTGTTTGTCGCGCGACGAAGATTTGCTTATGCGTATCACAGTTATGCTAGAATTACTACTGTATACGCCTCTCGCTCATAATCGATCTATAACCCTTTAACGCGCAAGATATTTTTTTTTATTTTTCTTTTGTTTTGGGCATGAAAATAAGTTAATAGAGGGTAATTGTAAGCCTAGGAAAAATAAAATAAAAAATGTTGTATGTAAACTTTTTTAGAAAATGTATGTTAAGTATACTTAACATTGTCCAACATTGAACAAACCACCCATGTTGAGCGTTCTTAACATTGCGCATTATGTGGAAGTTGCAATAGATGACTCATTTATGTTTTCTGTGAGAAAAACATATAATTTTAGCTGCATGAAACGAGTAAAAACACTATTTCTTCGAAACAAGACACGTCTTATTTTATATTTTGAACATTGCAAGTTTGTGAAGCCATTATTGCAATAATCGTATCGTCCGTAGGTCGTGAACCCTGGTAAGTGTCCCGTATTATCATGTTGGACTGCAGTAGGAGGTCTCGGGACTGCAGCTGTTTTTTGGCACACATTGCCTTGTCCGCGTCCAAAAGTCCAATTCTATTTTTCTTCAGCAGCTCTATTGCTATTTGAATCCGATACTTCTTCAACGTCATTTTCTTTTGTTCTCCGTTATACGGTTCGTTCGCTCTAGCCTTCTTTGACAGTAGATTTTCCGAGGAGCATTTGTCCTGACGACCCCTAAGGCGGTTGTTTTTTACTGTCCCAAGACTAAACATTTCATATTTATTGCGGAGTAGACGTATCAGCTCCAGGGACGTGAATAAAATATCTAAATATACGATAGCTAGCTGGCTGGTTAGTCTGTTAATGAACAGTATCGAAACGTGTCTTCTCCAGCATATGGAAGGAAGTCATAACCGAGTCCAAATATTCCAGCACGTACAAATAATTTGAATCCCCATTTCTTCGGCTTTTTTGGCAGATATTGGCGTCTGCAACCCGCTCTCGTTCCTTTATATGGCACCATCAATTCATCCATGCTAAACCGCCTTTCTTCTTCAAGTTTCAAACAATTTTGTCTAAGTTTTTCCATGAATGGACGTATCTTGAAGTAAAGGTTATTATCGAGATTGCAATTATCCGCGAAATGTAGATGCCTCGTCACGTTTTTAGGTGTTTTAAGGGCAAATATCTGCGACCGGTGCGTTGCATGTCTCACGAAGATATATCTAGGTTCTTCATCTGTGCTCTCTAACAAATTTAGTATTTCTAGAGAAGGTGGTATGGATCGCGGTTCAAAGTTTGCATCAGCATCAGACAGGTTCTGAGTGTTAATATTTTGGTTAGCCTCAATTTTTCGTCAGAATGATTGCTGCTGTCTGAATATTCTGCAATTCTTGGCTCATTTTATTTAACCACGGAGCACGCACCACATCCAGGCAACATGTCAATAAATAAACATGCAATATTAGGCACAAAAACAGCTTTTGGCATATACATACGGAAAATATATTATGTACCCTTTATCATTTATATAACCTTAACTTCGCAATGTTAAAAATACTCAACAATTTAAGCAGAGTGTATATTGTGCATAGATGGACAATGTTGAGAATACTCAACATGCAGTGAAGTAGGTGTGTCTCTCAAAATTTCGCAATGTTGAGGATACTCAACACGCATATTGGGAACCAAATAACGTTCAAGTCTTACACCCAAATTGTTAGAAATATACCAAAACACAAAGCTCATACCCTTAAAAATCAATTGTAAGCGTAATTCAATCGATATTATGGTGATAAATATTTATTATGAATTATTATTTACCTTACTTCCCACAGTCATCGGTTCTTTCGGCACCATTTTGCCACGAATTGGCAAAATATGTGCATCCGGGCAATAAACATAGTCGGTAAAGATTCGTTTGGAAATAAGGAATTATTTTATAACTATAAGTTGTAAATATAATCGAAAACAACTTGGCAGGATTTTTTTGTTTTTGGCGTTGAGTATACTTAACGTTGCGAGAAAGAGGGTTAATAGATGATCGCTTTATTCCTTGCCTCTTATCTTTGTCACACAAATTGTTGTAATTTCTATTACTATTATTAAATTGTAAAAATGAAATCTTTGTATTCATCACGCCTAAACGGCTGGACTTTTGGCAAAAGGGTAACCGTCATTGATGGTTATAACATACTTTCTAACCCACTACAAAGAAGCAAAAGGATTATGACTTTTTCTTCTACCCGTAGTTCGCGAGCACCTTGTAGTTTTATAAACATAAAACTAGTCGCTCAATGTTTTCCTTTGCCGTCATCAACCAGAGCATATTGGTGACCTTGCCTTACAGAGATGTTACGACTCTGCGCGATAGCGGCAGCGGCAGCACCTTCAGTAACCTTACCATGAGTTAACATGACCGTATTCGTTAGAATGGAGAATAGTACAGCAGCGCCCCTCGTGGTTACTTTGTAGAACTACAATTCTCCATAGAAATCCTTTACGCAGTCGCTAACGAGTACTGTTACTCTAAATTCATGATAAGGGTTCAGGACGTGTTTCTCACTCACTCGTAAGGCCGCCGCGCTAGGATCTCTCGCTCAACCACGAAGTGGCATCTCCGTAACACTGTATATGCTCGTAATGTAACTTGCTTCTTATTATATAAAACGGTACACGTAATTATATCTCATAAGCTAAGTAATAAAACAATCTCGGCCTCAGAAACATTATCTCTGACCGGCCACGGCCACTCGTCGAGTTCGAGTTACATTACTACAGCCATAAGCTCGGTGCAATGTGTTGAGTTGTTTACTCTGCGTGCTTCACAACTTGCCGCCTCGCTCGATAGGTGCATATCGATGGTATATTTCCATGGAAATTGTTTATCGAGAGCTTTGCATGCGATCGTATTAGGTTTAGCAGATTAACAGTTTCAATATACGATTTCTTAATTTCGCATGGAAGTTCCGAATTAACCTGTTTTATTAAAATTTACCATTATGGATTGCATGTTGCTGCATAATACTGCATTGATAAAAAGTTCCATGACATTTTATTTAGGGTGTATCACGGTGTGAAATAAACGTAGGGTTTTTATTTTTTGACATCTCTCAGTGCATTCAATATCCAGGTGGCTACTCTCACACTTCAGCTTTCAAAAACAGAGCAGGTTCTCAGTTCGACGGGATTTTATTTTTGTTCCCCGATTACTCGAAATTCTTTTTGTTTGAAGGAGCATAGTGTCTAGCTGGTCCCATTGGAATATAACATAACTTCGTTTTGTCGACGTCGATTAATTTTTGTTAAAAAGTGATTATTTGTATTCATTAGTTGCGTAGCGTCAGACATATTAGTATAACAAAATCAGGTTTCGTCATTTTTTTTCTTTAAAATTGGTCGCATGTGGTAACGGCTCCTTGATAATTTTTATTTCAGGCTGCAGAGTCCAAATACCTTACAGACTAACATATCTACGTAAATTAACTAAACAACTTTGAAACATTTTTTATCTTCAAATAGGAAACCCGATTATTTCGAAATTTTCGAATAGGTAGGTTACTTACTAGGTACGTAAGAACCCCATGCCGCTAGTATTAGTCATCGCTGTACTTTAATCTGAACGATGTATGCGATGGATGCTTAATAATAAAACTTGAAAATTTCGTTATCAAAAATCAAGTCCCTTGCAATTCTAAAGTTTATTCTCGTACCTGCGAAATAACCAGTTGCCAGCGAATTCCATATCGTAGGCAGATTAGCGAGCGAGCTAAAAGCGAATAAACAAGAGAAAACCGACAGGTGACGTCACACCATTGTTTACGTTAGTACGTCTTGTACGGAAATATCTTTTTATCAATGACTCCATCGCGTAGGTTAATTATTTGTGTGAAAGTGTCAGCTTTATGACGGTCAGCACTTCAGCAGCAAATATATCGATCTTATTGTGACGGGTCATTTCGACCCAATGGGAACTTTTGCGTAGTCTTACCAGCCAGCAAATATCAACGGGACAACAGATCTATATTTAGAATTGCATCAAGACAAACCAAATTGGTTTAACGATGCCATTATAATAATATGTAATTTTGTTTGTACTTAATTGTGAAATAAAAAGCATAAAAAACATTTTACGCGTTCCTAGAAGAAAAATTGTATGTTTTTACACATTTCAGGTTTTTTGTATACCACCTTGACCAATGTTGATCTGGCTAGGGGACTCTATTCATTAGAGTTCACTAAAGGAGTTGGTTGAATCGTTTGTTGCAGTTCAATTCACACATCTACATACGGTAGGTACTATATAATCCTGGCGTTCGTTCTCCCTCAGCAAGGAGGGTGGGACCGAAGCACGGTGTGTCGGTGGCGGTCCCCGCTTCCTGGGGGCTTGGGGAAGTGGCTGAGGGTAAGGCACACTGTGTCTTTCGGTGGGGGTTCGCCCTAGGGCGAAAGTGCCATTGGTGTCGTGGTGAATGTTCGCGATCCCATGGCATCACCACTACGGCACATCCCAGGTACATACATACGGTTGGCAGCATCCCAGAGTTTTAGTGGGTAGGCTAGCCCTTCGTGAATTAGAGAGCCCCACATCACCAATGCGTAATATTTGACTCTACCCCCGAGGGTCTCATGTTACGTAGTGGTATGCAATTCAATGCATTTCTACGGGTTGAAAAAAAAATGTTAGGTTAGGTTAGGTTTTTGGAGTTTACTCCTTAAGAATCGATTTTCATATATAAGCCCGGGGTATGAAAAATATGGGGTATAAAATCGAACGTATCTGCCATGCTAATTTAAAAAGTCGTATCTCAGTATACGATCGGAGTAAAAATACGACTTCTTAATTTAGCGGGTTATGCGTTACGCGTTATAGGCTAAGATCCCGATATAAAATGACCTTCACCGAGATGTTTATTTTATGAAATGTATTTTATAATCAATTTAATATGTCAATAAATATATTGCATATGGGTTGCCTAACAAATTTTAGTCCAGGGTATGTTTAATTAATAATAAAAAAAAATGTTTTAAACATTTCACCGGTTTGATTAATATTAGATAAATTCTATACCAATCGAAAGTATGAAGCCCATAGAATATGCAAACGTTAGGTTACCTATTCTTTTCCCGTCACAACTATCGGGTAGCCAGGTATAAACAGGTAAATCTATACCTACTAGCATTTTGCAACGGTCTGATTATTGAATTGAAACTGAATAAAATTAAAGATTATTTAATTATGAATTTATCTAATAATCAAATCGGTGAAATGTTAAAAAATATATATTTTTATTTTTTACTAAACATACCCTGGACTAAAAATTGTTAGGCAACCCATATGCAATATATTTATTGACATATTAAACTAAATATAAAATACATTCATCAAATAAACATCTCGGTGAAGGTCGTTTTATATCGGGATCTTAGTCTATAACGCTTAACGCATAACCTGCTAAATTAAGAAGTCGTATTTTTACCCCGATCGTATACTGAGATACGACTTTTTAAACTACCATTATGTTCACATAAACAAACTATAAAATTGTCAATGTCAACTTCATGTCGAGTGTCAACAAAATTTTATAAATGAAATAAAATTTAATAAAATCTACGCTTAACGGGTAAAATGTGCTGCTTTTGAAACAATAGCGCCCGTCACACAATCGGCTAAAAGATACGTGTTCGTTTCAGCTCCCAAACAAACCTAACGAATTTTTGTGATATCCAAGATTACAACTTTTATAACGTGCAATGCAATGACCGTTTTTTCTTGGTGTTTAAGCCGTGCTTGTATGGTGCTAAGATCGAAGAAGACGTCTTGCTGTAGAGAGAGAGACCGCTTTAATTGTGACTCAGCTTTAAGCTTAGAAATAGAGAAGGCGTGAATACTTTTCCATCACCACTGCTTTTTCCTGCATTCAGCCGCAGAATGGTTTTGATTTCGTGAAACTTTCCAGGATAAATACATACATAAATCAAGGATCCAACACAACCGAGCCATTCATTTTCTAGACGGGAGTCTTGCCGACCGACAAGAAGCTATGAAGTTTAAATCGAAATTGTTATGTTTTTGATGTTGGCTTTTAAATTGTATCTTTTTTTATTATAATTGCTTGTATTTTTACTTTTATTTGTAAGTGTTAGTTATAAATATGAGTGATCCTTCTTCATCCTTGCGCTGTCCCCATTGTCCCAACTCAACTCGAACTTTTACCCCTCATGGACTTAAAGTGCATATAGGGCACATGCATAAACATTTTCCCCAAGTCATCCCCTCCAACCCTAGACTGTCGGTTTCACAGCAAGCTCATGGTAACAACCCCATTCATCTAGATTTTGGTGATCTAGCTACGTTAAAGCAGTCAGTACGTGTGTTACGGCATATCCCCAAAGGGGCGCGAAACTTGGCAGCGGCCAAATTGAGCGACCTCATTGATAAGTGTATCGACTCCAATGGCACTCTCGAATGGTTTAGTTTACTGTCTTTTGCCTATTCCGCACTCAAATCGCCTGAAGCGTCGGCCACGGGCAATTTAACCACGAAAGTTAAGAGAAATATTAACTCTGCTTCTTTTGATATCAGTGGGAACATCGGTGCAGAGACCACGCCTTTGAGATCACACTCCATACTGAAGACAATTGAGCGTAAAGTACATGAAGGGGATCTCAGGTGCAGAGCGAGTGCTTATGTCGGATGAGGGCGTGGCGCCGTCGAGCCCTGAGACTTTAGCTACGCTGCAGTCGAAGCATCCAGCCCCGTCCCGGCCGCTGGTACTTCCACCGGAACCTGACATATCTATTTCTGCCTTAACTGTTAAGCCGGAGGAAGTAGTGCAGGCACTCAGCTCTTTCAACAATAGTTCGGCCGCCGGTTTGGATGGTATCCGCCCTGTTCATCTTAAGGAGCTTACGTCTGCATCTGCGGGAGACGCCGATTTTCGGCTCCTGGAACATTCTGCTAAGCTTTGTAATTTTTTGCTCAGTGGTCAATTAAACCCTGAAGTTTGCTCCTATATTTATGGTGCTTCCTTATGTGCGCTGTCAAAAAAAGACGGTGGTATAAGACCCATTGCCATAGGCAGCGCTTTCCGCCGCTTAACGGCAAAGCTAGGATGCCGTGCAGTGAGAGAAGAAATGGCAGCTTATCTGCAACCTTGCCAATTAGGGTTTGGCACAAGATTGGGCTGCGAGGCTGCAATTCACGCTACGCGGGCTTTTTCGGTAGATAGCAAAAACTTAGAATCCGTTTTAATACGTATAGTTAAGTTCATATCATTGTAATAGTTAAGTACTTATGCTTTCTGAAAAAATGACTGACTGTTGAGTTTCTTTCGGCGTTTCTTCTCAACAGTGGTCTCCTCTTGTGAAATGCCGGTAGACTCAGACATGTAAAAGTGCCCTTGTGGCCTACTTGCAGAATAAAGTTCATTATTTCATTATTATTATTATTAATTAAAATTGATTTAAAAAACGCGTTTAACTCAGTGGAGCGTGATGTTTTACTGTCCGAAGTGAAGGATAAAGTGCCATCACTCTACCCCTTCATTTTCCAAGTATATTCTTCCGCTTCTAATCTTTTCTACAATGGTCCTCTTGTTCTTTCCCAAGTTGGTGCACAGCAGGGGGATCCGCTAGGCCCTTTAGTTTTCTGTCTGGCCATACAAAAGGTAATTTTAGAGGTTAAATCCCCATTGAATATCTGGTACCTAGATGATGGTACCCTAGGTGGTAAACCTGAAGAAGTGGAACAAGACTTGCTCATGCTCCTGCCTCGTTTAAAAACTCTGGGTTTAGATATTAATTTCAGCAAATGCGAATTTTTCCCCTGCAGTACCAACTCACACGATTCTTTCCCCTTATTCAGTGCTCTGCTCCCCGGACTGAAAGTGTTGTCGGCGAGATCTGTCAACCTCTTGGGGTCCCCAATATTCCCAGAAGCCATTCCTGAAGCCTTCGAGGAGAGAAAGCTGCTTCTGCTGATGGCTGCGCAGAGGTTGAATGAACTTTCGGCTCACGTAGCCCTCGTTATGTTGCGAGTTTGCTTTGCCGTGCCTAAGCTGACATATTTCTTGTGCACCGTGCCAGCCTGGCTGCACCCTGTCCAGACAGACTCCTTTGACTTCGTGTTGAAGGAGAGTTTGGAAAAGGTGCTGAACGTCTCCCTTAACCAAGGTCAATGGGACCAGGTTTCTCTGCCGATTCAAACTGGTGGTTTGGGCGTGCGTCGCGCGCGAGATGTGAGCCTCCCGGCCTTCCTGGCTTCGGCGTGTGGGGTGGTGGACCTTGTCACTCAAATTTTATCTTTTGATGGTGACAAGGCTATCATTCCTTACGCCTCCGATGCTTTGACGGCCTGGACGGCTCTTAATCCCGGCGTAGCCATACCCGTAGAATTGTTCCGTCAGCGTCTATGGGTTTATTTATATGAGAGTGCGCGCACCACGATTTTCATAAACCCATAAGTAAGCTTATTTCTGCGACAAAATTATCGCGCGACTAAAAAAAATCGTGGTGCGCGCCTGGCCTGAAGAGTAAACTCCAGTCGTGCGTCGGAGCTGACACACACACTTTTATTTTTTCTCTTAATTGCGGGCTACATTTCATTACTGCACTGATGCTAGTCGCAAGTCGCAAACAATATATTTCTAGTCTCGTCACACTTAATCGGATATTACCCTAAATAAATATCTTTTTTTGCTAAAAGTATATTTGGGTATCCATAACATAGTAGACTGCGGTAAAATCAAAAGACAGGCTACGATTTTTTCCTTCCCGCTTCAAAGTTGCTTCTACTAAAGGTACAAAATGGAAGCAAAATTCACTACTCTAAATGGTTTCTGTTCATATGAAATGTCAACAGCTCTAATAATGTTAATCCTAGCAACTCTAAATGTCAAAGTGCATGAAATGCAGCCTTTTGGTTGCCTCTCCCGAGTAAATACTTCGAAATGGCTTTTAAAATGTTAAAAGCGTAAAATATTCAAGGTGTTCGCATGAGGAGAGGATTCTAAGAAAATAAATTAAATACTAAAGCTATAAAAGGGATAGTCTTGGGAAAGGGGCTACTTTGGAAATTTAACGTAAAATGGCGTGCCTTAGAAACTAGATGTAGAAAAGTGATCGTTTCCACCCTATTGATCTTTACTTTACGCTTTACATATTTACAGATTGGTTTGCACTGGAAATCGACTGTTAGTTTAACAGGGTGCTAACTTGACGGGGCTTTATCTCCAATTTAGCTATAGTTATAACTGGTTTTATCAAGGCTTTTATAATGTCGGAATGAATGAGTGTACATTTTTGCCATTCTATGGTTGTATTGAGATACATTTGAAAAGAGAAAATATGGTAAAATTTATGTAATGCTAAGGACTAATACTTACTTATATTCAGACAAGTTACTTAATTTAAGGTAACTAACAAAATTAATAGTTGTCGTCCGAAATAAATATTATTTGATTGTTTTTTTTCTTCCTGCCTTACTAGAATTTTCGCGTTATTGGAGCGGAGCGAGCGAAGCGAGAGAAGCTCCCATGGATCGACTCGAATGGACTTCGTAACAATGCGCAGATCTCAGCGAGTTCTTAACCGATTTTAGAAATTTTTGTTTTAAAATGCACAAATTAAATTTTGCTAGGTCGTGAAGAAGAAAAAATTTCGAAAATAAAATAAAAACTCCGCTCCAATCTATGGTGCAAACGAAACGCGAAACGAAAATATGCCAATCAATTTTGTGCAACACATTAGTAACCCTGACTATTCGGGTTACTAATGTGTTGCACAAAATTGATTGGCATATTTTCGTTTCGCATAGTAACCATTGGCACAATCATCATTTCGCACAATTGCTTTTTGCCTAAATTTCTTGGCATACTATCATTTCGCACACGTTTCTTTGGCAGAATAGTACATTGGCATAATGTTGATTAGAACAATACTCCTATGGTCGAATAATCGTGTTGCCGAAATTTATGTGGCATAATATTCCGTTTGCATGATTATTTTAATACACCGAAAAATGAAAAGCCAAGTTGGATCTGCCTTAAGGTGAAATAGGTAATGTTAGGAATCGTAAGCCAAGTCGGACTTGCGCGGCTCGCTCGTTTCGCTCGCTCGTTAGGGTCATAGTTCAACCTAACACTCCTCCTCGCTTCGCTCGTCGTCGTACCTAACCTAAGCCAAGTTGGATTTGCCTTAAGGTGAAATAGATAATGTTAGGAATCGTAAGCCAAGTCGGACCTGCGCGGCTCGCTCGCTTCGCTCGCTTGTTAGGGTCGCAGTTCAACCTTACACTCCTCCTCGCTTCGCTCGTCGTCATACCTAACCTAAGCCAAGTCGGATCTGCCTAAAGGTGAAATAGGTAATGTTAGGAATCGTAAGCCAAGTGGGACCTGCGCGGCTCGCTCGCTTTGCTCGCTCGTTAGGGTCATAGTTGAACCTAACACTCCTCCTCGCTTCGCTCGTCGTCGTACCTAACCTAAGCCAAGTCGGATCTGCCTAAAGGTGAAATAGGTAATGTTAGGAATCGTAAGCCAAGTGGGACCTGCGCGGCTCGCTCGTTTCGCTCGCTCGTTAGGGTCGCAGTTCAACCTAACACTCCTCCTCGCTTCGCTCGTCGTCGTACCTAACCTAAGCCAAGTCGGACCAGCCTTACTTACCTACCTTGCCTTCCTTTCGGTGAGGGACGCAGTTTCAACCTAACCTAACCTAGTTTTCTGGCAGCGATTCGGTTCTGTGGGTATGCTATGGTACAATTATGCCGCAATAAATTCGGCGGAATTAACTTATATTTTGCTACATAAAATTCTGCGAAATAAAAGTTGGCGATATTAGTATTCTGCTATACAAATTTGTCCCAAATGAATATTATGCGACATGACAATTGTGGTAAGTATATAATTATGCGATAGTATCATTCGGCTAAAAATGATTGTGCGAAAACGATTATGCGAAGTGTATTTCGGACAATAGAGATTGTGCAAGATAAGGGGTACCCGAATAGTCATAACTTGGGCTATACTTGCATTAAGCAAAATAAACGCCAGAAGCAGACTGATACAAAACTTACAAAAGACGAAAGCTGTTTGCACTCTGGCAGTAATAGTCCAGTTTATGCACGGAGCCATGCGGGCGGATTCGGTTCCTGAATAACGAGCTTGGTGCCGCATTGCAGCGGTACAGAATAAAAAATTACAGAAGGTCTACTTTTTTTCGCTAAAGCAGCCTGAAAATTAGTCAAGACTATATTTTATTGGTTGTTTACGCGACGCTATTGCTCGTGGGTCGTGGCGACGGACCAACGCGTACGACGATTGGTTATGATTGCGCTCTGAGTTGCCTGAACGAAAGCAGAAGCCGGAGCAGTGTACTATGCGCGGCTGGCGCAGTGTAAGCAACTGCCTACTGAGCTGACGGTCCCGGGTTCGAATCCCGGCAAGGGCAAATATTTGTGTGATGAACACCAAGATTGTGCCTGGGTCATGGATGTTCTATGTATTTATCAATATATTTAAGTATGTATATCGTCGCCTAGTACCCATAACACAAGCCTTCTTGAGCTTAATTTGGGACTAGGTTGATTTGTGTGAGGTTGTCTGATATTATTTATTTATTTATTTATTACTATTGTGCACCGTAAAACGATCGCTTGTTATCGCTACACACGATGGTATCCTATCTCAATTCCGAAATTTGTTTCCCATCTATTGGTAGGTAACTCACTATGACCTGTGAGCAAAGAGAGATACTGTCAGTCGACTAACATTAACGCTAAGTGGGGTTAGTATTACATGTATATATCTATACTATTATAAAATTCTAGATTTGTATTGAAATTCAGTTTTCTATGGAGAGTGGTCATGATTTCAGGAAAAATCTTAATAGCGTGATGCAGGATCGTCATTTGTTTTGTATGAGCGCACGGCGCCATGCCAGTCTGGCGCCATCTGTAGGGCATAATTTCCTTTGTCCTCGCATCACGTCGAAGCGGATAGACAATTTTTTTTTAATTTTTGATACAGGAATAGCTGGACATCCAAGGATGGATATAGGATACCTTTTACCCGACTGCGGTATAGGTTTGGCGACGCGGTTGGCTCAGTTTGCAAGCACTTGCCTACTGAGCAGCGGTCCCGGGTTCGAATCCCGGCCAGGGCAAATATTTGTGTGATGAACTCGAATATTTGTGCTTGGGTCATGGTTGTTCCCCTATGTATTTAAGTATATATTTATCTATATAAGTAAATATATCGTCGTCTAGTACCCATAACACAAGCCTTCTTGAGCTTAATTTGGGACTAGATCGATTTGTGTGAAGTTGTCTGATATTTATTTATTATTTATTTTATTATATAAAAAAATACGTGTACGAAGTTTCAGGCACCTTCTAGTAAAGGAATAATATAAAAAACGATCATTTTTCATTGACCGAGCGAGCGAAGCGTCTCCGTTTCAGCTTGGCCAATAAATGTTTCGTGTGTCCAGATGTTCAGATATGCGATGCGGATGTCCGGATTTTAGCTTGATTCTTGCTGCTGACGGCTAGTACATCCGTGCACCGAAGGGTGTATAAAAGTCATATAGAAATAAGCATTTGGCATCTATAAGATACTTTATGCAATAGCGCATAAATATTAGATAACCCTTGTCTTTATTCAGTTTGAAAAGGAAACTCGCGTCATTTTTCATGTAAAAAACTGAACGTGAATATTAAACCCGAGGCGTCGAGGCCGTGTCATAATCGGTTAAAAATAGCCCGGCGAAGTCTTTATACGATGCACGTGTATTGCACCGGTGAGGAAGAGTATTATGTCAGTTTTTGATGGTTACGTAAAAGTATCTGCTCCAATGTTTTTTCTATCAGTTATACAATTCCAACTCTAAATCAACTACCATAACAAATCTGGTTTTTAGCTACGTTCAAGAAGTGAAGATAAATATTTGTATTTATATTTTTTTATATAAGCGCAACAGTCGAAAACATAAGTAATAAAAATTCCGTTTGTAATGTAATAATAGAATAGAATAGAATACTCTTTATTGCACACCTCAAGAAGAAAGAAATACAAATACACATGACACTTAACATTACAATAGAGGCAAACAATAGGCGATCTTATCGCTAAAAAGCGATCTCTAATATTTGTAGTAAGGTATATAATACCTTATTACCCTACTACAAAAAGCAGGCTGTATAAGGTAATATTTGTTGAAAATTAAGAGAAAATAAGATACAAGTGCAAAATAAGCAAAGTTATTTTAAAATATTTATTTTAAACTAGCAGTGCCCGCGGCTCCGCCCGCGTGGAATTCGGTCTGTGTCAGTAAAGCTGCTAATACCTCACCGTTTAAACCTTCCCTGGACTACGACAAACATATCAAAACCAAAATCAGCTAAGCTCTGTCCAGCCGTTCTCGAGTTTTAGCGAGACAAACAAACAGCAATTGATGTTTATATTTATTTTAATTTATTAGTTTAATACGTAAATTTTGTACACCAGAAAATGATAGGTGATTGTTACTAAATATCGTCGTTTACTCTCTATATATTAGGGATACTTAGGGAGCTTTTAAAAAAAAGTATATCCTTCGCACATATAAATTGTATACTCTCTGACCACACAAACATATCGACTAAATTCAAAACAACAAGTAACAGACAAAGACTTACTGACGATAAAATTAAACGTCTTTGTTTTATCACCATATACGTGGATTTTACTAGCCACATTCCAATAACGACCTGACGCTTGCGTTTTTTTTTTATCGAAAGCCTTGTAGTATGTTTAGTTGGGTCGGGGGTATCTTAAAGTTTTAATTTAGGTTATTTTAAGTTCTCGTTGGTAACAATGCTATATGCATCATACATACAAACATACAGAATTAAAGCTGGTGAAGGCGCGACTTTGCGACAGCCATGTCATGAGATGCTTTGTCCTCCTCATGAGATTACCAAATAAAAGCGAGTTTTTGTCTAAAAAGTTTTTTTTTGTGAAACCCTTGTATTGTCAATTCTTACGCTTTTTCTCGTGCTGTTAAGGAGTTCTTACGGCCATCTTCCGTTTCCATCATCATACCAGCTCCAAGATACCAAATTATTGTATTCTGACATGAACGACATAATATAAACACGCAAAGTTTGATGTCGATACGCCGATTAGAAGTACGTCAAAATTGACTTCCAAGATTTTATTATGTACTTACATTGCTACAAACATAGAAATGGATGAAAGCGTGTTAAAAATGCGCGAATATAAAACTCCAGATCGAGAATAAGTTGACAGTCAGAGTTATTAAAAAAAAACTGGAAAATAGTGGAATCATGGATCCAGCGACGACCGAGAATCGTAATCTCCGGAGACGATAAATTAGGAAAGCTGGCCCCAAATGAAAATGGGACGAGGACAAATCAAGAAGAAGTCATACTAATATTGTTTTAAGTTGATACCTAAAATAATGGTTTCACAAATTGGTTCTGTGTCGCAATTTATTTTCTAATTGACAAATATTAGGTACAATGTTTTGTGTATGTAATGTAATCATATTAAACGCATACGAATACTTTTGATGTTTAGCCTGATAATAGGTTGTTGTGATAATAATTGGCACTAAGTCAACGGAATTGTATTCTGCAAACAATTAACATTTGAATAAATTGTAAAAATGTTAAATATTTTTGATAAATCTTCAAAACAAAGCTTCTTTGGGAAACACGCACCGACGGACGACCCTGATTTATTTAATTAGTCACGCGAAGGCTTAAAAAAGGCTAAACCCGTAATGTGGATTATCTTAATTACATTTTAATCACACCTTATTAATTTAAAGCTAAATAAAGGCTTTGCGAATAAACTTGTTCATGTGCGGAAAGATCATGTTAACGCTTAATTCCTGATTTCTATTTAATTTTATTCTGTTATTTTGTTTTGTCTTTATGCAATTTTGTTAATGTTAATGTTATTATTATGGATTAATGTAATTAATATATAATATATCGCGCTCAAACATTTGCACGCTTGCTTGCAGGCTGAGCACATTGGAAACAAACATTAAATTATAAGACCTTAAACACTGTGTTCTAGCAAATAAATGATTTGACTTTGACTTTGACTTTGATTATATAAATAGTTTACTATAGTTACTAGCTGCATCGCGCGGTTCTACCCGGCTCATCCCACGGCAACACAAAAATGTTTCGGGATAAAAAGTAGCCTGTGTTAATCCAGGGTGTCAGCTACCTTCCGACCAAAATTTATCAAAATTGGTCCAGCCGTTAGAGCGTCAAGAAGTAACAAACATATATTATACAACCTTTCGCTTTTATAATATACTAGCTGTTGTTACCCGCTCATCCCACGGGAACACTAAAATTCGGGATGAAAAGTATCCTATGTCCTTTCCCGGGTCTCAAACTATCTCCATACCAAATTTCATTTAAGTCGGTTCAGCAGTTTAAGCGTGAAGAGGTAACAGACAGACAGACAGACACACTTTCGCATTTATAATATTAGTATGGATGTGCAATTAAAGGCTGATGCCGCTCGTCAAATTCGCGAAAATGACAGACGTAATTGACCATTAATAACTAACGCTACACTTAAATCTCTATCAGAAAGAGTTAATACAATTCTTCTTCTTCTTCGTTTTTTGCTCATGGCTGAGGGATGTGAACGTGACGACTGTGAGCAATCTTTACAGCTCTCCAACATGGTCTTGGGTTTCAGGGGGGTAAATCGACCAATTTTAGAGAAATGATGGAGATCTCTCCATTTCATCGCCATCCGTCAGTTTTGACGTGTCCCTACTTGACAAGTGGCGATATCCCTAGAACATCGCAACTTCGTCAATCCGGTCGCGCTTAATTTGCGTTTCCTTTATATGTGACAGCATAAATAACAGGCGCATACTTTAACTCAACCGTGTAGTGCGTGAAATTAGTCAGTTACGTTTCGTTCAAAACAGAAATTCATATGCACGAATCATTATCGCCTTCGTATTTCGAAAATTGAGATGAGATATGTCACTTTGAAGTTCATCGCATTTTAATGACAGTTCAAAGGCGATATCACTGTTATCTAATAGAGTTTTGACGTTTTGCGATCTCTCAAACGGCATTCTCAAATTAGGTCCCTGGTTAATCATCTTAAACCCTAACTCCACGCTACTCGCGAAATTGGCTGAAGTTGGCCGAAGTATGGGTTTCTGCAGCGAAGTGCCCACACTATCATATTCGTCCAACCTCGGCCAACTTAGCGAGTAGTGTGGAGCCGCAATCAGGCTAAATTCAAACAAGTGCCTCTAGTATAGAAAGTGTCTCATCTAAATAAAATAAAGCACACTTGAGCATAAATGTTCTCGGAAAATCGAGGCACAACTGCGTATAAATCTTACATAGACACCCCACATTCCTATTACATTGCTTATCGTTTGAATATAAATAGAATACCGCAGGTTGAATTCGCTGGAGAGGTTCAATACATTCTTTTATTTACCCATAAATAAAATATAGGTCTGGATGAAAGGAATCTCCATGAGAAATGAGACCAGTTGAGTCCGCTTCAAGTGTGAAGTCGAGAGCTCACTTCGCTCACATTGTAGCACCTAGTTATGGAACATCTTGTAGTAGAAATGTTCCTATTGTTGAATTTTTAGAGGTCATTGAGATCACTGAGAGGATAAATAAATAGAGATTTATAAAAAAATGACCGTCAATTAATTTTATTTATTTATTGCACGTTACAAAAAAGCACAAATGACGGTCATAATACCATAAGGCATTTTCTACCACTTAATTATAAGACCAAACAGAGACAGATTTAGAGCCCAGCGGTTTAGCTAGGGACGACGGCAAAAGGCCTGACGGAATGACATTGGTGCCTTGGAGTATGGGTCGGCCGTTGGTGTGGGATGCTACGTGTGTAGACACCCTGGCACCGTCTCATATTCCAGGTACCAAGAATGGTGCTGGCGCGGCGGCTGCGTCTGCGGAAAGCCTCAAACGTCGTAAATATGCTGCTCTCGGTAGCAGTTACATATTTGCGGCGTTTGGGGTTGAAACTCTGGGGCCATGGGGGCCAAGTGCGCGTCGACTCTTCAAAGAATTGGCGATGCGCCTCATTGACGCAACCCATGACCACTATTTTGCCCAGCGAATAAGCATTGCCATCCTGCGTGGCAATGCGGCCAGCCTTCTGGGCACACTTCCGAGCGACAGTGATTTAGGGCAATTTTTTTATTTGTAAATAGTTTAGGTTTTTAGCATACACTTAGTCTTAGTTACATATTAGTTTATTGTTTATTGTTTTTTAGGGTTCCGTACCCAAAGGGTAAAAACGGGACCCTATTACTTAGACTTCGCTGTCCGTCCGTCCGTCCGTCCGTCTGTCACCAGGCTGTATCTCAAGAACGGTGATAGCTAGACACTTGAAATTTTCACAGATGATGTATTTCTATTGCCGCTATAACAACAAATACTAAAAATGAAATAAAATAAATATTTAAGGGGGGCTCCCATACAACAAACTTGTTATACCTATATATACATATATATAGGTACGGAACCCTTCATGCGCGAGTCGGACTCGCACTTGCCCAATTTTATATTAATATCTTATGTTTTTATGAAATAAATCATTAGTATATAAAATTCTAGATTTATATTGAATTCATTTATTGCATTCCCTAAATTGAACTCGTTAAATAGTTTTTTTTGACTGTGACGTTTTGGACAAAAAATATATTGTCGGGTGTTATTTTTATTAGAAGCATTATTTTCTTTATTAGAAGCATTTTTTTAAATTACTTTCAAAACCACCTTTTTAAACTTAGATTTAATCAAAAGTGCGATTCGCATAACTAATATGGTAATGAGTAAACCTCATAAAAACTCATTAACACAAATAGTAACACCTGACGTTCACTGGCCAGTGTCACCTGTTAGCCACCTGCGAACGGATATTACCGACTATAACTTTAGTATCCGGGGCCTAATTCGACCTGGCATTGCGATATCACCAATTTAGCAATATCTCGGCATTGTAGCGGACAGATATCGATTTTTGCTTATTGTACTTGCCATTTGCACTGTAAACAAATGATTCACCTTCTTTCCTGGATTCGCCACCAGAATAGAGAATATTAACTTACTTAGAATAGAGAATATTAGGTTACTTTGCACACCTTATAATTTCTACTGTGCCTCTATAATGCGGGCTAGATCTCGGATACATATCATTAAAACTTCGAAAACTTTAACCTAATACACGGATTCGATTAGAGTCTAAAATCCAGTGGTATCACAAGTAGCACACATACTGTATTCTTATACAGTATGTGTGCTACTTGTGATATAAGTTCTTACTTATACTACCCTTATTATTATAATTTTTTTTCTAATATTTGTTGTCCACTTTGTGTATGTTAACGAATAAATTTTTATTCTATTCTATTCTATTCTTTTATTCCTTACACAGCTGTAATAAGCCATATACACCTGTTTAAGTTCTTTCTTATGCAGCTTGTGTGCTTCGTGGAGTGTTCCTTCCGGAATCAAGCACTAAATATCCAAAACAAAAGCATTGCTCAGGACCTAAATGTTTTTAATGATTATTGAATATAATATCAATAATCATTAAAAACATTTCAAACAAGAATCGCAATTTACATTTGGATTCAATCTTTGGGTCAAATCTTAAAATTAACATGTTTGAATATGATACATTTTTTGCCGCTTATACTATGCAGGCAGGAATGAACAAAAAATGCAAATTAATCAACCTTTGAATAAATACCTTTAGTAACCTAGTTAGTGCTTGAAAGTGAAGCCAGTGTTGGTTAAGGCAGGAATGAACAAAAAATGCAAATTAATCAACCTTTGAATAAATAGGTACCTTTAGTAACCTAGTTAGTGCTTGAAAGTGAAGCCAGTGTTGGTTAGCCATAGCCACGGGCCATGGTGAGTATATTATTATACCATGCCACGGGCTAAGTTTTGTCAGTGAACGCATCTGTCACAACGTCAATGTCACAAGCAAAACGTCTCTATGATAAGACACGCACTCATAAAACCAAAGGCGGCTTCATCTTTCACAAATTGTATGAAGACTCTCGTTCTAGGCGTAATTATTCTAAGGAATCAGCCATTTAAAATTGTATTCTGATCGGCCAGTGCCAATTTCATCGATGCCATAACTTTGCAGGGGGTTTATTTAATCAAACTGAACGGAAACCCTTGATGAAACGCCCGATTTTAATCTTCTCTCGCAATGCACCGGGAAAATGATTTGACATCGAGCAAACAAAAAACACGATAACCCACTATACCTATCCAACAATATTAAAAATCAACAAATAGACTTTCACAGAAGGATATTAGCCTCTCCCAAAAAAACGCCACCATGCCCAAGTAGCAAAAATATGTTATATAAAGGTTTATAAAGATAAAATAATTATTCTTATACAAGCCATATAAACGTTAATAAGGGTGGCATTGGGCCCAAATTATAAGATATTGAACCTTATAATTACCATATTCCAGATTTATTATTTGCTACTTATCTGATACCAGATGTGTTACGGTTAGCAATAAGTGTAATTCCCTTGTAATTGCCAATTGTAATCCGTTTATATGTTCATAGTCCTTATAATAGAAATTTATAAAGCTTGCATAAAAAGGATTAACTTATAATTGCTATGTAAACTCCAGTCGTAAGAAGCGTGTTCTTGTAACCGCTATGTAAGGATCGTTTAAAAGGTAATCCAACTCATAAACGTCGCAGCAATCATACAACAAGAATTATCGTGCGTGTGACATCGATGAATAAATAAAAGATCTTTTATTCGTCAACCATTTTGAAAAAGGTAATATAGTCTGTGTCCATTTTTCTGATGTTACTTCTGTGTCTTTAATAATCGAAACTAAGTGGAAACTCATTTTTATGAGGATATGGGGTATGGTTTTCAATTCATTTTCAACGCCCCCATGAATTGACAATGATTTGTGATGAAAATACTTTGGATTTTTTGTAATTCCTTCGTTATTGTTGCTATAAGTCTTTAAGCAAATTACATAAACTCTACAAGGTGTTTATAAGAAAAAAACATTTATAGAGGTTATGTTTTGTCCTAAGTATTCTCCATCTTGATACATTTTAGGGTTCCGTAATGACGTAATTAATTAAAGACACTTCTTTCCTAGATTTGCCGAACTGAAAACTATAGTAATTTTTATTGATGTGGACCGGTTTCTTAGAAGAGAAGATTTATATTTCTTGTTCATCGTTCAATATGGCCTTGGCAAATGACACATTTTGTAAAGAGAGACAATTGTTATAATTGCAAACGTATTACTTCGACCCACATGACATCACATTTCTTTATTAATCGTAACCAAATTAATTAGTAATTCAACAGTACCAGTGATGCATACAGAACTGTTTAACTAACAAACTGAGTAAATTGTTTCAAATAAAAAAAAAAAAAAAACAAAATTAGTAATTAGTTTTATTGTTTAATTTAATTTATTGTTATATTTCATATGGTCTTTTTTGTGACAATAAAATTTTTGACCAAATTCAATTATTATGTTCTTACGTAAGTTGTCTTTTTTTAACTCAACAATTATACTTCCGTCCACATCGTAATCACTACTCTGTTCCCCACTGTCATATTCCAAATTTTCACTGCATTAAGTCTGCTCTAAGTTATAATTTTGTACGGAACCACTTGCACTTTCGGATGTGTTGTCCTTGACAAAAGACGTGTTGTTGACATCGGTAGAGGTTGTAGGTTTATTAACGTCATTTTTCATTTTTTCGTACATGCTTTTCACTTTCCTCTTGTAACCACCACTTCTCTTGAACTTTTTCCACTCTTCCAAATCCATCATTTGTAATTTCACTTACGCAAACAAACTTTTATTCGTATAATGGCTGACTTTGTTATATAAACAAAAGTACATGACAATCATAAGAATTACACACTTATAATTACTATATAGCAAACTAACCAAGACTTCAACCCTTTTAAAATTCACGTAAAATGACATGTATACCATTGCTATATAAACGTAAAAATTCTGACTTCTATAAGATAAAATGCTTTATAACAATCCTGTGTATTTTCTTTACAAGATCAAATAGCCTTCATGCTAGCCTTTATATGGCTTCTACTATTATTTGGCTAAAAGCCCGTATAATTATCCATTATAAGATAATTCATAATTTTAGGCTTATAGTAGCCATATTATTTCGTTTTGTTGTCGTTTACCTAACCGAATTATAAAGGTTGTAACCTTATTAACTAAAGGTTTTATAGTAGCCATATAATTTAGGTTTGTTGACGTTTACCTAACCAAATTATAAAGTCAGTAGCCATATTAGCTGAACCCTCTTGTAAAGTGCATTTATACGATATTTTGACATAAACAATGCCTTTAAATGACGACTATAAGAGTTATGGCCACGTAGGCCTTTCTTTATAAGGTAATTTTGCTAGTTGGGTGATCATTCCTGCCCCACCCATCTACAGGACAGGACTACAGCGACCTTTACCGATGCTCAACTAAAGTTGCAAGGTCGATTAAACCAATGAGGTATCTAAAATTGTATGACGATCGACCAGTGCCAATTTCGTCGATGCCACAACTTTCCAGGGAGGTTCATTTAATCAAACTAAACGGAAACTCACGAGGAACTCGCTTTTGATCTTTCCTCGCACCGTACCGGGCTTGCTTGCTTAATGCTTTGATATCGGCCAAACGAAAATCTGCGTACGCTAAAACTTGTTTAAAACAGGTTCGTGTAACATACGTATATATATGTATGTTACACGAATATGCTTATAATATATACTTTTTGATCCTTGTCAATGCTTTTGCATGAAGATTTTTGTTTTATTTACCGAAGAAAATAATAGTACATTACTGCAGACGCGAAATAAGGGTTTGCTGGGTGAGTAAGTACCTATAGACGGCGATAGTGATACAAAGCCGGCATGCCGTTTTCACGGCCAAGCATGTATACCTAGTGGCTTCTCTCAAACATTTATGCAATAAAACAAAAAAATACACCACTCAAAAAAATATAATTCAGCTGTTTAGCCTGTTCATGAACAAGGTGTTAAAAAAATATATATTTACCGGCTTAGGCCTTCAATCTTGTATGAAATTCCTTTACATTTCTCTTGAGTTGTTCCGCCCGCAACGGGATACTTCGAATCCCGTTATAATAACACACTTTATAACGACATTTCATTGCCTGTTTAAGAAAAAGTACTTACCTATGTAGAGAAGTTTTTCCTACTGGTTGACTGGCACACAAATAATATCAAGATAATGTATATGAAATTAACTATTATGATTGTTTCTGTCAGTGAGACTTAGGCTGATTGTCCACCTAAACGGAGCGGAGAAGAGCTGTGTAATATGGATCAATCACATTCCTCAGATTTAAATGCACTTCTTTTGGGCTTCACAAAGAGGCAGCCTGATTGGTTCATTTTCTCGGCTCCGCTTCAGAGGACAGGCATAGAGATGTCCCGTTTCCAAAAAAATCCGGAAACATTCCTCATTTCCCATACAAAATTTGAAAAGTTTCCGGATTTTTTTGTAAAAGGCACATCTATAGACAGGCCCTTAGATATAAGCCGAGAGTTACCAGTGATAAAATATAGCTGGACGCATCCTTCTCAAAAATTTGTCTCACCACTCTTATGTCAACGAATAAAGCTTCGGTATAGCCTAGCAAGCGTCGGTAGCCCAGGGATAGTGGCGCTACAAACAGCTTTCATATGGCAATAATGTGCATAGGTACGTCATATATTTGACATATTAAACGTCAAGCGATTTGTCAAGAATTTGTCATGAACCAAATTCAAAACATTGTTTACCGGAATGCTCCTTAATCATTCGTTCTTCTTGCAAAATAAGTACTGAATCCTATTGAAAAAAAACTTGACTTTCATCACTGTGAATAGTCTTGGCTTTATTATGCAAAAAAACAATTGAAAGCGGAATAGTCTTGTTTCTTCTTTGTTCACATCAGTGACATTCACTGACTTTCAACGTCAGTTACCAAAAATTTGTCGTTACCAGTAAAATCAATTAGTACCACTAAAAATCTACCATATGGGGTGGGCTGAAAAACACCCTACATATTTTCGAGAGAATTAAATCGGTACATATTTTTGTACTCGACTGCACTAAGCAGGTCTATGTTATTCCAAAACCTCTACTGAGTTATGCATTGGAAATGGTGGAAGTGGCAAATGCAGTACACTAAAATATTTTAAGAAGCAGTTACATTTCATTCATAAGAGTATGATACTCGTGTAATCATAACAACCTACCTACTGTTATCAGTTGGCCGTGTATAGTATATAGTAATAGACTGTATAGTACATTCATGACTGTAATAAATGTGCCATTTGAATAGTACGTAATATGCGCCTGTTATCGTACATAAAAACTGGCCAAGCACGTGTAAAGTAGATCACACGATGGGTACCGTAGCATTTTTTTGTATTTGTTTTTATAATGTCTATCTTAGATAGATATTCAACTATTGTTATAATGCCCATGTTAATACATACTCAATGCAAAATCAAGTGTATAGACATTTGAAATTAAATATTGCCATTCAACTGTTAGAAAAAAAACCCTAAATTATTTATTTAAACTTTATTGCACAATACAAAAAAAAGTACAAATGGCGGACTTAATGCCTTTAGGCATTCTCTACCAGTCAACCAATGGGTTAAACAGAAATATGTAGTCGGTGCAGGATCAAAGTTACAGAGAACCAAAATAATTAAAACACAAATCAATAATATAAAATTTATATAGGAATGTATATATAATTACCATAAACATACACGAATACTTTATATGATATACTTACATACATATATTATGTACCCAAAAGTAAAATATTTCGAAGAAAGTTAGGAAGAGAGATTGTCCGAAAGATGCTTGCGCAACATGCGCTTGAAGGAGAGTTTGGATTATTGACTTTATTATTCTCAGTATTTGTAGTTATAGTACACATACATAAATACTAATACACATTATGCGAAAAATTTCAGATTCTACCTATTACGGTTGGAAAATACAACCCTGTGGCCTATGAAGGAATGCTGTACAAAGGTATCTCTCAAGAACTTCAATCGATCGGACGTGCGCCAGTTACCGCGATCCTGATCAGATCCACCCTGTCGGGAGCCACGCTGCTTACTCCGGTACGTGGTAGCCACTTAAGAACTTTGTCCCGACGGCTATCCGTTCTATGAAACCCGCTCTGGATTCCTTTCATTTATAAACAACCGTTTCATCGAATGTCTCATTTCATCTATTTTTTTCCCCTGTAGTTATAATTTTTCCGTATATGCAGAAAATGACATCCTATCGATTAGGTTACGTTAGTTAAGATTTTTTTTTATAAGATAGGTACAAAATATTTTTTGGTTTTAGATAAAAAAAGTTTGACACAAGACACGCTTTTTCTTGTACGAGGCTGTAAAACGAATGTACAAACGATTCAGAGCACGATAAGCCTAAAAAATCTTGTCGGAAAACAAAGTTCATGTCACACTTTTTGCTTTAAAGAAAAAGGTTAAGAGTCTTTGTTTTCATACTAAACGAAAAGCCAACCACTAGAAAAATAGTGTTTGAAAATGCCTTTGCCAAAATATGACCAAAACTAACAAATCTACTAACAATTGTAGTAAAATAAAGTCTGAATAACAATCTCAGTGTAAACCGGTAGTAGGTGCTTTAAAAAGTATGCTTTTGTATGAGGGTGAGAGGTTCTCAAACGTTCTTGTTTCAGCTCTCGTATTTCCGCTTTGCTTCACGAGAAGAGTTTTCTCGGAACGGATCGACTTCTCGAGCGAGATTATTCAACGTAAACCGAGAAATATGTAAGTAGTATTTTTAAGGCAATCGGTAACCTTTTGGTATATCCTCTTGCAACAGCATTTATAAAGGAGAAAATGAAGAGCAAAAAAGGAGAAAATGTGATTTGACTAGCCTTATAATGTTGGATTAACATTGTTATTTTCTGTAACGTGTTTATAAAATCTGACCCTAAAAGGGGATGCATATTTTGAGTTTGCATATTAAAGCTGCCTGTACCGGATTTATGAGTGCATTATTATTTTTTTATACAAAAAAAAATATTATTAATATACTTTCATAGTTTAAAATACTCCTTTAAAATTACTAAAGTATTATAGTAATAAATAATACTAGAGAATAATAATAAAGAATAATACTAGAAATTATTAATTAAAGAACAATAAAAATGCACTATCGAAGAAACCAGTAAGTTCTGAAATTTCATCTAAATAATACATCGAAAGCAAAAAAAAATCGCTAAACAAAGAGCTAATAGGAAAAACTACTCTTTACTTACTTTATTTACTATTTAGATCTATTAGAAGACCAAGACGACTATAAACGTCTTTGACTACTATTAACATGCTGTCATAACAAAGTTACGTACTTTACTTTATCATTCGAATAACATCTTTTTATTAATAACTGTACAAATGTCTTTAAAAAAAAACATGGCAGTATCCCATCACAAAAATTTAAATTTTCTACCGATTAATTACGTCTCGTGTCAAACGTCGTCATTGGCGAAATACCTTTTGATTAAAGATTCAAGATTTTTATTTTATTTATTTTTATTTATTTACCTGTTGCTAAGCTCAGTAAGAAGCCACAAAAAAAACATATCTTTAACAAGCGCAATTGATGTTTTCCTCCGCTTTTATAGAACGAGTTCACGAATGTGAAATTCCGTGGATTTGAATTTTGACCCAAATCCGAGGCATAAAGCGGTCGTAAAAATACGCCGCTCTCACAAAAGTTTAATCGCGTTTTTGTCTATCAACGAATTATTGTGTCCTAAGGCATAAGCAGGCAAAATTATTCATGTACTCGTTATAGTCGTCATTTACATAATGAAGTTTTAGAAGCTACAATAACAGGGGGACATTCGCAGTTTCGCACAGGGGTTCAACGGTAGATAAAAACGGACAAAATTACGTGAAATTAAAATGTCTCTCTGCGAGCTTTTTTGCATAAAACAGTGCTCGAATTCATTGAAAATTATTCAAAAGCTGGCGCCAAAAATTTAATGCATTAAGAATTAATAATGCAACAAATTGTCGCGTTGTTACATTTAACTACAGAATCATTGTACTTATTGCAATGGATATCTATTTTTGGCGCTTAAAATGTAATAGATTATTTCTTGTTAAATTAACTAAACATAACGAGGCGAAATGTGTATAACATGGCTAGTCTAGTGCAAAATAATTCACAGCTGAGCGACTAAAATGACAAGGAAACTTAAACAATATTATCACATCGATTACCTTAATTGCTGTAGATGTAACAGTTAACTATATCCTAATTATCTCCGGGTTACTCAATTAACCCGATTACAATGCCGCGATACAGTCAGTGCGAAACACGATCGCTAAGCTCAACTTACTATATTAATTAATTTTCTTAGATCCATTAATCAAGTCACATTCAATCAAAGTTAATAAACACAGGGTTCGCGGGGAATGTACCAGGAGAGCAGACGACCCACGTGCGTCTCAGGCGGCTTCCTGGCTACTGACTGCGCCGAAAGATGCGCAGTTAGCCCAAACCATCTTATTACCATGTATCCCACCTCTTAGACAAAGGACCTCCGATCAATTAGGGCAAAAGCAGCAGAACCTCCGTGCGTTCCGTTTAAACAACAACCAGACCCGACTAAACACTGAGATCTATGCTCATACCTCAACACCGAGCATATGACGCGGCAAAAGAAGAAAAACGCGCAATACAAGCCAGAAAGAGACGCCGATATACAGATTAGTGGGCTGTGGGAATGGGACGGCTTCAAACATTTTGTAAGCTGATAACCAGAAGCAGCAAACTGGGAGCGAGGGGAACCATATTCTCGCGCGGCTCCGCATGAATGTAATGAATTAAGTTTCAATGGTACAAGAAATTCTTTGGGCGTGCGTGTGAATGACTTTCAATCATTAAAGCCCAGCATGGCGGTGGTAATGAAGTAATTATATTGTATTAAAACACAATGCCTGTAAAATTAGAATTATTCATAACTAAGCTAGCGCTAATGAAAACAAACATTCTTATTAGAGTAAAAACCAATTATAATGATGTTGTAAAATATAGAAAAAAAAACACGTGGTTTTACACAAAAGATTAACGAAAAATATAGTATTGCTAATGATAAAATAACTTCAAGGTCTAATGAGCAGCAATTACCGTATAAAAGAAACTAGATAACCAAAATGGCAACAGTTCTCCGCTCACATTAAAATAACTTTATCCTTATCGATTTAAGGATATATCCTGACACTAAACATGCGCTACGATATACAAAGAGGCAGGTTCAACACAAAGACACGATCACGGCCTAAATCGAGGACTCAATGCTCGCAACCAACTGTGGGCCGTGACTTATACAAACACAGACATAATTAACGTGCAATTTTTACCTATACATCCATGAAAATGAAATCCATCATTGGATCCTTGTAACTCCACTGCCGCCACACGCACACACCCAAACCACGCACACTAACACAAAGTCCCTCCTCACGCGAAGGGAAAATCTTCACACACGACACAGATAAACATGTCAACTGCTAGACATTGTTACCCTAAAGTCCTTACACGTTTTTCACCACAAATACACCATTACGCACAAATAATAACACAAACCGCATAAATGAACACAGAAACACTGGATTATTTTGCAATATCACCCGCGTCGAGTCAAGAAGACGTCGCTTTCATCCAAAATACGCGTAAGTATTGTAGTGTCGATTCGGCGACTGTTCTCCCCGCCCTGTGCCAGACTCGAATGGCGCCGCCATATTGAATCTCACTTCACGGGCGCACAGTGGAGCATCTAGCGGCACAGTTACGAACAAAAATGCCACCCGCCATACTATCAGTGGAGATTATTTTAGATAAATATGTTTATAACAACAGATTAAGACAAATTCAGAGTTTTTATAGCAACCTAGATGATCAAAGGCATTAAACAGTGTAGTTACTGTTATGAAAAAGTCGGTACTTTTGGTAAGTTACTTGCGGAATATAATAGTCAGTGTTAAACTCGCGTTGCAGTTTTAACGTTCGCTACTAGATAGCGCCAAAATCAACCACACAAGAGCTTACATATATGTATGATTAACTACATACGTTGTACGAACTTTGTGTTTATATACACGCTTACGTGCTAATAACACGTTCAATGCCACGAAGCTTTACAGGATTTTATCTAATTACCTCCTAAGAGTAATTTAAGGCTTTCGGCAACATTGTATGTATTTAAGCGGTAGGTAAGTAGGTATACAATTAAGCAATAAATGTTATGTAAGTACATGGTAATTTATTTTTATATATGTCGTAGATTGTAAGGTTATACAGATTATATTGTAAATTATAATGAGCTGTAAATTGAACCTTGTATTATGTTGTATGTATAAGAATACTAAGTATTTATTGTATAATGTTTTAGGGCTTTGCAATTAATTTACTCAATTGTAGGGCATCCATTATTATTAATTCAACATGAATAAAGCAAAGTAACAGAGAAAACTTAAACTAAATAGCAAAAGTTGGTTGAAATTATCAATGTATTTTGTGATGATATGAAAATAAATAAAAAATTCTACATTATTTTTCAATAACTAAAAATTTTATAGAAAATAAATTTTATATTTATTCAGGTACCTATCAGTGCTTATTAATCAACATACATTAATTTCTATTTTTTTCAGTTTTTCAACTTGTATATTCAAAAACGGTTTTTCTTACAACCCCTTGAGGTACTGTGCAGATTTATTTATTAAAAATTCATAAATAAATTAAATTTATATATTTATTTAGAACAAAACAAAAAGCTAGTACTTACAAATGGCGGACTTAATGCCAAAAAGCGTTCTCTACCAGTCAACTATAAAACTAAACCGAGATACTAGAGTTGATACACAGCAGAAATTTAATTATAAATCCTTGTTCTTTGCTTCCCACTAGACATAGACACCGTATATATTTCTTGATCTATTGGCTACACCAGATGCACAGACCAGGAAGGTTACTGCATTGTTCGAAATTCGGACGTATCGTGCCGTCCCGCTCATTCAAATATTTTTTGACGTGAGATCGAGAGGGATGGCATGGTAAAAAGTTACAATCTTCGAATTTCGATCTTCGGAGTAGCCCTCCTCGGAATCAGCCACCTCAACAAAGCGGAAGCGATTTATGGCGACCACTTGTGAGTCGCGCGTCGTCCGCTGCATCAGCTCAAATAGCTCGGACGTCGACATCGAATACAAAGTTAAACGAACCAGAGCTAATATAATCGCAATTTGAAATTCGTACTGTGCTGTCTCTCTCGATCTCCAGTTAAATAACATTCGAATGAGCAGGACACGATACGAAGTTCTAATTTCGAAGTTTATTTATTTATTTATTTTATTTATTTAAACTTTATTGCACAAAATACATAAGTAAAAGTACAAATGGCGGACTTAATGCCTTTAGGCATTCTCTACCAGTCAACCACTGGGTTAAACAGAAATATGTTGTCGGTGCAGGATCAAAGATTACAGACAAACAGTAATAACAACACGAATCAATTACCTAAAGATATATATAAGAATGTATATATAATTAATTAATTACCATAAACTTAAACGAATACTTTATATAATATACTTACATATATTATGTACCAAAAGTAAAATATTTCGAAGAGAGTTAGGAAGAGAGACTGTCCAAAAGATGCTTGCGCAACATGCGCTTGAAGGAGACCTTACTCTGAGCTTGCCTGATGTTGAGTGGGAGAGCGTTCCAGAGATGTATTGCCTGAACCGTGAAAGAATTGGACATGAAACCGGAGCGGTGAACGGGGACTACTAGCTTAAGTCTACGAGAAGTACGGAGAGTGCATCCAGGGCGAGCAGTTACAAATTGAAACTTGGATTTGAGATAATCGGGAGTGGTTGGATCAAATAAGATCGAAAAGAGAGTGCAGAGAATTCTTTGAGATCTACGTTCACGTACAGGAAGCCAGTTTAATTGACGGCGAAACTCCGAGATGTGGTCATACTTACGAAGGCCAAAGACAAACCTGATACAATTGTTTAGCATGCGTTCCAGCTTATTCAGGGAGGCCTGGGTGAGATTAGAGCAACACACATCAGCATAGTCGATGACGGGGAGGACAAGAGCTTGGACGAGAAGAGTCTTAGTGCTCACCGGGAGAACATTCTTGAACCTGTAAAGCGATCTTAACGTGTATGTCACCCTGCGACAAACGTCAGACACCTGAGGGTCCCACATAAGGTGACTGTCAATAATCAGACCCAGATTCTTCACTTGTGACTCGATCGGTATGACCACGTCCTCGTACAGTATCGGCTTCAAGTGTTCTACATCAATTGTTGCACGCAGACGACTGCTCCCGAGCAAGATGGCCTGACACTTAGATGGATTGACAGCAATCCCAAAGCGACGCGACCAAACGGAAATACGAAACAGATCATAATTGATAGTCTCGATTGCAGCATCAATGTCATTAGGACTACTATGAGTGTAGAGTAGTAGAGAGTGTAGAGTAGAGCGAAGTTCGGAGTAAGCCCTCGGTAAGGGTAAGACATTTACATTTAGATAAAGCATATTATTAGATCTAATATGGGAATTTAGAAGATAGTCTGACCAGTAAATTTCTTAAAAAAAGCGAGAAATTTTGAAAAAAGATATATTGGCGAGGAAAATTGGACCAGATAGGTAGTTATAAGTTTTAATTAGCTTTATCAGCGCTCCATAGTAACAACTTTAAAGAAATATCATATTTTTGATTAGAACGTTTTCATAATTACTATCACAGTATTTTAGTATAGAGACTACTTATTGGAGATATAATCATATAAAATCAAAGAACCAAAATTAGGCACATAAACATAAAACCAGATAACAATAAAAATAAAAGTAAAAACCGTAATATCTTTTAATAGTTACCGATATTTAATATGCCATAACATTTACATCATAACTACATATATGATATATGTACCTATTGAATCAGATTCGTTATTGTATAAATATATCTCTTCATAAAAGTTCAAAGATAATTTATGAAATGACGCATACGAGTACGACAGAGCTCGCGATTTGTTTATCATTTTAAACTGCGTTATTTATAAACAAAATGGGTTAAAAATAAAGACCTAAATTTTACGAACACTTTAAGCACAGAATAAAGACATTATCGCGTAATTTAAGTAAGTGCTTGTCACGGTTTAGTTTAAAAGGTTATGTCAAATAATATAAAAAATAACTAAACATGAATCCTAAAGTCCGTGCTACCTGAGTGTGTAAAATAAGATTTTGAAATACCGTTAATTACGTATTCTTGTTAATATTAAAAATGATAACTGACCAATTTAACTAAATAAAACAAATGTTTACATACTATACATATATACATACATAGTCGAAATAACGAAATTTATGCACAGTGTATTTTAATAATGAACACAAAATACAAAATTCTATAGTATATTTACAAGAGGTTAAAAAGCTGTGCAAAGTCAATGTCTATTGTCATTCTCTGATTCATAATTTACTAAAACAATGTTTAGTTAAGAACGTTACGCCGCGCTACCATCCTGAACATAATAATAAAGAATAAAAATAATCGCTGATAATAAAGAATGTAATCACAATCGGTTTAGATCAACCACACTTACCATAAAATAATGAGTAAGTAAGCTAAAACCACATTTTATTTTTAATAGATAGGGACCGGATCTGTAGGAAATTCTGCTTCCATTCGGGAAGTTATCAGCTCTTACTGGCGTGTGAACTTTACGAGCGATCCTAAAACCAGTGGTTTCGGGAAGTCCGTCTTTTATCACATCACGTAAATCGTGTTACTATGCCCATGTGCTCCAATCGATATTGAAGCCTTCGTTTCTTTCCCAACAGCCTAAGTAGCAGTCGAGCTCTTCAATGTAACTTAGAAGCGTGTTCCGATATTTGATCAAACTTATAAAAATAACGGAAAACGTATACGGACAAAATAAGCACTTGAAAAATGTATCATAAAGTGATATTTACGTATCAGAATTCAGAAGTTGCAACTTAAAGAAAATAAACATAAGTCGAAGAAAAGTCACGCAAATATTATATTCTAAACATTCGGCATTCCTACCTAATAGCTACCAAAGTATGTTATAATAGATATTTAAGATACATTAAATTATTATCTTTATAGTGTTGTTGCAACTTGCAACATCTTTATCGACCACCGTAATGAGACCTTAACTGATAAAAATGTTAATGCATATTTTATCAATAGTTGATAAAAGAAAAACAATATCGGCAGATTCACACCAATAGTATTATCGAATTTGCAGAGGCGCAACTAATAATAGTCTGTTAATTGTTCTTAGATATTAAGGTGAAATTATCATCAAAAGTAGCTCAAACATAATATAATATTTAGTGTATTCAGGCACAAGGTACTTTTATTAAGCCATTCTCCACCCAATTAAGCAACATAATATATCTTGTTTCTGAAAATTCGCTACTATTCACATATACTAAATTGCCCTAAGTTTCGATTCGTGAAACTCTGGCAATGAATAACTAAAGCAAACATATGATTTATCGTCAAAAGCACACTAATTAACAAAGAGAAGTTTCGCAATCACAAATCCAAACAAGCGTAATTTCAGCACACGAGTTTATTTAGGCCTAATAGTTAGACCATTCTTAAGGCTCCTACACACTACGCCGGCGGCCGGGCCGGTAGGCATACGTCCATTACGTCCAATAAGCTCGACGGGTATTTGTAGCCAGTAGCATTTTCTTCATTCAGCACTAGCGGGCTGATAACGCTACGCTGGTGGCATACCCTGGTGGCAAAACCCCTCCGGAATTGTGTGTAGAAGCCTTTATAGGCGTCGAGGTAATGAGGTGACATGGCCATTAGCTCAAGAATGATGTCGGCTAACTGTCGAGCCTTGTTGGGATTATGACGTCGTTAGCCCACTGTGCTGTCCCCGGATTTAGGACCACCGGGAATTAGAGCGTTATTCTTTTAATAAGCGTTAATTGAGCGTTAATCATTATTTTAAACGTATAAAAGCTAGCTAACTGCAAATATGAAAGGGTCTGAACTTATTCAGACCCTTTCATATTTGCAGTTAGCTAGCTTTTATACGTTGACCTTAGTCAATGTGGCTTATTTTAATAAAATAACCTAAAGCAGATTACAAGTGGATATTTGTTTCGAGTTTTTTTTTTTTATGAGATACCTATACACTAAAACAGCTAGACGAATTTTAACTGTTTTTGCCAGATATATTAAATAGCTGGGCGTCTGTATATATAGGATGCTTGCGTTTTTATACACGACTATGCCAACGCCAGAAACAGGGTTGTAACTTTTAGCTTTTCTGGAAATTTAGCAAAGTAACAATCATTATCCGTGATAATCTATTGACTTCTTTATTGATCATGTTTGTGATGTTTTTGTGAATTTTGCCTGTGGTGTAAGAATAGAAGAAAAAAACATACAGACAGTATAGAAACTCTTTCCTTTTTTGAATTCGGTAATAAGAAGCTAAACTAAAATAAAACTAGAACTAATCATATATGTCCTATAAAAAGCCTGTGAGTTGAGTGTAATATCGTCGTGAGGCCGAACCCTTGACCCCTTTAACGTCGCGCGTGCGCACAACGACGGCATTTGTTTTTGTTTTCCTAATCTAATCAATTTTCCATGATATTGTTCGCTTATACGATCATATTACATATTAAGACATAGTTATGGTTACTTTTACCATTTCTTCATTTCGTTTGCGTGGGTTATTAGGAAACCTTTAATTTTGAAATCGGAACTACTACTTAGCTAATAACGCTGGTATTTGTATTTTTTTCCTAATCTAATCTATATGTAAGTATTAAAAATATATAGATTAGATGGTGGCTCTTTCAAAGGGTCAAACCGATTTTACATAATACGATACTGGCCAATTAGGTGATTTCTTTTGCCTGTTTAAATACTTTATTTTATTAAATATTACCTATACAGTGATTTTTATTTTTTACTATCTGTGCCCGCGGCTCCGCCCGCGTGGAATTCGGTCTGTGTCAGGAATCTGCTAATACCTCACCGTTTAAACCTTCCCTCGACGACAAACTGTTTAAAATCAAAATCAGCTAAATCTGCCCAGCCGTTCCCGAGTTTTAGCGAGAAAAACGAACAGTAATTGATTTGTAATTATATATATAGAAGATAGATAGATGGAATAGAATATAATTCTCTCAGAGGTAAGAGATAGATTACTATTAGTATTTTATATATTTTATTCTTAGTTTATGACATGTCAAGGAAAATTTTAAAATTAACACAAAATCCTTTTTTTTGCCAAGTTTTTACCTAAGCAAACCACTGGGCGAAACAATAGTTATTTGTGCAACAAGAGAGCAAAGTTGTTTTTTGTTACGAGTGCTGATTTTGAGTCCCGAGCAAGCGAAGGATTCTACGTTTGAATCACGAGCGTAGCGAGTGATTCTATGTTAGAATCCTGAGTGTAGCGAGGGACTCAACAGCACGAGATGCAAAAAACTTTGCTCTCGTGTAGCACACACAACTTTTCACCTCATCAGCGAGAACATATTCGACATTTTGTGATTTTTCTTCCAACGTATATTTATAGTGTTTGTTGCTGATTTCAATAATTATTATTAACAGAAAATAGATAAGTGCTGCTTAAAAAGGAATAACAATATAATTTAATTGAAATTATAATCAACCAACCAACACGGTTATTGTCATTATTTTATCAAATTGGAAGATTTAGCAGATACATGACGTGTTTATTTATAAATACACATTATACGTATTACGAGATTTTGTTTATAAATTGATTAATATTTTTACTCCTAAAACACCAAACAAAATAAATGCAAAAGAAAGTAACAAATTACAATATCAACTCGATATTTTTTGAGGTACGTTTCGAATATGCATCTATGATAAATGGTGAAATTATAAATTATTATTATATTTACAATAAGTTGAAAAATCTTATTTTATTTGAGCAATGATCTATTGTTTTATATAAAAGGCACAATAGTTTTAATATTCGGTCGTTAAATAAAAATATAATAAAGAAAAAAAAATACGTTGCAATTAAAACTCTTTCGGGTGTTTTTAATGATTTTTTTGGTATAACGTGTATCCGAACTGTTCTCAATCGAGGTCAGATTCGAAAATCGAATTTCAAATTGATAAGTTTCTATCCCTCTCTTTTATATACATTATGAAAGAAACAGAGTGCATCGAGATTCAAATGATTAGAATTTTTTAATTAACCTTTGGCTGAATAATGACAATTCGTGGTCAGATAATGAAAAAAATAAAAAACTACTTTCTACTCACGCTCGAAACAAAATCGCATTTTGTTCACTGTTATCGGACAGCAAAATCGCCATGTTTGAGCTGGTGAGGTGAAAAAGATAAAAACCGGCCAAGTGCGAGTCGGACACGCGCACCGAGGGTTCCGTACACACACTTTCCACCCCTAAGTGGTTAAGTTAAGTTTGCACCTGGTATGTATAGCGCCCCATATAAATTAGGTGCAAAGTTAGGTATTAAAATATTTAAAAAAAACTACTTACTAGATCTCGTTCAAAACAATTTTCGTTGGTAGTTTTTATAGTAATGTACATCATATGTTTTTTTTAGATTTTTCATTTTCATATTTTAGAAGTTAGAGGGGGGGGGGGAGCAACTTTTTTCCACTTTGGAAGCGTCTGTCACGCAAACTATTCGGTTTAGAAAAAAAAAAATTTAGAAACCTCGATATCATTTTTGAAGACCTATCCATAGATACCACACACGTATGTGTTTGATGAAAAAAAAAATTTTGAGTTTCAGTTCTAAGTATGGGGAGCCCCCAATATTTATTATTATTTTTTTATTTTTGCATCAAAACCTTAATGCGGTTTACAGAATACATCTACCTACCAAGTTTCAACAGTATAGCTCTTATAGTTTCGGAAAAAAATGGCTGTGACATACGGACGGACAGACGGACAGACAGACATGACGAATCTATAAGGGTTCCGTTTTTTGCCATTTGGCTACGGAACCCTAAAAATCGATTTCATAGTTTTGACCTAAGTACAGAAAAGTAACTTGGTTCGAAATATATACCCAAACGATGTAATAATGGATTCAATAAAACAAACGGATTATATCGCGTTCCTTTGTCATTAAAAAGTTACTTGAAAAATGCATTGCATTTGTTTTATCCGTGATTACCGGTTCCTTTTTATTTCTAAATTCTAGGCATAAAACTAATATACAGCTAGGAAATCTTTATGAAAATGAATTCATGACCAGGCAGTTCCCAGCGTTTTGCCGCCTTTTTTCCTGCCGTAGAAATTAAATAGCTATACCGACCAACATGACGGAAACCAGTCCTTTTTAACTTACTGCGTTTTAACCGTTACTGGCTCAGTAATTCTATTTTCTCACGTACATGTAGTACTTTGATTTTGAATTTCAGAAACCACATATATTCAAATTAAAGGGTTTTATCTCGATTGTAATTTTTTTTTTTTTTTTTTTAATGTCATAGGGGGCAAACGAGCAAACGTATCGCCTGATGGAAAGCGATTACCGTCGCCCATAAACACCTGCAACACCAGAGGAGTCACAAGTGCTTGCCTACCCGGAGGACGAAGATAGAATGCCTCTATGCTAGTAATTTCACCGGCTATCTTACCCCCACACCGGAACACAACAATGCGAACATTACTGTTTGGCGGTGGGTTAGCAGGCAAGACGGTAGTAACAATCCGGACGCCTGCACGAGGCCCTACTACTCCAAAAAAAAATAAGAGTAAGTGAGACAATGAAATTCGAAACCAACTTATCAATATCACAAAGAGCCAGTAGAATTGAGCCAGTAATTTACGAGTTTATCGCGGACAAACAAACAGACGGGGCTGTAAACTTCCTTTTCATTGACAACATTTCTATATTTGTTTCGAGAGAGCTTTACGTCCACCCTAAAAAAATTGAATTTATTTTTCTGTAAGTATGTATGTAAAGAAATATAAGAAAATACATAAAAAAACCGAAATCTACAACAACTTCTTTCAAGTATAGTTTTAGTCTTCGAGTTTCGACCTATACCTACCCGAAAAAAAATAGGCTGTCAATAATGTGAAGCTCATACGTCATACTTTTTTTTTAATTAGATACGAGACTAAAGTAATCTAAACAACTAAGGAGTTTTGAATTTACTACATTTTAGAATTCGTAAATTTTGATAAATTAATAATTAAATAATAAGAAATCTCAGGAAAAATATAAGAACAGTGATTAAGTTCTCTTTTTAAGGGGAACACAGAAAAGTTATATAATTGTAATAATAATTATTAATTATTAAAAAAATTATGAAATGTTGTCAATTGATCGAGTGAACGAAGAGTCTATCTGCTTCTGCTAGGCCAACATTTTTTCGTTCGGATCTCCCGCTGTTATCGCATATAGAGGTTGAATTTCTCAACTAATCCGTTCTGGTATTTTAGGAGTAGGTTCGATAAGTATATTTTATTTGTCGGGGTTGTTATTCGAAAATATAGAGAAGAGAGAGTACCTACAGTTCAGAGAGCCAAGCTAGGAGCACCTAGTAATTTATTGGCTTCCTAATTTACACGATATCCTGACTCCTGACCTTGTAAATGCAACGCTATGATGTCGATTTCAGTCACTATAAAAAATGGCAATTTTTCCTATCATATGCAACACTGACTTGACTGATTGATTTACAACTTGCGTAATGGTTCTCGCAACGATCTTACTCTATTCTAGAACGTCACAAATACCGTTCGAGGGTAAGCATATACGTCCTTCTTGATTTATAAAGTTGTGCGTACGCACCGCGGCACGTCACACTCCAGTACGGGGGAAAATCGCCGGACACTGACACCGAGGATCCGTAAGTGAGGATTTTAGCGAAACACTGGCGACAGTTGATAATCATACTCGTAATCATTTATTGCAATCATGTTCATAAATTATTTACGGTGTTACAATTAAAGTAAGTAGGTAGGTACATGCTATTGGATTGGTCATCGTCATCACCATCACAAACCTAAGAGCTAGGCTCTTGTCAGTGGAGCAACGTCCATGTTTCTCGATCTTTAGCTTTCTTTTTAATTTCCTGATACGAAACGATCTTTACCTTGACTTGGTCTATATTGGATTGGTCATGTATTACCTACATTCACTTAACACGAGAAAAATAATCGCATGCAAATTACGATTGAAAACATACTTAACACAAGAGAAGAACTCTTTCTACAGAATATTACCTAGATCTCAACTGGAAACATCTCTCAGCCCTTCGCTTGGTTTAGCCGTTGCTTTGTCAGAAAAGTTATTTAAGTATCTTGTTTTGCTAATCCCGATATTAAACTACTTATTTTTAGCATATCACACGAAATTACACCTCTTTTTACTTTCATGGTATACACCAAAAAATGTGGACCTCTACAATATGCAGCAAAAATGCAAGCTCTTTTAAATCACTCAAAATCTGGGTCGGGTAGTTTTGTGCACCTTTTGTTTGCCTTGCATTGATAATAAAAGATGCACTTTGATGCCTCTATTGAAACCGCCTGAAAACACGCGTCTGTGCCATATCAAAACCAAGCAAGTGACAAATTTGTGGAAACTTATTTGAAACTTTTCTCTTTGCCCATTCATTGGTCAATGAAAGATACTAGCTTAAAAATCATCATAGCATTTTTTACTCGGTTAAGAACCTAGTAACTCACTTAACCCATTTCAAAACCTAACAGAAATTGGGGACTCTTGGCGTGGTCAAAGTCGGGTTTGAAGCTAACTTATATCCAAAAAAACTGATTGCGATTCTAATTTTTTACGGTATGTATCTAAGTATACAACTCTCTCATGGTAGTAAAACTAATAAATAGAAAAAAAAACTATATTAACGCATGTGCATTCGTTATTATTTTTATCGCATTTATTGTGAGTCCGAAATAACGTATTTTCGCACTCTCTCCTGTAAAATTTGGTCTGAAGCACATACTAGGTTTTGGTATAGGCCAGCCGCACGCTTACAGAGTCCATTATTACATGCAATACCGTTGTATAATATTCACTACGTTAAGCTAAACGCGTAAGGCCCGTTTTGGATTGCGAGCGAAGATTATGGTCCCCTTTGTTGCCGCTCACTGATATGCCGAGATAAATCCCTTGACAATAGATTATACTCTGTATGCTATTGAAGGTTCCTTGTGTTGACGTGTGTTGAAGTTTGTGAGGTAAATATAGATTGAAACATCATCTGAGTTTTATGAGTTAAATCCTTGATATACATATTACACTCACGGTAATGTCCATATGTTTCTTCAGTTTTCGGGGTCGAGTCGATGTGAGCGGTCTTCAGGAAGACGTCTCAATTACGAATGATGCATAAACAATGATAATTACTGGTTTTATGCCTAGTGGTAAGCCAATTAGTGCATGCGTTAAAGTTGGAGGGGGGTGATTTTCACGCCCAAATTTTCCACAATATCCATTTCCACCCTTGAATATTGGTGTTATTTGATAGTATAGAAAATTATCTATCAAGTGGTATTTAAATTGTTACGGTCGAGCTCACAGTTTTAATAGAAATTGTTTATTTTTATAAATTCTGGGGTGGTCCGATTTCTTTGCATCCGAGTGTAGTTAGACACATTTATATATAAACGCTAATCAAAATAAATTGAACAACATCTTAAAATGGAATGGAAAACATTAATAAAATTATAGTTTTAAGCGGCGCGCCGGGCGGCTTTAGCGAAGTTCAATAGAGATTACCTTCTGTAGTATTTTATTTTGTCGTGTAACGAACCATTTGTGCTGGATTGGTTGTGTTGCCTGTCTGTATGAGTAAACTACTAACAGACTCAGCAGAGCTAGCATATCTGGCCGCGACTTCGCGTGTCGCGCGACAGCATCACCTGTCTTGCTCACACGGTATGGAAAGGAGTGTATTTGTCGCGCGTCGAAGAGTAACGTGGCACAGGTATTCTAGACTCGCAGAAGTGCAGTTCTTGTACTCGTATCCATATATACTTACCGTTCAACTAACCTAACCAATTATCTTGACGCCCCAACAATTAGAAAGTCGACAGAAAACCATACACTGACTCGCAGGCTCGAATTATGACAAACGGGCATTCACGATTGATTGACATTGGCATTAGCATGAATATCGCCTTTCCCCTTCTGCGGTGGATGGTAAAAACTAGCAGGAGCACTCGGTTTGGAAAGCCGGGCATTGTCATTGCGTGTGAGGTGGCGCAAGGAAAAAGAGATAGCGTTATGATCCACACAATTTTAGTATGTAAGTCATCGGAAGCAATTGTTAATTATTATTAATTAGATGTTTGTTTACGATGTAAAGGCGGTTCTTAGGAGTTTTCTGATTTTACAACGGTCTATGCCCGTTGTTATAGTAAAAAAATAGAAGCGCCTAATCCACAATTTATTTACAGAAACACACTAGCCGCTTGCAGCCGACGTCTGTCGCAGATTTCGGAAACATCAGCCGCACGCGGCAGTCGCACGTGATCGATCGCGCGTGCGGCTGCGACTGGCCGCGATACACGAAATTGCAGCTTTATGATGATAATTGAGTCTTTTTCTGCAAGGTTTAAAATAAAAAAAATTTAAACAGGTTCTTGGTATAAAGATGCAAATATTTCAAAGTGGACCCTTTTGGCACAGATTATATACAAGTTACTACGTAACAGATACCCCACTTGTTTGGACGGCAGGCGTTGCCACCGCTATCGATGCCCCCTCCCGCGGGTGACGCAACGTCATTGGAATGTGCGCTAGGGTTGCCTCCGTTATGTAAACGCTAGCTTTTTCTCGTGCCTTCGCTCGTTTGGTCAACCAGTCTAGTCAGCAGAGGCGTGGCGACCATACAACCCGATTCCCACTGGGTTGCCCACTTCAGGACGATTGAACACCATTCTCTACACGGTTTGAACAGGGTCTTTTTCTTTAAAAAGGCCCTGTTCAAACCTTTGCATCCGTCCGTTCCCTCTTTCCGCTTCTCTGCTTTCCGTTCTCCGCACGCCGCTCTCCGCACGCCGCTCTCCGCTCTTCCCTCTCCGCTCTTCCCTCTCCGCTCTTCCCTCTTGTTACAGTAATACAAGATGGTTTTTTATAGTGCGGTACTCTAAGATGTTCTAGGCAGGGACTTGGACTTACAAAAAGTCTTCTTATTTATCCTAATATTAATTTAAGAGAAAGTTAATCGAATTAATTAATCGCTTAAAAATTTAATCGCTAAAAATTAATCAACAGTTAACTTAATCTTTCGAGATTAAATCAATCGGAACTCGTACGATTAGATTAACTAATCGTCAATTTTAATCGTTAATTGAGATTAAAAAAGTTAATCTTAATCGTTAATCGATTAACTTTTGCCCATCTCTGCTGGGAGCCGCGGAAATCATGTTTTTTCGGTTTAATTATTAAAATAATACAGATTTTGAAAATGTAAGACGTATACATTATAGTTAACATCTCGTTATGTTATTATTAAAAAAAACTGATAACTTTCCCTGCAGTATTCATGACATACTAAGGGTTGACGTTGCTTTTTTGAGGTAACTAAAAAAAACTATCGAGGAAACTACAAGTAATCGTGTTTCTAAAACATATCGAATAATAGAGTGAATCTTTAAATATTTTACTTATTGATTGTATAACTAAACATTCAGTAACACAGCATGGAATCAACCCACACAATTAATTCGAAAAAAAGCTAGGCGCCCCCATAAAGATTTTTAGAGAAATACCCAGACTTTAATAGTTACGCGTCAATAGTGCCCCAGTAAACGTTAATTCTTAAACAAAATCTTTTATTCCGGAGAGTTTAATGTGTTCTGGAACAAATGAAATCATTTTCAATCGTCTTTGTTGCCACAAAAACAATATGCCCGACTTTTATTTTTCGACATCGTACAGCACAGGTTGCACGGGAAACGTTAACTGTACGCCGTCCGCTCGCCGCGAGGCGTGGCAGCCCACTGGCATTTTGTAGCGCGGGGTTGGCACTTAGAGATCGGAATGTTTCGCGTGGCCGAAACGCGTGGGGATAGCCTGCTTTTGGTTGAAAATGTCACATATTTACAACAAATTGCTGAAACTGAATACGGTTTTCAAGCTTTTAGTATCTTGTTAGTCATGGTTGTCAAAGCAAACTATTTCAAAATATAACCTTTTGATGAAAGCATCGCAATATTGTGAGTCACGGGCGATGCTATGTCGCACGACATGAGTCGCGAAGCCTAGTTGTGCTAGATGGTCTTGTGTCCGATTGAAAAAAAAAATAGTATACGTGTTCAGTGATAATGACAATTCAATATAATGCAAAACATTTATAAATGGCAGTCATATGGAATTCTGTAATAATAATAAAATAACACAATTTATAATCGTCTTAATTTGCAGTTGCCGGATATTCAAAGAAAGGACAGTCTGCACTATACAATGAAAACTTGTGGCTCTGTGCGCTGTAGAACTCGCAAGATTGAACGAGCATTGGTTATCTTTCAACATGGCTGTATATCACTATTTAGTATTCCAACCCCCATTTCCAATCTCCAAATTTCGAAAAACTGAACAACGACAAACCCAAATAATTATCTAATCTGCTCTAAAAATATCACCAGTATTGGTTGAGAAATTACACCTGTGGAAGAAAACAGGCAGACGTGGACAAATCACTTTTGCCCTAGTAGACACGGAGACGCTTCACTCGCTTGGTCCGATGATGGGTTATCAGAATTTAAAATTATTCCGCCACCTCTTGTGCTTTGTGACAGCGACGAGGGTCATGCTTCATTTGTCATATTATGGCCGAGCAATTTGCATGCTGTTTGCTAACGACATCGATATAACGGGGCCATAGCACTAACAGAACCAAGAACCGTACACAGATAACAGATAATCTAGTTTAAATTCCTATGTGTAAGTATACAGGGTGACTTAAGTCGTGAATGGTAGTGCCAGTAGGTGATGAGGAGGAGGGTGACGCTAAGCAACTTAATTTCACTATGGAGACAACCACGAAATCTCGAAAAAAAACTATCATTTAACTTTTAATTGATACTTAACTATCAATTAAATATCAATTAACTCTTAATTAGAATATTTTTTTTTAAGATTTCGTGGTTGTCCCCATAGTGAAAATTGCTCAGCGTCGCCTTCCTCATCACCCCCCGGCATCCATTCACGACTAAAAAGTCACAAGTCCTGTATATGTAATACACCTTTTAAATATAAACAAGTGTAGGTAATCGCTGAAATGATACAAAACTCCCGACAAGAAATCTAATGGTTTTCGAAAGAATCTAGATTTTTTTTACACAAAAGCTAATAATTTAGACAAACAGTTTTCAAAAGACTAAAACATTTTCTTGATTCGTAACTCGATCAAGTAACAAGTCACTTCTTTTCTAACAGAAAAAGTTAATCTAAATCGGATCATCCATGAAAGCTACTTCTCTTCAGATAGACTTACAAACGAACTCACGAACGTCAAACTCATAACATCCCTTTTTTAATCGAGGTTAACAAAGGGACTTACAGGGAAACTTAAGAAAAGGCGATCATTAATATAGAATTTTAGAATAAGATTGGTAAACCGCTTGTAAGTTCGCTGAACTCGAGTTAATTGCATCTTAGTAATAAAAAAACCTAATAAACTCTCACCGACTTTCTGTACATATTTGATGTTAAGATGCTGTAAAATGTAATGAAAACAACAATGAACATACATTAGAGTAACATAAAATCGCAATTACACATTGATGTCTCAAAATAATAGCTTTGTAGGTACGTTAAATTAATAGATACAATAATTAAAGCTAGTAAATAGTATACTTGAATATATTTAACGCTTTCTTTTCGTCTTATTGCTACTTTGCATGGAATTATGATGCATTCTGCATGTCCATCGTTGCATTTTGGATTATAAATCTTAAGCGAATAACTTAAGGTTGTCTTGTGGGTATTGTTGGTTAATTATAGTTATACTAGCGGCCGCCCGCGACTTCGTCCGCGTAGATTTTTGATGATGACAAAGATATTAAAATAGGTAAATGAATTTTATTCTTAGTTAAAATGGTCTAGACAATGCAATTGTTAAAGAATTTTTGAAGATTTTCCAATTAGATTACGGGAATTGTTTGCAGGATGCTTAGTATTTATTCCGTCAGTTACCTGATGCTTTTAATCTTTGGCAAAAATGACTGCAAGATATAGAGCGACGCATGGATTTGGAGTTAGAAAATGGTGATCTTAGTTATTATGAGTGAGATTTAAAAAAAATGTTAAATATCATAAGGCTGTTAAAACTATCTTAAACTCAGCACTGGAAATCGAGAGATGGAGGCAGTTTAATGAAGAGTATCTCTTTAATCGATAATTAATTTGTCTCTACCTCTATTATCTCCCTTTCCACTTAGGAGATGTAATTTTTGTGCGATAATTACGGGTATAAATAACGGTTCATTGAGCATAAGCAATGTTTCAAATTACGAAGAAATATTATGTACTGTGTGAGTCGTTTTATCAATATCGCAATGTGTACACTGTTGACAGCGAAATTGTTAATTAATTACTTGGATGGGAAAATAGACGTTTTATTTACTGAATATGAAGTGGCAGGTTAGTATTTTATTTTAAAATCTTTTGATATTGTAAAAGTGATGACACACTTCTACTTACAAAATATAAAGATACTGATACTGTAGATCTAGCTAGCCTTTGTTTATTTCCCAAACAAACATGAAGAGAGTAGTTATATATTGAATTTTAAAACAGCTTTTCCGTGCATTCAAGAATCTTCATGAAATGACGCTCCAGTAAAAGTTTTGATAGTTATGAAATATGTACAAGTCGGCAAAACTGCTTGTAGCCTGGAGAGAACATAAATAACGCGAAACTGAGTTGCAACATAAGTAGGGATTATATTTATATTCCAGATGAAGCAACCACAGTGTAAAGTTGCCGGTTTATCGGTCTGCTATAATAGTGAATTGTGTCACAAAGGAGCCAAGTTGTTTATTCAAGATGGAGGCAAGAAAGTTAGATTGTAGGTAAGCTCATATTCGTAAGCTAAACCTATCAGGAAAATTATCTTTCTTTGCGCTGCTGAGTTTAACTTCTTAACCGTAGGATATTGCAATAATTCTATGTTCAACGAAAACTAAGAAAAAAATTGATATCATAGAAAAACGGGGCGGATTTCGATGCGAGTTGAAAAAAAAAAATCTCAAACTTGTAATGAAAAATCGTCATAAGGTGCGTTATAACAGGCTTCGAAGTATCACGTTTCGGGCGGAACAACTTGAAATAACTGTGAAGTAAATACGAGTACAAATTAAACAGAATCATCACTACATAGTATAAAACAAAGTCGCTTTCTCTGTCCCTATGTCCCTTTGTATGCTTAAATCTTTAAAACTACGCAACGGATTTTGACGCGGTTTTTTTTAATAGATAGAGTGATTCAAGAGGAAGGTTTATATGTATAATACATGCATCATTTATCCGCATTACACCCGTGCGAAGCCGGGGCGGGTCGCTAGTTTCTTATAAAATTGAATGCCTAGGCCGGGAAGTATTTTTTTCAACATGGCTTCTGTGTTCACGGTCTTCTTTCACGGCGTCTGCAGTAATGTACTATTACCAAGTGGCAAAAACCGGGAACGAAACAATCGGGAACCTCTGCATAGAGAAAACACCGAAGGGTGTCGCTTTAAAGAGTCATATCTCTTAAAGATCTGAATGAACTGGAATCCATGACGAATGTGGCCGCTACCCACGGCTGCCACGAATGTTAACCACGCCCCTGCTTGATGAAGGCCCCTCAAAGTGTATGCCTTGACCCAGGACCGGGGGGCATTCACTTTCATTCATTCATCTTGATTATTTATTTACAAACTCGCATTACACGATTTTTATTTTGATCTGTAGACTTGTATAACGTCGATCTATAAACTAAATACCTACTATAAGAATAAAATCCTTCTCGGAGCAAACCATTGTAGAACCAACAGTTGCTAAAACAGAAAGGTTCTCAAGTAGTTTGGAACCAGATGACGACTTTTTGAGGATTGCGGAAAGCCGTTGGGTCTAGTGGAAAGTCTTTTAAGACAGGCCTGTTTCCAGTAGTCGACATTATTCGACCAAAATCATGATCGATGCATATCAATAAGATTGTTGAATGTTTTCCAATGTAACGACTTGACACCTACAATTAATAAAACGTCATAAATATAACATGAACATTCGCCCAAGTGTTAAGTGTCGTTTAGTTTTAACTTTACCGCGTTGAAACTTGAAAGTTAGATTCAATTATAAATGTTAGCTCTGCGTACGGCGCTCACCGAGCTGAACAAAAACGCACATTAATTACAATTATTGATAAAACTTAGTTCAGTTTTAGTATTCAAAAGTGATAAGACACTACTAGAATGAAAAATATATTTTGTAAAAATGTCAGTAGCCATTGGTATCAAAAAAAGCGTCAAGTTATAAACAAAAAATGGACACGCTAAAAATTTCAATTAATTAACGGAGTAACATGCAACCTTCCGTGAAAATATTTTTGTTAGGTATATATGACTAAACCGATTTCAATTTAAATTCACTTGATGATGAAAATTCGTTAAAGTAAAAGTAAGTTTTTTTTTTTTGAACCAAGCTCGAATTTGTCGACTATGCTTTTTACACGAACGTTTTTTTTCTGTTCATGGCGGATCAAATGACTATAAGCAGACCTTGTTTAGTTTAGCAGTTCCTATGACCAACTCTTGACCCGTCATCAGACCAGCTTCATGATACGCAAGTACATACAATTTGACCTCAATCGAACGTCAGAAAGCGAGTCAAAATTAGCTTCCAAGATCTGAACCACACGGCAAGTTAGAAAAAAGCTTGTAAAAAACCAACCAAGTGCGAGACTGACTCGCGCGCCGAGGGTTCCGTACAAATAATTATCCCATCTTATAACTGGCCGGGTTAAGTTAGGTTTGCACCTGGTATGTATGGCGCCGGATACAACTGAGGTGCAAACTTAACGCAACCAATCACGTTTGTTGTATGGGAGCCGCCTTAAACATTTATTTGTTTTATTTTTTAGTATATTTTGTTATAGCGGCAACAGAAATACATCATCTGTGAAAATTTCAATTGTTTAGCTATCACGGTCCATGATATACAGTGTCACCAGGACAGACGGACAGATGGACAAACGGAGAGCGGAGGCTTAGTAATAGGGTCCCGTTTTTACCCTTTGGGTACGGAACCCTAAGCATATTATTAATATTAGGTAGGATGCATGTTTTTTATGAAAGGTGCATTTGAACGGTGAGATCAATTCACCATTCTCACCCAGCGAGGTGACGAGAATGAAAATTTATATTGTTCCGAGAAAATGTTTGCCGGAAGAGTTCCCCTTTTAGCCGTCCTAACAAGTCGGCGGTAAAATACAACAGCGTAACCATGTAACCCAAATCCGCGCCTAGAGCGATAATGACGAAATGGAGAAGGTGGAATCAGGGGGCAATTCGACCAATTTTGGAGATCTATTCTATTCTATTCTATTTCTTTTAAAAATGGCAACCGGTCACAGTTAAGCGACCATTACTGCCAATGTCTCGTTGCCAATCGCACTAGGCGACTAGATAGAGGATTGATACCACGTTGTACGGTGAGTTGAAAAAATCGTGCTTTTTGTAAAGTGATAGCGATTTACAAAAAACCACGCGGACTATCGGGCCTTGACCCAGGAAGGGCTATGAACGCTTCAAGTTGAATTCTTCATTAGCTATTCATTCCTACGTTAGATCACTGCACAATACGCTATCAATACTACACATTGAACAACGAAAATGAATAAATAATGAACAACGAAACTTAAACGCATGCGGCCATCTTAAGTCACGAACCGGAAGCCTTTTGGAGATCTCTCCATCATCTCGCCATCTGTCAATTTGACAAGTGGCGATATTCCTAGAACATCGCACCTTCGCCAATCCGGTCGTGTTACATTTGCATCTTCTTTGTATGTGACGACATAGATAACAGGCGCATACATTACATTAACTTGACCGGGTAGTATGTAAAATTAAGACAGCAGAATGTGCAATCCCAAACGTGCATTTTCATTGGGCGAGGCGAAACGAGAGTAAAAATTGGTACCGCTGTTGTCTGGGCTTGCTATTTGTTACGGGCAATGGGGAATTGATTATTTTTTTCGATAGGATTGAATATTTGTTTATGTAGGGATAACTTCCCTGATGCCTGAAAAAGGTTACAGTTGTTTCTGTAGCGTAATGAAAATAAAATAGATGATAATGTTTTTTTCACCTCACCAGCTCAAACATGGCGATTTTGCTGTCAGATAACAGTGAACAAAATGCGATTTTGTTTCGAGCGTGAGTAGAAAGTAGCTTTTTAATTTTTTCAATATCTGACCACGAATTGTCATTCTTCAGCCAAAGGTTAATTATAAAATTCTAATCATTTGAATCTAGATGCACTCTGTTTATTTCATATGTATATAAAAGAGAGGGATAGAAACTTATCAATTTGAAATTCGATTTTCGAATCCGACCTCGATTGAGAACAGTTCGGATACGCGTTATACCAAAAAATTCATTAAAAACACCCGATAAAGTTTTAATTACAACGTAATTTTTTTCTTTATTATATTTTTATTTAACGACCGAATATTAAAATTATTGTGCCTTTTATATAAAACAATAGATCATTGCTCAAATAAAATAAGATTTTTCAACATTACTTATTGTAAATATAATAATAATTTATAATTTCACCATTTATCATAGATGCATATTCGAAACGTACCTTAAAAAATATGGAGTTCATATTGTAATTGTTATTTTCTTTTGCATTTATTTTGTTTGGTGTTTTAGGAGTAAAAATATTAATTAATTTATAAACAAAATCTCGTAATATAATATGTATTTATAAATAAACACGTCATGTATCTGCTAAATCTTCCAATTTGATCAAATAATGACAATAACCGTGTTGGTTGGTTGATTATAATTTCAATTAAATTATATTGCTATTCCTTTTTAAGCAGCACTCATCTACTCGTATTTTCTCATTAATAATATTATTGGAATCAGCAACAAAGACTTTAAACATTCGTTGGAAGAAAAAGCACAACATGCCGAATATGTTCTCGCTGATGAGGTGAAAAGTTGTGTGTGCTACACGAGAGCAAAGTTTTTTGCATCTCTCGTGCTGTTGAGTCCCTCGCTACACTCAGGATTCTAACATAGAATCACTCGCTACGCTCGTGATTCAAACGTAGAATCCTTCGCTTGCTCGGGACTCAAAATCAGCACTCGTAACAAAAAACAACTTTGCTCTCTTGTTGCACAAATAACTATTGCGCCTTGTACCAACAGGCTTTCAGGCAATGACAAACTAAACTCAATTTTTTTTTTCGACTTGGCCAGGGGCTGCCATGCTCATAATTACCTATTACGGTAGTATAATTGAAAAATATTATTTAAACTTATCTTTTATCTAGGAGCACGGAGCACACGTGCCAATAAGTTGAAATAATCGTCACCTCGGTTTCCACAGGTTCCATTATTCCTACCTATAAACGAAAACTCAAGAATATTGAAAAATTTCATCCATTCCTCTTTTCTGGTGCAAACTGGTTAGCGATTTCTATTCTCTTCCCACCTCGACTCGCGTGCGTCTTCACACTATATCATATTCGCCGAACTTCGGTCAACTTCGTGAGAAGTGTGGAACCGCAATTTGAGTTCCATAATTTTGAGAGCTTTAAAGCTTCTGATTTCACGGGGTAAACTGAGGTTCTCGCGTCTGACATTTGACATAATTAGGTAAACAACCAATTTAAAACTATATATATAAATGAAATTACATTATTTTGAAGTCATCCCAAATAATTAATGAGATCAAATAATACGTAGGTACAAGTCTAACTAGTAATATTTCGACACACTTAAGTATAAAGGTCAAATTCTCCAACTGCGGTCGATTTCCCGACAATAATTGGCTATTAATAAGCAGTAAAAAATCGAGTAAAGCAAGAACTAGTTGAGAAGGTAATTGAATGCTGCCCAGCTACAATCATGTGTTGAGAAACACGAATTTAATGAGAGACGCCAACGACGTCTCCATATGGACTTGGTTAAGTTGGAGTTACTCAACGTAATTAAAAAAAAAATTAGTAATGAAGCAAAAGCCTTTTTTTAAGACAAGCTTTCATACAACTGTTTGTATGTTCGGATCACATGGACATCGATTGTGTTGAAATTTAGTATACCTATGACGTAACTTCGATAACAATAAAATAATACGGCGCCATGAAGTTAGTCCGATAATGGAGGTAGGCATCTTTATTGTGAATTGTCTGTGGAGTACAGTAGGTGAACAATAAAAGTCTGTCACAAAAATGTTATTCATAAAAAACTGTTTAGATTAAAATAAATGTTAAATAAAAATTAAAACAAATCGATTAATTGGAATTGTTTTTTTTTTATTATTATTCTCAAAGATATAAAAAGTAATGAATCTCGATTACGCATAATAATTTAATGCTACTCGACTCGCGGTCTGTTGTTCTATTCTACACAGTTGGGTATTTAAATTCTATATGTGTGTCTGAGTACTTCGTCTATCACTGGCGCCCCTAAATTATAGTAGTGTGGGCGCGCGGTTTCGGCAAATTGGAGCATATACTCCGTCTTGCCTTATTTTTTGTGACACGTTTAATATTAATATTATGTAAGAATGTGTACTTTTACTAGCTTTGTCATTGAATGTCTTGTTTTAGGTTAGGTTTCAAGATTGTAGGTGTTGAGTGCGGACATACTGTTATTTTCTAAGATAATTTAGTGCAAATATGACGATGAAACTTATGGTACTTTAATATTATTATTTTATATGTACACTTTTGACGACGCGGATGGCGCAGTTGGTAGTAGGTACACCTGCCTACTGAGCTGGCGGGCCTGGGTTCGAATCCCGGCCAGGGCAAATATTTGTGCGAATATTTGTTCCTGGGTCATGGATGTTATCTATATATGTATTTATATATTATATATATCGCCGTCTAGTATCCATAGTAAAAGCTTTGCTTGGTTTGGGACTTGGTCGATTTGTGTAGGATTGTCCCTTAATATTGATTTATTTATTTATTTTAATATGTTTCCTTCGAGAATTACGTATAAGCCTAACTTATTAAGATAGATACATATTAGGTTGAGTTCATATCACTGAAATAGTTAAGCATCATTCACGAAAAAAAACTGACTGCTGAGTCTCTTTCGGCGATTCTTCTCAACAGTGATCTTCTCTTGTTCAAATGCCGGAAGTGCCCTATTTACTAAAGTTAATTGCTCATCTCATTACGCCGTCCTAACATAATATATAACTATAATAAATAATACATTATGATACGTTAGTGGTACCTTGGTTATTAGACATGAGATTATTTTGCTGACCGAGCCCGTGAGGTGACGCATACGAGTTTCATATGACGTTTTGCTAAACATAACTGTATGAAATGTTGGGTCGCCCATCCAAAGATTCCAGGTTCGATTCCTAGTGTCAATTTGATCTTTGTACATATATCGCAATAAAATAAAAAGCGTGAGAAAAGAATAAGGCGTATAATTCAGTGGTACCTAAATAAAATTAAAAATCTAGTCTACGTAACTCAGTAGAGACGCCTAGCCGTGAAACATTTCCAAGTATTTGCTAATAGTTTTTATGCAATTTGCTCTTTTGTTGCAAATAGAATTGATTTCGCATTTGGTATTACGTTGGCGGAAATTATTTCACCGTTACGTTTATATCGTGGAATACATTTGCATGCCTTTAAAAATTGGCAAGAAGTGTGTTTATGCTTAGTTTTCAAAGACGTGTTTATTATTTAACTAGGAACCGCTCCAAATAACTAAATAAATACGTAGTTCTCAATGTCATTCCATAAGTTATTACGGAATGATCGGTTGATGATAGTCTCTCTTCGCCCTCATTTCCCCGTTACTGGGGATCGTGACTCCAGTTAATCGATCAGGGTGCATCAGGGGTCTGTCTCTAACTGATCCGTTCGCCTGGTGGAGGGCGATGCTGATGGGTAGCTCCAACTGCTCGTAGATCTGGTCCAACCTTGGGCTTCGACCTCTGGACCTTTTGCCTTCGACCTTTCCCGTCACTATCAGTCTTTATAGCTTGTTTTGTTGGCATACATGCGTGCGATAGTGCCCTCCTAACATAAGTGCGATAACTCTTTTTTTAAACATGATTTGAACTGTATCAGGCCTGTTTAGCCCTCACTACCAGTGTGTCGGATTTTGTGTGGGAGTATAACCCGCTAATGACATCCGCGCCACAAGATGACAGGAGTGATTATAACTCGAGTACAGCTCACTTAAGGCTTTCCTTTCCTTTTAAATTCAGTTACGGAGGTGTAATGAAGTGTAATTATAATTCCTCCTCTCCAGAAGATGGTGTCTCTCTAATAGATTGATATCTAATTTTTCAAAATCGGGTGCGCAGTAGACATTTCCTAGAACACACCCTATTAACATACACTGTTAAGTACTAAAATTACATAAGTATGTGATTATTAAATTGTGACATTCGGCCCACCGTTAGTAACATGGCTACTTTTAAAGACTCCAATTTATGTTACTCGGCACGTATGCTAATATTCTCGCAACTTCTGCCTTTCCTTTTGGCTTTAATCTAGTCGAATCAAACTTAAGTAAGTACAGTAAATCAATTAACCAAAAATCATTAATAATAAATATTGATAAGCATTATAATATAAATTCTAGAAACTCACACGCAAATTATATGCTATCATCATGCATCAGGTTCATTCGCAATTAGGCGTGCGCGCACGCTGAAAACGGCCCGCGCATCCATCACTGTGAATGATCTATAGTAGATCCTCACGCATGCTATAATGTAGTGGGGTACTTACATCAGTAACTGGTACGGTGTTAAGTCATTAAGTATTTCTAACTTAAATACATTTTATAGGAATAACCAATAAAGAAAGTGCTCTAAGTATTATTTTAACCAATTAGCCATGTTAGACGGTTTACTATAATATGTTGCATAAAATGTCATAATTTCAGTTTGCATAACAAACTTCGACAGAATCATCATTTTGCCAAATTCTTTTTTGCATATATTTCTTCTCATTGTGTCATTTCACATAATTTAGTAGTATAGAATATTAATTTAGCATAATATTGATAAGAATAATATTTATATGTATCTCGCAGAAATCTCTGTCTCATAGTATATTCAGTGGGCATAAAGCAGGATAAAATTGAGATTAAATATTGGTCTCGAAATATTTTACACAGATTACATTTGGATTGTTGCTATATAGATACAATGATTTACGCGCAAAGAAAAACTAAATTGTGCTCATACGTGGTCCACACTGGGACTCGAACATTTCTTTGGATAACCAGTATTTCGAACAGAGACGCACTGCACGTAGGTACGCTTTTAAAAAATGTGGTGTTAATTTTACCGACGTAAAAGAAATCTAAAGAAGAAATAAAATATTTGTATTGTTGTTATGATTCTCTAGGTCACATTTGGATTGCAGTTCTAACTCACTAATCTATGTATTGTACTGGCAGTTGTTTGGTTCTGGCAAAGAATTAGATATATTCAACCATTTTTCTCCGTAGTAAGCATTTTGTGATGACAAAAAACGAAATGGCAAGGACAATTGAAAGTCAAAAAAACAAATACAAATAAATTTTCACTGTGTCATATTGTCGTAATCTAATTGTTTATTGCAGTATAAAAACTCTATTCCAGGAAATGGTTTTGGAATTAACATAGGGCGAAAGAAAAAGTATTTCCCGATTTCTTATGTCTAAGTATGGGTGATTATGGTGTACTTCCTTTTCGCCGAATTATGTTTCGCAAACGTTTCATTTCGCAAAAGTTTCATTTCGCCAAAAGCATTTTTTACTGAAACTGTAAACTATTTCAGATTGTTGTAAATATCATCCCTTAGATTAGGTTAGGTTAGGTTTGTTTTATAACAATTCGAAATAGTTTAGGTACAGTTTCAGTGAAAAATGCTTTTGGCGAAATGAAACTTTTGCGAAATGAAACGTTTGACGAAACGTAATTCGGCGAAAAGGCAGAGAACCCTAAGTATGATAAAACACTAACAACTTAAAAAAAAATACTGCCCAAAACTATAACGTCTAACAAAACAGTTTTAGTTTATTCTTATGTTCACTTTCAGCCTATTTACTTAACATTGCACAACACATATTTAGTAGAATATTACTTCTACTAAGCGTCTGCTATAATTTTAATGACTTCCTTTTGTTCAGCGAGCGTGGAAATGTATTGGTTTCCTTATACGCATTTCCTTGAAAACCATCTAATTATACATGCTAAATAAACATTTCACATGCATAATTAGACCATGTCTGTCTGGCTTATAGCAGGCATTCGTTCTGTCAAATTTCAAAGGGTATTGTAAAAAAATCTAAAGCTGTCAAAACATCAGCGAATAGACAGTTTTTTTTTAAATATTTAGATATATAATATTTAATTACCCTGCAAAAAAGTATGTTTTGGTCAGCAGAAAATTTTGTTGGTCAGCAAAAGTCTAACCTAAAGTCTAAACTGAACGCCTGCTTGTTCTGTTGACCAAATCATTCAATTGCAGACCGTTTAGTTAGTTTCTGTTTAAAAGAGTAATGATGATACTTAACATTTCTGAGTTCATTAAACTTTATGTTCATTTTAATTACTTAATATTAAAATATTAAAATCTAGTTAATAATGTAATGTAATTTAAAATAACAAACTCACGGTACGCGTCAAAAGTGTTTTATTTTGACAGCGAACACTAAGTCACGCGATTATTTCTAGTTGAGCAGCATACAATCGTGCTTAACTGAAATGTACAAATACTTATACCGGGTGTTGCCTGTAATAGGAGCAATTAACGAAAACATAGATTCTACCCTTTAAACAAATCAACATTCGTTCAGCAACTTAAAAAAAAATACAGTTTTCAAATGTTCATTGTTTCAAACAAATTAAATGATATTTTTAATTTAATGTACACCGTGAACCACCACGTTGGATCTACTCAAGGTTCGATAAATACGAGTAGGTATACAGGGTGGAACATTTGTAAAGACTGAGCTGACAGGATAGTGTCATCTGAGTGATATACAATCGACCTATTAGGTATAATTGTAAAGCTGGATTTAAAAGTAAAAAAAAGTCATTAAAATAAAATATTTTAACATCAGTGACAACCCTACTAATTCAAAGGTTTTATTTACATTTTAAATTGACACCTGTCTTTAACTTTAAATGTTCCAAAGATGCTACGATTGATATGTGTAGAATTTTAAAAATGGATAGAAATATTCACATAGTTCATAGGTGAAAAATTAAATACTCAGTCTAAACAATTCCCTGTTTGCTTAAAAGTCCTTCGATCTGTTCCACCCTGTATAGATTTTTTTCACTTCATGGGGGTCCTATGTTCACTATGTTCAGCAGTGGACGTCTATGGCTGATAGATAGATAGAAACGGTAAGCAAGTAGGTATATAATTATTTAGATATAACCTAACCTAATCTAAGATATTCTATCTCGATGATTATGGAATTGGGGCGCCCAACATTTCAATTGCTGATCCGCTGTCTCCACTCCACACGTGCAACAATACGTGTGTTTTTATACCACATCTTACAGGATTGATTTGTGATTGTGCTCAACTCAAGGCTACTTAGAATTTTGCATGCGAAAACAAAACATACGTGTCTGAATGTTGTTTAAGCTTGCACCTGTATAAAATGAATCACTGTCGGCGCAGAATCCGATGTCCCACCTGCCTTTGAAATTTTACTTATTTGCCTTATTTTGACAATGGGAACGAATTCGAATATTTGCGCCTGGGTCATGGAGATGTTATTTACTGTATTTAAGTATGTATTTATCTATAAAATTGTATATGTTTAACGTCGTCTAGTGTCCATAACACAAGACTACAAGAGCTTATACTGTGGGACTAGATCGATTTGTGTGACGTTGTGCGATATTTATTATTTAGTGAATGCCAGCAAAAATCTAATATTATGATTGAAAATCAAGCACACAAAATAATTATAAGAATTTTATAATACCTACTTAGAAACGGTTTTTAGTAAGAATATTAAATATTTTTAGCGAGCGGGATCGCCGTTGCAGCTTCAGCAATAGTACATTGTTGTAGAGGCTGTAAAGTAAGCAATAGATGAATGAGTAAATTTAATACTAGAATGAGTAAAGATAATACGAGTTCATCTATTGTACTTTCAGCCGAGACTGAACAGAGTGCTTTTCACGACTACTGCGAGGAAATACATAAAAATAAGAGCATTTTATATTGGTAATTAAACTTGACGCCTTGGTGCAGCTTCATTGTTTCAAAAAATTATGGCTACACAAAGCTGGTCGTGCCCCCAGGTTCAAACGACGCAACGATTATTCTCAATCCATTTATGAAGAAATAGCAAAAATATTAAAACTTACCTCACTTTCAACTAAATTTAAACATTTACACATTTTTTAGTCTAGGTTACACTAAGGTTACCAACCCTACGATACATTCCACACTGAAAAGTCATTGTAACGTTACGTCAATATTAACATACGTTCCTAATATTATTAATTTCGTGAGTCAATGTGAACATTATTAAATAAAGCACATCACAAAACCACTATGTAATATTTACTAAACAATCTATTTGCTTTTTAAATATGGCGGCTGCCCCGCACATGCGCGCATCTCACGCAATGGAGTCATGGATTTTCAGCCAAATTAAAAAAATATTATGAACTCAATATATAAATTTACAGTGTTTATTTGTAGAAAACTGTTTATTTGTTGAAAATTAAGTAATTGTTGAAATTAGGAAAATGTTTTACGGCCCATAGCAAACTTTAAAATATGAATGTTCATGATTTTCAGGGTAAAACCTTTTTAACGAAAACTTATTAAACAGTAAACCTGAGGCGCATTTTCTTACTTAAGAAAATAAGCTCGTTTGCGGGTATTTATAAGTTTAAGGAAAAAATACACCTCATAAATGACCCATTCTCATTGGTCAATTTAATTTGACATGCAGCAGACGATTAAGCTTTGATTGGTTAAATTGACGTTTCAGCCGGCCGAGAAAATTGCACTGAAATATTTTCTAAAAAGTCGTATCTTACTATGAAATTCATGTGTGGATACAAACTGTTACCGTAACGTGCTACATTGTTGTCGTGTTGGGAGCTAACATAGATATACAGTTTACAAATGAACATATATAAGCATTTTTGTGTACTGGATTCAGGTAATCTATAACCACATTTTCGAGCAGTGTCGTGAAAAAATGCTTTTGTTGTCGGGATGTCCGGTTGTTCTCCTCTACTGATCGCATTTCTCAACTGTTTGACTTTAAATTTTATGAGGAGGTTCAATAATAAAATAACATGTTTTTTTTGTCTATACAGTATTTCGAAATTTCAGGTTTTAGCCATTTATAAGAACGCAAAAAAATTGTCGTGTTTAAAAAAACTATATATGCGATTATTTTTTTAGCTGACTAACTAGGCTAGTCAATAATGGCATTATGTTATAAGTATGTTCATGTCTATTGTTTAAAGCTAAGAAAGGAATGCAAAGGAGAGCATCACACGACAGGCAAGGAGGAACTCCATTTATTATATAAAGATAATAAAAGATCGGCATGTATAGAATATAATGATTTATTGTCAGAAAGTGAGTGGTTACAATAAGGTGTTAAGTCTATGTGCGTCACGATCAGCCAGAGTACAATATTCTTTGCCTCTATACATGCACAATTGATAAAATAAATCTAAATAATAAATTACAATAAACGAATGACATCCGTTTCAATGCCATGATAACCAATAGTGATAAAGTGTCAGAATATAATTATAATCAATTAATTATCTAACTATACAAAATAAACAAACACACAAATAAACTAATATGTCAGAGCATTCAATTACAAATGTTTAAATATTTAATAAAATTAATTAAAAGGGAATCTCAAAATTTTCATTTTCACAATAATACATTTTAATAACTTATTTAAAATTACGTTTTGATGAACATTCATTGGAATATCAGCAATAAACGTATCGATTTACCTGGGATAACAATTCTATTGCCTCAGTTTTTATTTTTTTGAACTCAGATCTTGTAGTAAACTAGCGACCCGTCCCGGCTTCGCAGGGGTGCAATGCTGATAAATTTTGCATGTATGTATTATACTCGTATATATAAACCTTCCTCTTGAATCACTATATCTATTAAAAAAACGCATCGCAAAATCCATTGCGTAATTTTAAAGATCTAAGCATACATAGGGGCAGACAGACAGACTTTGTTTTATTCTATGTAGTGATTAGTGGTTGTCAACATGAATGATGATGAAATGAATTCCGTTGGAATCAACGGAATTCATTTCATCGACAACATAATGTACTACAAAACTAATACGAACTACCTGTGATCCCAGAGCTGGCGCGTTTCTCGGACAAAGGCTCAGTATTGCTGTGCAGCGGGGAAACGCCGCCAGCATCTTGGGATCATTTCCGCCAATGAGCGACCTTGGCTAGAGTTAGGTTAGTGTAGGTTTTAGGTTTTTAAATAGTTTTACCACTTAATTCGAATGTTTTTTTTTTTAATAAAGATATCATGATGTACTACCGTAAATATTGTTTTAACAAACATGCAATGGAATTTCGTCATAACGTGCATTATAATTATAACAGGCTTCGACGCCCTTCTTCCCGGCGTCTGCAGTAATGTACTTATACCTGAAACCGTTTAACTCTTTGGATTGTTTCAAAAAGTTAACCCTACGTCTAGGCCTACACAATTACCTTTTCAAACAGATATGGCTTCAGGTGAAAAAGTTGACAACGAATTGTAAATTTTATTAAAGCATTATTCGGTTCCCCTTATTCACGCGTAATTTTATTTTGTCATAATTCTGTATCGCAATTTTTTTATAAATATAATCCTTTTTTTGCCGATCCTCGTTACCCCATATTCTCTTTCCGCAGAATGAATTCGACAACGCATAGTGATTGAAAGTCGAACACTACTTTTCTGTCAGCTGCTATCTTCTGTTCGGGATCGCATTTCTAACCTAACCTAGTTTTCAGGCATCAGTTATTGTTAGTGTTTGTATTACAATCAACTAAAATTTGACACGGTGAAGTCATAAGTATATGAATAATAATAATCCGTTTAGAAGATTCAGCATAATAAACATTCAGCGGAAACAAAGTATGCGAACATTAAAAATGATGCCAATTGTCGAATAGCCCTTCTTAATAATTTTGAACGAGATCGTTTTTAAAACATGTATAGAGCTCATCGATAAAGTAGACATATCTCGGACATACGCCCTAAAATTACTTACTTTTCGGCGCATCTTTATTATTTTATTGCTCAATTATTTTAAACATGGTAGCTATTTGGTAGGTTTTGTTAAGCGAATGAGAGTAGGAATGTTAATTGTTAAACATATTAACCAACTCACCAACCTCGTGCTGTATACGTTGAGGTGATTAAAAATAATTAATCGTAAACCAGTTTTAGTTTGGTTGCGTACAAATGTAATAAATTTACCTATAATAACATACCTATATTCTTAGAAAAAAGTAGCTCTACTTTAAATTTATACTGTATGTATAGAGGATTGGGTAACTCAGCAGGTATCTTTAAACAATTGTTTGGTTCTATGTACGTCTCCTCGTTTTTTTTTTTTTTTTTTTTAATTAATAGTAAATTCTAGTGCGTTTAATTTTAATTTTAATAATAGTGAATTTAATTATTTAATTGTTTTCTACAATGTTTTTAGTTTTGCAAGAAATAAACAGGCTTTTTTATTTTTATTTATTTATTTATTTTATTATGTACGTCTCCGTAGTCCATACTCAATAAAAGCAAAGTACTTGCTCACACAAACTGTACTTGTACAAGCTCTTAATGATACATCTACCAGCCTGAAGTTGAGATTGAAAATACGTGCCAAGTTTAACACAGGTATTTTTATCGATTATTGCAAATCGCAGATTGTCGCATTAATATTTTGAAAATTGAAAAGTGTAATATGCTGTTCCTATGCAAAATCGGGATGGTAAAATTTTTGGAAAACCATTGTTTTATATTTTATTTCGATAGTCCGGAGTAAGGTTGATAGTATCCTTAGTGTATACTAAGGATACTATCAAAACATAATAATGTAATAGTTATCCAAAAATTGTACCAAGCCTATTGCCGAACTAAATACGTTTCAAGGATCTAGATCATCTTGAAATCACGGGAAAGTTGTACTACTCCTCTGAGCTGTAGAACTCGCAAGTTTTGTTTTCGCAAATGGCTGAAATTTACACATGATTTTTTTTCTACGCTTTCAACTCCCATTTCGAAAGCTTAAATAAACTAACTCGACTAAAACTTTATATAATTATTGAACCTGCTCACAAAATTTCACGAGAATCGGTTGTAAAATGCGGCCTGTAGGCGAGAACTTTGGAACTTTGACTTTGAGAAACTTCGATCGCTCGGTCAATTAAAACGTTTACAACTAGTAATTACTTTAATACTTGCCTACTAGATCTCAGGACTCGTCAAAATATAATTGTGACCCGAAATTTGTAGGTATATTTCGTGTCACGCGACGCAGAGTGAATCCCTAATATCCCTATGCCTATAGTCCGTTTTCACTCAAAACAATTGAATGTAAAGTGGCAGATGGGGAAGATGCCGATATTGCCGATGCCTCAGCTATCAGTAAATGTACTCGCACAAAATCTCTACACACCTGTTTCCGTCTTTTGTTAATATTCTGTAGTGACGGGTATATCTTAAGTCTATCGGCATATCGACTTACTTGTGATCCACTATATGTTACAAGTGGTAATGATAATGAATCACTTTATACTCTCGCGGTTTGAACGCATAATTAAAACTTATTTACTTATTTTTGAAACGTCAGGCGATGAAGGTAAATCAAAATATCGCGATAGACCCGGTTCAATAAGTTTTTATTATGGTAATGAATCGTTGCAAGATAATAGTATTATTGAATTAATTAATGGTTTCCAGAATCTTTTTTTATTAATTCTGTTTTTAACGTGTAAATAACACATTTCTAGTTTTTTATAACGACAAAAAGGTAAATGATGAAAGGAAAATGAAATGTGGACTACTGCAATGTACCTAAGCAGGAATTGAACCTGCGACGCTATGTTTCCTAACTTTCTACGTTTAACGAAATAACCATATTCCAATTTTCTTTTGTAATTAACTTTTGTGTCATTACTTAACTTTAAATTATTCATATTATAGTGTTGAAAAATTTCCCTTAAACCCTAGACCCCTACAGGATTTCACGCTGAACATACATGTAAGCTTAAGACCTGTTGTATGACTGTATAGTGTATGTTGGTCCTGATGTAAGTATACATGTCTTGCGCTTCAATAAAGTTTCGTCTGTTATATAGGTACCTATATAATATAGATACAATTTTCAAGACGAGCATTCCTATTTAAAACATATAAAGAAAACAAGTGGTTCCAGGTTGCACTGCAGCATTCCTTGCAAGGCAGTCGCCGTCCGTTGCTTCGGCAAATCTCGACTCAGTTCGAAAGTTGACTCACGCTTGCTCGGACGCGGCCGACGCGCGCGCATTCTCAGTGCTTCTATATTCAAATTTGAAATTCGTCCGTTGCCGAATTTTTTTTTAAGAATTTCAAATAGTGGCCAGTGCTGTGATTTTATTTGACTGATTGGATTAAAGGAGTGTGCACACTGTTCCTAAATTGGATATTTATACCGCTTAAGTGCGATTGGATTGTTCATTTGTGTAAGTATATAATAGACCTAGTAGATATTATACTTTAATCAAGTGTATTTGCACAACTGTTTTGGCAATGTATATTTGTTGAATGTTTGGCCCCATAAGTTTCAGTTTCCGTTTCCAAGCTTACGGTATGTTGAAGCGGGTTATACATTTTATTTAAATTTATGTTATGAATACGAGAGTTGAAAAACATTCCGCTGGCATCCCAACCTGCTAAAGTTTACTAATATTTTATAAAAACAATATTATGATTGTTGAACGATCTTGTACTCTTTTCACTCTGCTCTATGATTATTTTTTTGACTTGTAGTATCAGTTCTATAACATTTTCGTGATTAGTCGTAAGTTTACATACTATAAATAAATATCGCTTTCATTAGATACTAATTAATACAGTTAATTAAAACAATTAAACAGTTATATGTACAGCATAACAGCTAATGTAGGTGTTAGTTTCCGGTACGTTCTACTCGTAAATTGTGGCCTGTGAGGTTATAATAATTAGGCTAAGAATTATAGACACGCATTTTACGTATCCTCTTGACTAAACAATAAATAATAACAATACATTCGCCTAACAAATAGAGAAGAATGATGTTACCTTAACGCGAGTGACACCGGCAGAGCACCTAAGCTTCTACTACCTAAGTCTCTACTCCACCTAAGTCTCTACCTAAGTCTCTACTTCTTAGAGGTAGGGACTCTGCTCAGACATGAAGTTACGGGCCGCATACACGCAGGCCCACTTGCAAAGGATCATATCAAAAAAAGACACCAGTAGACCTGCAGTCTACCAATTTTATCCCCAACTCACTGTAATAGGCAAATATAAAATTCGTTTCCTTTTCATCTAATCTCTCAAACATAGCTTGTTCTCGTGGAGGTCCACAAAAAACGCAGCTATCTATAAAACACACTAGCGTTCAAATTGTGATTGACACATAAAGCTCATCTGGTTAGACTGAAGCCCTCTTTAGTATGTCACGCAAATGGCTTAGGACCTGAATTATGATTATGACAAGCTAAGAGAGAAATACAGGTACATACTGCAAGCGTGATCCTATATTTAAATTCGGAGGTAGGTACAGTCGAGTTCTTAAAATGAACAAACATTTTAACAAAAATAATTGATGACACTATTTTTTGTAATGGCTTAGAGGCGTGTTCAGATATTTAGATCAAATTTTTGCTCACACATTTTCATAACCCAACTTTAATATCAGGGCGAATTTTTATTTTGTTGCCGATTTCTTTTTATTCTCAGATTTCAATAAAATTTGGTGAGTTGGTAAAGTTGCTTACTCTAAACAGGTAAGCCTAATTTCACGATATGTCCTACAAAGTTTCCATTGAGTTACAAAAAATGTACTTAAAGTTTTTTTTTTGGAAAATGAGGAGCTCGAAATGAAAAATAAATAATTGGCTCATGGGCCAATTTCTGTAATACATTTTGTGTAACTCAACCGAGAAAAATTTGTAGGGCATATGGTGACATTGGACTTTACCATGGTCAGTTAGAAGCAACTTTACCAACTCACCAAATTTAATTACAATCTGAGCAAAAAATGAAATCACCAACAAAATCAATGAAAAGTTAGCAAACAACATCTAAATAAATGCAATCAATATCTCCGTGTATCACATTCCAAACCTGTCAGCTAGCCGCATTTTCTCTAGCATTTGCATTGGCATCGGATCTGTTTGAGATTTCTCGGCCAGCGCCACAAGTGTGGATAATTACCGCAATAACTGTAATGATGGTTACGAATATTGCCTTACGACCCATTTGGAATGTGGTAGTTATGTTGTCAAGATTAGCACAGAGTTTTGTTTGTAAATTTAAAGTGGGTTGGCTGTTGCGCGAAAATGTTCCACGCTTTAGTTACTGCGTTGAATGTTGGAATTATTTAATCGTTTCTCTATGGGAGAAAAAGCTTTGTATCACTTTTATCAAGGAAAGGTTGAAATATTTAAGTAACTATGTACTTAAAACTATATTTATGTGTATTTAGCATATTGCAAATATTTGTGCAAAATATTTGTACTTGGGTCATGGATGTTATCTATGTATGTATTTATATATTATGTATATCGTCGTCTAGTACCCATAGTACAAGCTTTGCTTAGTTTGGGACTAGGTCGATTTGTGTATGATTGTCCCTTAATATTTATTTATTTATTTATTTATTTATTGATAAGCATTAAACTAGCGTTGTTTTGGTAAGCAAGTGTTATACGATGACGGAGACTAGAAACGACGAAAATTAGTTTTTTAAACTTGAATGAATGCAATAAAAGTTAGAACCTAGTACCTACACTAAAGGCACTAGAGTCAACCATGGATCTAAAAAGAGAGGTAGATGAAGTAGTGCAGTTTAGAAAATAAACAAATTAATTATTTACGAAGGTTACTATTTTTACCAGTCACTGAACTGTCAGTTTTCGTACATGTTTCTAAAATTGAACGTTTTGTAAATTTTTGATGCGTGACATTTTTATTAGCTTCGTATGCGTACGCAATAAATACATAGTATAAAAGAAATACAGATCCAAGTCCCGTTGAATGACGTAAAAAATAAGAATCATTAGATCATTACAGTTGTTTCAGTTACATCATGTAGGTACTGACGGATCTTCAAGCGTCATTTGACAATTTCTCGCTTCATCGGATCGCTATCGCGATCTGTTAGACACTCTTTTGTTTTTAGGAATATCGTTGAACCCTTCTAATATTTGTATCTATAAGGCTACATTCGACCAAACTTTTATTCGAGGAATAACGCTTACTCGAATAGTAATTTATCAAAATCCCATATTCATTAAAATCCCGTAGTAACGTAAAACACCTACAGTGCAGTTTACTTACAGTAGTAAAACATGACCTATTCCTTAGATTAATATTGAAATTGTTTAATGATTTATTTGAATTTTTATAACAATTTAATAGTGATATAAATAAAAGAACGTAACCTTATTCGACTTGTAAATTGTAATTTTATTAATAAATGAGTATGAGTATAGTAATATTTGTAAATACCGGCCTACCGGCCGGATAAAAATAAATCTAAATAAAAAAAACGAAACCTGAACCCATCAACTTTTCTTCGAGTTTAATTTCCATCAAAAAATAATAATTCCAACCAGCCCACGTGTCACAGAATCATGTACGGTTGTACTTACACATATATGTACCTACTTACAATACCTACCAACCAACATTATATACAAAAAATATATCAAGTAACAGAGAATCTAATATTGTTCTCTTAGTATGCTAGATTGGAGCTCTAAAGTGGTATAAGATAAATTTTTTGTTGATGTTAGAGAACAGGCCATTGAACACTGGCTTACACTTGTAATATGTAATATGCAAATAAAATATTGTGTACCTACTAACCTTTACGATGTATTGAAGTGTGCTGAACATACTAGTGTGTTAAAGTGTATCGGACATAGAGGTACCTGTCCATACAAAAACTTTAAACGTACTTTCTCTTCACACATCGCGTTTTGTTTACGTTGCACCTAATGCAAGTGGCTATATTTGTATGTTGTGGTAGCTTACTTTGGCTGTGTATACACGGCTCTAAAATAAACCTGAAATTAGAACCATCTCATACATAATCCAAAATAAACTAATTTACAATCATACATAATTTTATTATAACAAAACGGGCGGGCAAAATCGCGTTGAAAAATGTGGGTGTTACAGTAATTTACACCACCCTAGTACTTGTCAACACACCGTTAACATACTTGATTGGTTTGAGAACACTCAGAATACTGCGCTGTATTCATTATCGGTGATCCGCACGTCTACTTGAAGCCAACGCGGTCTTTAAATATAGACAAGACAATTATAATTGCTTATCTTACCCCTAGATGTTGTTTACTGTGATTTCAGAATAAATATTGCTAGAACAAACTACAATCAATAGCAACCAAACAAACTGTGTACGTAGTTAAATAAGTAATCTAAGTTCTGGTGTGATATTTATATGTATCTGTTTTCATCCCTATTAAATGTGAGAAAATTATAGGTAGATGTTGCTTTATAATATAGATTAAACAGGGTGAAATAGTGAAGTGTGATCGTAATTATTCCGTAACTGTTCCATAATTTTAAAATATATATTAAACTACTAAAAGTTTCTACTGAAGAGAAGTAATGACCAGCATTGGCAATGTTAGATCTCTTATATAGGCAAAAAGTATGACAACAAGAAGTAATACAAAATTAGTTAGTAGGGATAAGAACACAGGATTAGCAGCATAAATACTTCGTTGTAAAGCCACGAGAAAGAGTATTTTATAAATCATTTAATAATTTAACCCTCTTGGAAGGAAGTGTGCCGAGCGTCAGCCGCGGTCTTGGAGACATGCCATGCATTTTTAACATGCCAGTGCGGGAAGTATGTATTTACTTATACGATTAAAAGGACATCCATTGGCAGTTTACTTACGTGATAGATTTCTAAATACACGGAAGCGAGCCTTTCTAAACTGCGTGCGGAAGAGTGCATTAACAATAGGTGATAGACGAAATCCAATTTGATATCTGAAATGATCTAGTGATATTAACGATTTCCAATAAAGTTTTTGAATTTTATAATACATCTCTCTCTCTCTCGAGTCGGTCCCTCGTGTCTAAAGATCGTGGTCAGCTTCTGGGTTGCATCTGGCGCGGATGATCTGCCTCCATCGGTTTCTGTCCAGTGCGTCTCTTACAACCGAGTAGAATTTAGAGGTCGATGAGTGTTTTACTTGATCGGTCCATCTTGTTGGTGAACGACCGCGCGATCTTTTTGCCTTCGGTGTTCCCAACTAAGATCAGTTTTTCGAGATTTTCGTCGTCTCTGTGCGACCGAAATAGGAAGAACGCATTGTTGGCGCAGTGGTGGACAAAGTTTTTAACAATACATATAAAATAAAAAAATATTTATTAGCTTAAGGAAGTATGTATTTACGTATACGATTAAAAGGACATCCATTGGCAGTTGGCATCGGAAGAGTGCATATAACCCAATCCCACCCAATTTGAGATCCGAAATATTCAAGTGACATGAATGGAGTTCTTCTAAATGTGATTTTATGATGATTTATTAGGGTTAAATTTAGTTAGGTTGGGTTAAAATCCATCATCGTTTCGGCGTGATGAGAGGACGGCGCGAGGACAAATTTTGACCAACATAACAGAAGGCGTAATGTTGAAGTCGATCAATTAATGCAATTCTATTATTCAATAGAAATAACGATAAATAATGTAAATGATATTTAGAATTTATCGGTTTCTATGTCCACTTTATATTTCAATGCCACAACTAATGTACAAATCGCTTTAATATCACAAGCATTAAGTGATATAAATTGTAATTTAATGCCATCAATTAGTGCAATAATTTTGCAAATTAAATAATGTTATGCATTACATTGCATAACCGATTAAAAGGCACAATTTATAATTGATTAATTGCCGAGAGTTAATTATATAATAACTATTTTTTTCCCGGTCCCGGGTTCGAATCCCGGCCGGGGCAAATATTTGTGCAAAATATTTGTTCTCGGGTCATGGATGTTATCTATATATGTATTTATATATTATGTATATCGTCGTTATTTATTTTATTTATTTATTTTATAACAACCGGATCTCTAAGGCAGTAAACATAAAAGAGTAAGTAATATTGATTTTAAATAACACGTGGAACGTCGGTTCCAAGGACCATCGGTTTGTACAAGCTATATGCGCCATGCCTTACCAGCCAGTCTTAAATTCATTATTAATAAATAATTATTTTATATACAAATAAAAATAAACAATATATACCTACTAAACCATTAGAAACCTGTAATCTAATTAAAACCTAACTTAAACTAATGCCGCCTTATGTACTACGATACCATTATTAATTTATAACCATTAAGTTGACTTATTGAATATTTAATAAATCACTGTTTTCATTAAAAAATCTGCTTAAAATATTGCTGGGCGTTTTAAAAAAAAAACCGAATCCTGTTTCTTCCAGAACATGAGTTTTTGGGTTCTTCTTACTCAGAATCGAAAGCATTTTCAATGTGAAGAATTAAAAACAGTGTCCTAAATTTGTCCGTTCCATTACCTACGTCACGTTTAAATATGAACTTTTTTTTTATTTGCACGAGCGTTACATAGTGGAAAGTAAAATTCCCATTCAAATTTTGGGACAGTTGAAAACGCTTAGAGACGTTCGGGGATTTTATCGTGTTCATTTTGGAATTAGTTATGCATTTTGTTACGCGTTAAGAAGTCTTAGGGATGAAGTAAGGGTGTCTCAACTTAAGATAGTATACTACGCCTTGGTTGAGTCAAAAATAAGGTACAGTATTAAATTTTGGGGCAACAGTTACCTTTATAACATAAAATCAGCCTTTGTAGCCCAGAAAAGGGCTATCAGAACCATGGCCAGAATATCTCAGACCACATCATGTAAACCATATTTTAGTGAGTTCGAAATCTTAACAGTACCTAGCTTATATATTCTCGTAATACTTGGTGATTTAATGAAGGGTCTAAATGTCATCGAAACGATGGAAGAACGACAAAAGCGCTTGGCAACACGAAGGAAGGACTTACCACAAACAATGATAAGTAAACTTAAGGTGGTCCAGCATTCTTCGAGTTACCAGGCAATTGTACTCTTTAATAAGTTACCACCTGAATTGAAATCCGTCACAACTACATACAAATTTAAAAAGGGCCTAAAAGCATTTTTGCTAAGGAAGTGTTTTTACTCGGTAGAGGAGTTCCGAAAGCACAGCGCCAATTAAGTAATTTATTTCCTGGCAAATGTAGGTAGTTTACTTTTTATTATAATTATTTAAATGTTAGATTCCCTTTTTTTTGTGAAAGTTGACATAATTAAGAATAGTTGTTTTATTTTTATTTTATATTAGTATGTTATTAAGCTTGACATTGGTGCTACGAATTTTAATTGTATAGATTGTTATTATTTATTTATGAATTTGTAATAGTATAGTATATTATAAGGATTTCTAACACAATGTATATTGTTAAAAAATAAATGACTAATGACTAATGACTAATCGGATATTAAAATATTCGTACTTTTTTCTTACCGGGACAGGAACAAACCGGAACCGCTTCTATCATGAAATCAAAATCTAATCAAAATAGCTTATTGTTCACGTAACGTTTTCCTCAGCGAATATGAAGATGATTCCGTGTCAGGCGTTTAGCCACAACGGTACCTCTCGCATTAAAATGTGGAACAGCGCGATTAGACGGGCGTACCGCGCAATCATGTATGTCTAACGGTGTTGTACACGAGGAACTGGAAATGGTTGTCACTGAGAAACGCTGTTTTGATTATTTCCTGTACACTTACCAAGTTTACAGTGACTGTACTCGTTAGTGACAGCGTAGATTTGTATGGAGAATAGTACAGGGCCCCTAGTGGTTACTTTGTACTACAATTCTACAATTATAGTAATATACACTCCTAATTAATATTACAATCATAATCCATACAAATCCTTTACGCAGTTGCTAGCGACTACGTCACCATAAATTCATGCTAAGGGTACTGACGGTCAGCCGCTTGGAAATCGTTTAGGTGTCTATGTAAAGTTGTAACTTAGGAGTCTTCACTATTCGTTCTTCATTTTCTGTTGTTTTGTTTCTGGAGAATATTTAAGTGATTCCTGTGATTAATTTTAGTAGGAGGTCCTAATATATATTTTTTTATTCCATTACTTTACTTCACACAAATGTGCTTTAAAAAGTAGCGTAAGTAGAATCGGAAGAATCGGGAGGTTTTTTTCTTCTACTGAAATCAATAGTGCTCAGGGTTCTGACTCGGAACTACCAAAATTTTCTCCAAATCGTAAAACAAGAAAATGAACAATGACGTATGAAAACGCCCACTTAGACACTTATAGGCTAGATGCTACAGGTACTTTAAATGTCAAAGAATGTTCTAAAATTTCTACGTCTCTTGTAGCAGCGTTTGACTTGAATAACGCCGACGCAATGATTTCGCATAGGTCGAGTTTTTTGACGATTACTTAACCATCCTCGGTCTACCCTACATATACATATAACTGGAATGAAAATAGTTGTCTCTGAGCAACTCTGTTTATTTCCTGGGCCTGACTAGGGCCAGTGACTTGGAAATCGTTTATGTAAAGTTGTACTTAGCATTCGCTTACAGAATAGATGTTACTATGTTACAGGTAGAGATACTTTTGATGTCACTGAACTCTATGTTTTAAAATTTATTTTCGAATAGAGCGTGACTTGGGTTTAGTAGTTATACAATATTCTTTGCTTGGGTGACGTTCGATGGTCTAACGCTAGTGTTGACTTACGTCAAGCAGTGTAGTGAAACAACTTGGCACTTACCATAGTGTTATTTGCATAAACATAGTGCATAGGTGCATACTATTATACATTTCTACAATTGTATTGGATGGAATTGTATATTTTAGGGTGATTATTTAAGCTTTTTAACCGCCTCATTAATATGTTCGCAATATCGGCGACCTCCGTATGAATTGAAGCTCCATTTTCGGTTGTCTTGGAGATGTCGCGAATATTTACAATTTTATTTTTATCAAGATTACGTTTATTGCTTTCATGAATTTTCCAATGTTGTGGACATACATAAATTAATGAGACGGTTAAAACGCTCAAATAATCGCCCTTTAAACAATTTTGGTACAGGGATAGCTGGGCATCCTAATGTACGATTCACATAGACCGGACCGGGCCGGGTCGGCTGCCGCCGCGTCGCAACAGGCGCTTTGGCAGCCGGCAGCGGCCGACCGCGTCCACTGACCAGGTCGGGCAGGTTCGGCTGCCGCCACGTTCCAGCGGACGCTAGAGTGCCCGGCGGCAACCGACTGCGTCCGTCCTAGCGATTAAATTCTAGGGCGACGGACGTGCGAGCGGAGCCGATGGCGTGCGGCGGTAACCGAACGGAGCCGATGGCGCGCGGCGGTAACTGAACGTAGCCGATGGCGCGCAGCGATGACCGAACGAAGCCGCTTACGCGCGACGACAGCTGAGCACGTCCGTCCGCGTCCGCAAGCGCCCGACCGGCCGGCAGCGGCGCCAATAACATTCGAGTATGGGATCTGACTGTCGTAAAGAAGCTCTACATTCATTTGGCAACTATTTAGATGCGCTTCAGCGCGCGCCGACTCCGCCCGGTCAGTGGGAATCGTACATAAAAAGGTTACAGGATTTTTTTACCCGACTACAGGAACGAAGACGGCACATTTTAGCTATATTTTGTAGATGCCGTTCCAGTATCTGTACTGTATGACTGCATTTCCATTGCCATATCGGCACCGGTCATTTAATTAGTTTGACCGCTTCTAGGCTTAATCGATTTCGACATCATTTACACGCAAGATTGCATGCCGGGTAAAGAATCCCAAAGTTATAGCAACAATCAAAACTTATCTCACAACAATGTAATCATAATTTGGTAATAATAGTATTTTATCGGAGGAGTTACTAAAGTAGAATTGGTAAATGTGACAGACATGATCTGGATTATTTTAGAATAACAAATTACGAAACTTTAGAACGTATCTATGATAAGAAATGAGCAATTAAACGTGACATGTGCTGACGACCGTCTAGGATAAAGAAGTACCTAGAAAAGTAGGAAATACTTAAGTAGTAAAGTAGGAAATACTTAAGTAGTAAAGTAGGAAGGAGATGCCACGGCGCGTGACCATGCCACATACACCGCGCGAACCGCCTCCCGCGTCGTGGCATCTTTCCTAGTAACCGATACCTCGCACCGCGCCGCTATAGCTGCACCGCGCGGGTTGTTTCGTGGCATGCTTCATACATCAGTATATTTTGTTTTTGCTGCTCGACGCTCACTGCTGCCACTGCCGCTGGTCGTGCAAAGTCGTGGCATCTCCCATAACATGCGGCGGAGTCAGTACGGGCTTATTCGTACAGTACGAATACTTCATTTATAAACATGAAGTACAAACAAGATAACTTAGGCTGAATTCAACCAAACTTTTATTCGAAAAATAACGCGTATTAGAAAAGTTCAAAACTCTATAATAGTTTGACATTATTATCTGAGAGTAAGCATTATTCTGTGAATATCTTCTAGTCGTGCTATCTCGTTCCACCAGTTCAAGATCTTATGGAACCATTGGATGAACAACATAATTTTACTTAGGGCTAATGTACCTATGATACGTACATCTACGAGATGTTCTAACTTTATTTATTTATTTGGAGAACATACTTGGAGAAGAAGGCAGGCAGTTGTGTGGATCGCGGTACATGATGTCATCAACATTCTGGAGTGAAACTAATGTGATTGTAATCCTCAGCAATAACGGGGGAAATTTCATCTCCAATTTTATTATTCCAACTAACGTATAGTATAGCTTTCATCCTCTTTATTTATCCAGCGGGCCTATCATCGCGTTAATCATGAGGTAAACATCCGTTAATCTAGTCTATTCAATTTTTTTTTAAATGGCAACCGGTCACAGTTAAGTCAAAAGTCAATAGTCATTTATTCAATAAACAATATAAATTGTGTTTGAGAAATAAGCGACCATTACTGCCAATGTCTCGTTGCCAATCGCACACGGCGACAAGATAGAGGATTGATACCACGTAGTACGGTGAGTTGAGAAAATCGTGCTTTTTGTAAAGTGATAGCGATTTACAAAAAAACCACACCGACAATCGGGCCTTGACCCAGGAAGGGCTATGTACGCTTCAAGTTGAATTCCTCATTAGCTATTCACTCATTCGATAGATCACTGCACAATACGCTATCAATACTACACATTGAACAACAAAAATTAATAAATAACGAACAACGAAACTTAAACGCATGCGGCCATCTTAAGTCACGGACCGGACGCCCGTTAATCTTTTATTTGTAAACATTTTGTAAACTTGTGAGAGTGACATCTGAGTGACTTTGGCATTTATCTATCACGTGACAAACCCGACCATATTTGCCATAAAGGCAAATGAACACACATACCGACAAACTTTCACGTTACTAATTTCAGTAGGATAATCTCAACATTAGCTATTCTTTCCGTGTCATATTAATTTGCTGTTATTACCCTAAACACGATGTAAATATTCGCTAGCGTCGCTCGCAGTAAGCAGATTTCTAGAGAATTTCCAATGAAGTTATGCGGAACGTGAACAAGGCATGCGGTCTCGCGAAAATGATTATATCGCTGTAATGTATAAATAACACGACAACGATACGTCTAACGTTTACTTTGAGGTTTTTTTATTGTGGTTCAAGTTGGACTAAAAGATAATCAATGAGGTTAATTGGAACAAATTGTCGAGTCGACAAGTATTTATGCTGTGTACCGTGTACTAAATAACGGTCAGTCGAAAGAAATAAATGTCTGTAATATACACAAAAGAGTATTTTAAACAAGAATATTTCTTAGATTAAAAAATATTTTAATAAAATGTTCTCCCATCGTATGATTTCCTGAAAATTATAACCTGTGATTTATACAAATTTTCGACCCCATACCATTAGACTGGCGTTACTGAGGTCAATCGCTGCTCAGTTTATAAAATAAAAGTGTTCAACTTCCATCCATCCAAAATAGAAAAATATATTGTAAAATAGTACGTATATACAGCTATCTTCAAATCTTGCTTTTTTATAATTTCGATTAAACAAAGACCATCGAAGATAAACAACGAACATTATTATACAGGGGAATTGCCCATTCGGACTTAACTTTAAAATGGCGCAATGCAAAAACTAATGAGAAGTTATTTTATTATACCGCCATAGCCAGCGACAAAAAGAGTCATTAGCTCCTTTATTGCCTGCGATGTTAACACCATCTCAGAGCTTTGTAAGCGTTTTTATCTCTGGCCGCACATTTAAGAGTAGGGAATCGTGATAATGCTGGTCCACTGATATAAACTGTGTTGCGAGTGTTTTGTACGGGTACTTCCACTGATGCCGAAAGACATCCACTGATGGTCCAAATACCTAACAAGAAGTAGACGCTGATACAGACGGGGCAGGAGCTTGGTAGTCCGGTAATCAAAACAAAAGTCAAAAGTCAATACAAATGGCGACTTAATGCCAAATGGAATTATCTACCAATCAACCATAGCGCCAAACAGAGATACTATAGAAGTGGGTGCAAATCAGAAATCTGATGGTACATAGAGCATCTAGGGTACAAGTAAATACAAAAAATATATACCCATATTTACACACTATAAAATATATACACACAAATAATGAGTAACAAAAAAAAAACATATATATATATACGGAAGCCTACAACATGGGACGATGGATGGACTATTTGGGCTCTTGTTCCTGCAGATGCTTACATGGGCCCCTATTTGTCGGAATTCTCAAATATTAGCAATATGTAAAATCATAAAAATTCAAAGATTTGTACACGTTTTTATCGCCTCTGCACATACAAGTGTAATCGCGGTTAATAAAGCTTGGCCCACTGATATTTCTGTGTAATTGTTCTGAACAGGTTTTGTGAATTTACCTTTGACTCGTACGAGATTTCGACAGGATATGTGCAATAGCCAGTGTAGCAGTTACTTACGAAACATCATTTCAACCGAAATAAAGTAGTGGATACTATTGGACTAGGACTTATTAATCCACGAATCACCACCGTTGCTCACCGCTTCATCCGACTTCCGCAAAAGATCATTAAGGACTTTGTTTTGGGACCGTTGCATCGACTAAGGAGCAGAGATTGTTGAACAGAGATCTCCTGCAATGTTTGAAGGTCAGTTACTGATACGCTTGGTAGTTGGATTGGCCATCGTAGTTTTTTTGCTCGTGTATTTCCAGAAGTCTGCGTCAGATCGGGTAAACAGGGGAATCTGTTTCACATATCATTTTGAAGGATTTAAAGGAAATAAATCACAAGGAGAATAGTCAAGTTTTTGTCACGGTGCAGAAAAGTAGTAAATAGGGGGGAGACCCCCCTATGTTAACTACGGGTAAAAGGTAAAAAGCTGCTTAACCCCTTTTTTGACAAAGAGCACTAAAGTTCCATAACTTAAACCACACCTGGGTTCGATAGTTGAAATGATTGTGGTTCAGAAAAAAAATACGAAAAGACAGTTTTAGGTTTTGTCACAATGCCAAATTAAGGGTTAAAGACTGGTGACCTACAAAACCATCATCCCAATACATTCACTGAATAACATAAGGACTAAACGTAACATTACGTTTTGCGTCACGTTATTGTTTTTTTCTTTGAAGAGCAATGTCTCATAACATGATCACCAGCTTTCGCGAATAACGTGGGCGTTTTCACAAATTGCGAACTCCGATAAAGGAAATGTGCACATTTGTGTCATGCGTGTAGCCGATAACGGATCTTATCGAGTGAAAAGATCAAGTTCAGTGAACTTGGTGAATGTTACCGAATATACCTATACCGAAGACTTATTTATAAGAGTGTACTACAGTGTATTACTGACAGTGTCAGTTGCGTACCCATATAGAAATTTATCCATGAACAATATCAGTGAGTATATAAAGTATATTCCCTCGGTTTAGAAGCAAGTACATACTGCAAAGCAATAATCACATTTAGACATAAAAATATTGGCTAGCACGAGTAACTAAATAAAAAAAACACCCAGATCAGGATCTCATGATCAGATCCTGACCCGATAGACGTCCGCTGCTGGACAAAGGCCTTCCCAAAGTTCTCCACAACAGTCGGTCTTTCGCCGCTCTCATCCAATTTCTGCCCGCGACCCTAACCAGGTCGTCGGTCCATCTTGTTTGGGGGCCTTCCTTCCCTTCGTCTTCCGGCCCGCGGTCGTCACTCAAGAACCTTTCTGCCCCAACGGCCATGGGTTCTACAAGTAATGTGCCGCGCCCACTGCCACTGAAGTTTGGCGACTGTCTGAACTAATATATCTACAACCTTGGTTCTCTTGCGTTTCTAATAATTTCGGATTCCACTCCTCAAGAAAAAAAATAGTAGAAAGTATATTTCAACTAAAGCGGAATTTTGCTAAATCGGTTCAGTCCCGATATTATTTTTTCAGTCGGTCGGCTTTAAGTCGTAAAAAGAATGAGGACATATTTTTATAAGTCTTAATCCGAGCATAACCTGTGATAATTATGCATTTATGTGTGCAAACATCTCATTCGTGTTCGCCGTCAGTAACCACCTGTGCCTTGTTGGCATAAGTTAATGTTACGAAAGTGACCAGCTTGCTTTTAAATGCTGAATTATCAGTGCTCGACCTCGTGCGTGCCAAGAACGAGCCGCGGGCGAAGCAGCATTTTACTAATAAAAATATAGTTTTTATTTTTAATTGTAACGTAATGAATTGCCTGTGGTCACACACACTCCCGTGGTTAAAATTGTACCACCTTGAAAGTCTGCAAAGATAGATAATTGGTATTATACTTGCTTATAATTGATATTATACTAGCTGCAATGAAATGACAAGCGCTTCTTCTCTTGTGAAATGCCGGTAGTTTCAAATCAGACAAATGTAAAATTGCCCTGACTGAATAAGCTTTTTGATTTTGGTCGCGCTACGTTGTGCCTTCGCACAACCTCAACAAAACCCTTGCACTAGTAATAATATAATACAGATACACAAATACACAGAGACACATGTTAAACTTATAAGTATTATAATACCCCTCTTTTTTCGTCAGGGGTTAAAAAACAGTGAAAAACTGTACCCCCGCGTTATGGTCCCAAGACACTGGCGGCTGCATTTCCTCGCTGAATCGCAATGCTAATGCGTTTGTGCGAGCAAGAATAGAAGAATCAATTTCACTAGAATCTTTGAACAAGAAACTGGATGTCTATATTAAACCATTCAGTCACTCACGCATGTGCGGGATAACGAATCACAATACCAGAATACTTATTGTGCATCAATGACATCACTGCAGCACTGGTCCAGTTAAAACACATCTGCTAATGACTGTGCTAATAGTGCCTATTACCATCGACATATGAAGTTTCGTTCAGAACCAGTTGTCAGACCACAACTGCCACGTCATCGGTCTTTGCAGCGAGGGCAGCCGTGCGCGGTACTTGTATCTCGCTCACTCGTATGGCTGTCGTACTCTGATCTCTCGCTCTACCGCTCGCCGCACCACTTGCCGTCGAAAGTTGTGACATGTTCCTAAGTAAGCACAGTTTGATCTTCAGGGCCACAGTCAAACATTGCGCTCGCACTCCATCCCCACCCTGTATGGTATTTATTCTAACATTCCACATGGATGCCGGTTAATCGCTTCAACTATTTAACCTTTAATTACATTCTAAGTATTGAGCAAACGTGTGATATCAATCTTATCGTAACGCATCCCTGCTTAGCCGAGTGCGCTACCGACGCTTACATAACCATACGAGTAACTACAACTCTTTCCACGTCTATTTACGCAGTTTACGAGTGTTTATATAACGCGTATGCAGTTGAAACTACACGATAAGTACGATTTTCCAACCAGTTTGAGTATGTAGCTGTTTAGCTAATCTAAAAGTAATGCAAATCACTCATAAAGTGTAGCCAAGATTATACTTAATACCTACCTACATACAATCTGTTTTTTTTTATTAACAATTCAAATTATTCGCTGGTTAGTACTTACTGCTTGTTACTCATACAACAATAGAATTAAACAGATTTTACTATGAGTTGGGTGTGTCTTTCCTGTAGATACCGCAAAATTAAGGGCTTTAATCATACTCTATAATTAAGGCCTGTACGAGCATTTTTCACTCCTTTGTACTAAGTGAATCATACAGATTTTTAGAGGGTACACTACAATTCTCCGAAGTTTAATTTGTCCGAATGCATCATCATTCCGAATTTTCATAATTCCGAAAATCAACGTTCTGACATGATTATTTTTTGGGATATCATATAACCCTAACCTAATTATAGTATGTAACATATGGTCCATGAAGAATATGAAAGTATCGCGTTATTTCACTTTCGAAATTTTGAAAATTCGGAATATTGATGGTCTCGGATAAATGAAACTTCGGGATTGTTTAGTGATCAAATTTTATAAGATACCAGTCTTTTTCGTGGACATTAGTTGCCCTGAGTAAACTTACTTTATCGTACAGGCCTTACCTAATTAATTATAGAGTACGAGTAAAGCCCGTAATTTTGCGGTGTCCACAGGAAATACACACCCTACTCATAATAAAAATCTGTTTGATTCTAATGCTGTATGTAACAAACAAAGTTTTAATCTCATAAAAACCCAACGCTCCTGTTATTTACCTACAAAAAACCTTCCTTCGCCAAACACAGGTGTAGATTTCGTTTCGGCTACGTAACCGGCACCGGTGGTTGGTATCTGGTACTTCAGTTCATTATCCACTAATCGTTTGCTACAGTCCAGCCGGCCCGAAACAAATTGCTTGGCCTCAATGAGCTATTGAACTCTGGGCGTCTTATCGTTAGGGAAAAGTGAAATAAAAACTACCTATGTACTTTCTAACGGTTTTAGGGACAAAATGAGACGTAACTAATACTGGACTAATGACTTCTTATACTTTTCTTTCCGTTCAGGAACTGTTCTCATCCTGCAGCTCGTAAATATTCCATCTCTATGCACAAAACCACGCACACACTCACACTTCAGCATATTATTGTGAGGTCAGGATAATTTCAGCAAGAGTTTTTTCTATGATGGTTCAAATTATCCTCAAGATTTTTTCCTTTGATATAGCGAACTACAGTATAGTCTACCTTTAGGTATTTTTCAATGAAGATAAAATTAATAAAGAGGACTTGGTCTCGCTCGATCTTGGAGGTTCGCTTCTGACTTGTGCCTCGAATTCTATTGCCAGTAATCACTTCTTACTGGTTAAACAAGTAAAGAACTTTTACATTAAATTGCTCATAATTCTACTAGATTCCGCGAAACTGGATAGAAATGTTTTTTTCATTTCTGTTTAAAATGAAAGATTTATAAGTAGGTGGGTACTTAGAAGGGCAAGCAAAGTATCAGATACACAAAATTGAATTTACTTGTGTTGTAAAATTCCAAAACATTTAAAACGTAACAGATAAATAATTTTATTAAAACTTTCGTGAGACATATTTAATTATGACAATTTCACGTGAGTTTACACTCACGTGAAATTGTCATAATTAAATATTAATATAAAATTATTTACCGCTTAATACAATAAGTAACAGATGAGCTTGCACATTTAATAGAAGTAAGATGGGTTTTAATCGGTTACCAACATAATCTATAGTTTTCGACCGAAACAATGCGTGTATTTACAAAAATTACTTCCCAGAACAGTAGCCAAGTGTAGATAGGGTCATTCCAGGTCAGGTTCTAAGATCACACACGCCCAAACGAAATGTGAATGAACTACAAAGAAGCCGCACTCGTCGCGCCACGAAACAACCATTAAGATGTCTTACAAGATACCAAACATGAAATAAAGATTTCGCTACAATATTACTGGGCTAAACTGGCCTTTCGACCAAACGACGAAATAGAATATTAGGTAAGACAAAAACTGTGGTCAGAACCGAAACTAATGTCACCGTACGCTTGCTCGGTGACCCAGAGAGGGTTTTGGCCTACAACATTGCATTCATACCCATTTTGCATAACACCTTAGTAATAGGCAAATTTTCTGTGATATTAGCTACTTTTTATGGAGTTTTAAAACAAAGCTGCGAAGTGTGAAGAACCGAAGTCAGAATAATGTTTATGACGAGAATAAACCCTGTTCTGAAATAGCTTCATATTACGATTTTGATCTCTACGCATGTGGAAAAGGAAGTGTTCATTATGGACCAGTTCGGTCTTTCTAGGCTTCATTACAGTCTTACCATAAGTTGACACTATCCGCCTTGCTTTGCTGTCCGGTTAGATTCGCTCGCTTTTTGCTTTGTTTTTAAAAACAAACGAGTGAGCAAGAAAGCGGATAAGTCGGCATTTTCTGCGAGTTATCGGAAGCATTTGGCGTGGTTTGCGAACGTGATGCAATTACGATCGGTACGTGACAATGCGAGGCGATAGACCGACGTGACGCTCTCCCGAGACCTGAATCGAGGTAAAGGGGACAAATCACAGGTGTATGTAAACAGAACAATTAGTGTCTTCGACATTTCTTTTGATTTAACTAGGTTTTTAGATCCACATGACGTTAAGACAATAGAAAGTGTTTGTTCTAATGATAGTGAACCCTAATGGTACGCATTGAATTTCGGAGATATGAATATTTTGGAACATTTTTTAAGGCAGTACAATGCCGGCAGTCAGTAGGTAGATGCCAGCCTCGATAGCCTCGATTAGAGCAACAGACTTCTAAAATAAATAATTAATATACGCGATATAATCCGTTTAAATTGTTTTATTGAAATGTGTGACAGTCGCGGAAACCGAAGAAAATATTAACAGACTTCTTTTCATATCTGGTAATTTGATGTTATATTATGACACGTTATGAAAATATTGTCTCTACGGCACTGTAAATTTTCTAATAAATAATAAATAAATAAGATCGTCTATGATAATAAATACAACATTTTAAGAAACAACTAAACCGTAAATGATTTGTAGTTAGCAGTTACCTAAAGTACCCATTGAAATATCCCACGTTATTTTGTGTAAGTCGAATTTTTTCACTTCACAACTTTAATGAATGTTACACTCAATTTAAACCAACAACCTATTAGTATTAACACGGTGTAATTACAACACACGGAAATTGAGATGGAAAAATGCTTGTTCAGAAATTGACTAGCATACGTGCCTATCGGTTTGTGACAATCATGTTACAAACACAACAGCAACGTTGGACGGTCAAGGTGATACGATGCATTTCCTGATAGTAAAAAGTCTAGTCAGTTGGGCAACCGGGCAAATAAGACAGCTGAATTTCAAGGACACACAAATCAGAGTATAAATGTATAGTTTGCATATTCTTGGGTGAAAATATTGTTGTTGGCGCTGAAACGATAAATTATTGCCGACATACCAAGAAAAAAGCCGAAGATGGCTGAATCGCTTTTCTTCATTCATAAATAAAAATACCTACTTACATCTCTTTCGAACGAGAAACGTTTGATCTGAATTGAAATAATCGTTTAGAAGTACAAGTAGAATCTGTGTAGTGATAGAATAATAGTGACGAACAAAAATATTTCACAGTAGGTATCTCAACAATATTCTACAAAAACTTGCTTGAAACAACCGAATTCTACTTTTCGCCTACCGCTTACCTAATTACAAGATTAAAGTCACAGATCATTACAAGATTAAAGTCACAGAGCAATTGACACGGTAAAGTACTTTTCTTTTTTTTTATATCCACGCAAAAAATAATAACTGATGTTGCAGTAAATATTGCAATTTGATAGATTTGCCAACTTTGGGTTAACCGTAACGGCCATCTACAAACTTAAAACTCATGATCTTGTTACTCAACCAGGGTGCTGATTCGATTGGCTTTACGATATCTATCGATATTACTTTAGCAATATCTTGGCATCTTTAGAAACCTAATTAGAAATGTGATACCAGTTTTGATTAGCCGCGGGCTAAGTTTCGTCCGTAACGTAAGCGCATCTATCACAACGTCAATACATAGCAAACTTCTCTATGATTGGTTCATAGACACGCATACATAAAAGTCATAAAACCAAAAGCAGCTTCATCTCGCAAATCTACGCATTTTTTGTATCATTTCGGTGTGATTCGTTATTCGTTATTTTTGACTATTTTTGAGTTTTTTAAATGTGAACAGATACTTTAGACTATATTATTAATCATATGTAAAAGGGATCCTGAAATCTGAAATAGTTTTCGAGATATTCGAGATCGAATATGAAACACACAACGGAATGATAAATGTTCACCAGGATGATAAAATAAGTCCACCGCAATGAAATTTCATACACCGGAATGAAAGAATAGTGGCATATTATGAAAGTAATTTTACGTTTTTTATTCGTAATATATATTATATTGGCATTACATAATAATATTTAACATATATCTTAGTCTGGTATTAAAAACAAAATAAATAAAAAAATATTATTTCAACAATATCTATGAAAAGTGAAGCTGCTTTTTATGTCATTCCGGTGTTTTCCTCATTTTGGTGGGGTTTAAAGTCATTTTACTACACCGGAAACACTGGAATGAGAATGGTGGAATGAGAAACACGACATATTTTTATTTCTTAAAAAAAAAGTAAGCCCTATATTCTAAAACTAATTCAATTCTTGAAATCGCGAGTATACTTTACCTGATATATATAAATTTCAAACCACGCACTTAAAAAACAAAGAAGCTATAACAAACTCCGGAATGTCATTTTTTTTGTCCCCGGTCCACCTCGATGATATATTCACGTTTATACAAGCCAACATATTGCCACTATACACAACCGGCCTCGTCGAGCGCCGCAGCTTGACTAATTCTTTGAAGTGCGCGGGAGGCGGGGGGCGTACTTGATCAAATTTGGGAAATAACCACTCAATTGCTTCGAATTTTGAGTTGGACTCTATTTATATAATAAAATAAGAGCGGTGACAGGTAGCCGTAGTTACCAAAAGCAATCTAGTGGATAAATCGGTTCGAAACATTGTCGGCGGTAATGAGAAGTTTTCGCGGGACAAACGTAATATGCACTTATTCAAGGATATACAAAGGATATATAAAACGGGTAATGTGCTTTTTTCGTTACCTATTTATATGGTAATAAAATAATGATAGGTAACAGATTTTCTTTGTCATGCATAGTATTTGACTTACCCGGCATTTTACAAACAAAACCGGCTTGGGGACAGCCCACCTTGATGAGAAATTGGGTCTAAATATATTTTTTTAAATTATTATACATAATAATATTTTAATTTTAGCTGTTGCCCGAGGTAGACAATGGCGGGCTGTTTCCGAAAAAAAATTGTACTTTATTATTCAACCTTTCTGCACCTGCGTTTTCAGTCTTGCCATCAAAAAATACTGCTTGGGAAATTGACCCATGAAGACTCTCTTTCTGGGCGTACTTATTCTAAGCTTGGTATTAAATCGGATATATAGAGAGGACAAAATATGGGCCCTGGGGAGAAACTGTCAAGTTAGCTCAGTTTACTTAAGCAAACTTTTCTATAATTTTAAATGAAACAAAGCATTAATTAGGAACCAGAATCGGATTGTGGAAAGGCAATAATGAGATTGAATTCAAATAAAAATTTGACAAAAATCAACCTATTTTGATCAAGACCACGTCCGAACGACGTCTAACCGAGATGAGAGTTTTTGAACCTCGAGATAAAGTTTAACAAAAACTTACTGGCGGTTTTTGACAAAAAGTATCTTACGTGACGCTCGTGTATAATTTGCCAACAATCCAACTACGAATTGTCATTGTGCTATATTTCTTTAGTGAATCGGGTAACAACCTACCTTGCACATACCTTGTTTTTTTTTGTAAAAATGTGTTGTTGTAAGGTAATTTTCTTTATCGATGATCGATATAATGTGACAGTACAATAAATAAAATATATCTTTTATACTGATTTATAAGCACATTTTAACAATGCGGTTGCTGCAGTAGTAGTGCAGCTGCCTACTAATCCGGCGGTCCTGGATTCGAATCCCAGCAAGGGCAAATATTTGTATGATGTTTGATGTACTCGAATATTTTGTTTCTGGTTCCTGGTTCCTGGGCATGGACTCATGGATGATTTCTATTTATATTGGAGTTTATATTTATCTATATAAGTACAGTGGCGTGCACAGAGATTTACGACAGGGTAGACACAATATTTTGCGAACCTAATAACTTACAGAAATACTGCGGGACAGTTTTTTTTCTTCGTCTTCTCCAATATCAAGCAAATCGACCATCTCTAAATAATTTCCTCTATTAACTGACGAACGAAAACAATAAACACCACCACAATTTGATCACCATTAAAATTATCCATTTTCAGATAACTTTTAAGAATACACTAAAACCTTTTATTCGCTTATTTACTAGTCACCACTATCACACGTAATAATCAAAACAAATAATGGCGTCCAAATATGCAAAACACAAAAATACGACAAACTTAAATAGTATTGTATTTGCGCTAATTAAAGTTACAGAAAAGCGCCTTTTTAAATTCGTTACATAGTCAACATCGGAAGTTCGAATCTACAAATAATAGCTAAGGAGAGAGCGAGACACCCGTTCGGAATTGTTCGCTTAACATCGTCGCGGTATTCGCGCGAGTCGCGGGTCGGAAACATCCTACCTCCGTAAGGAAGTAAAAGACATGAGACAATGTCTTACTTCTGTATATGTGTGCGTGAGTTTTGTTATTGTGTGCAATATTTTTATAAGAACGCACACACACGCGGTCCGTGTTACCACGAGGCACACAAATATACATTTAGACAGAAAATCGCGTCTTTACCGCTTACGGCGCATAGCGGCGCTAGTGCCGCGGAATGTTTCAAGTCAATCTCCACGGAATCGACCAATGCGTACGTAATTTTGGCGCACCGACTCGATAGATGGCGCGGATCGCAAATTGATTATTTTTGTACATTTGTTTTATATAATTTTATAAAAAGGTAATGTTTGTAACAATAAATTATATATTTCGTTTCTGTAATCAACTAGGGTAGGCAGTGTCTTTTTGTCTTTATAAGGTGCACGCCACTGTATAAGTATGTATATCCTCGTCTAGTACCCATCACAAAAGCCTACTTGAACTTAATTTAATTTATTTTACGATATTTATATATTACGCACCTATCATACCAATTCCATTCAGTGCAATTACTTGTTGCACAACTATACAATCCTTATCTATTTTATATCTGTTCTATAGTTACTTACATGTATGTCGCCACTATAATATTGTCCGCAGTTGCAAACTGCAGACATATTTGGAAACTTGTGGAGATAATAGTTGTCCAGGCAGAGTTGCCCACTTAACACAGCTTGAATCATAGTTTTGTTGGGGATTTGGGATTTGGCCTGTAACTGTTTAAATCCCTTTATAGATAAACTTGCGTTCTGGTTCAGTTATTTATGATTACGATTATTATGTAGCCACAAAATACTTACTTTACTGTGGAAAAATAAGAGACGTGTTTAAGGAGAAATAACACGCCAAGTGCTCAGTATGGACTCCATTAAGTAGTTATCTAAAGGATAAGGGTTGTACGTACAGATCACTGTGAACGTGTTTTAATGCTTAAATAACTACTTTTGCTGCTGAGCTGACTGTATCTAATAAAACAAGTTACTTTTTATTTATGATATAAAACACGCCATTTTATTCTAACTTATTTGGATTAATTATCAAATTCGAAGCACAATAATGGAACAGATTTTCTACATTCCTAAGGGAAGTCAAGTTAATCAATTCGTGCAATAACTTTTATAAAATTTTACAATTATATTGAAAATTAGTTTTCTATGGAGGGGTCATTGTCATTACGTATATTTCAGGAGAATCTTGAGAGCGCCGTGCAGCAGTGTTAGAAAAAAATATTTTAGGCTCAACAGGTATAATTTTAGTACAGGTATAGCTAGACATCCACAGATGGTTATAGGATACTTTTTACCCGACTACTCGTATGATGAAGAAAAAATTTATTAGGTACGCGGACGAAGTGGCGAGCACCTTCTATTACTAATTATCTATTTAAAAAAAACCTAACGCCATGGAGCCGTCATGGTATAAAAATGTAGTAATAGGTGTTAGTATACCTACAAATACTTGTGGCCTTCGGAGCGTATCGGGCGCGTCAAGGTGAAGGCGGGATGACAGCACGCCGTGTCATCGGCTCCTGCGATTATCTGATCTGAACACGGTGTTTAGTGATTAGTTGGTTATTAACGTTGTTGTTGTCCCTTTAGTCCAGTAAAAATAGCCTTTGATAATTAACCGGTCTTTGTTCGAGTTCATTATTAATGTTGACTTAGAGCTAAATTTAAAAATTTAGAAGATATGCTCTTATTTTTTTTTTATTTATTCCTCTACCACCTTGCGAAATAGTAGTCAATAGTTATCATATTTTCACATACCTGAAAATTTCTAAACTGCTATTAATCATATTTTTTAGCTTTATGTACCGAATTATTACCACGTAAAATTCCGTAATTTCATTATTTCATAAAAAAATCTCATAACTATTGGGAAAATTCCCATCGTACTGATCGTACCGAATGCATAATCATAGACTTTCTAAAATTTTGAAAATAGCTTTCAAATGTCATCACTTAGCCACATGCCGAAATTCAAGGTTTGAAAATTGCCTAACGTTGACTTTTACTTACTGGATGGTGACTTTTATCACGCGATAAATAAGTGGCAAATCATCCGTCACGTTTTGACTAAATGCGATAAAGACAACCATTATATGCCCCCTGTTTATCATTAGCCACTTTCTGTAGCTACATATAATGATAGATTCCGGTGATACTTTGAGGAATATATAGTTGGTATATAGGTAAGATCAACAATGATCTTGTAAAGTGAGAACGGTTTCAGAAAAAAAAAGGAAAAAAGGGGAAAAATATTAAATTATTAAATATTATACAGATTACGGAAAATATCTTAATTTAAGGAACTAGGGAAAAAAGTTATTATTTATACCGAAACATGAAATACGTTACATCAACCTTAAGTTTTTACCGCCACACCTGTTTTTATAAAAGCAATTTATCAACATCGGGTTTTTGTTACACCAAGTTTTGTACATTTTATTAAAAAGACCACTTGTCGTCATAGACTTTATAACAAAAAATACTAACACAAATGGCTTCAACAAATTCAAACTCGTAATGAAATTTGAAATATATATTTACAAACATACTATTACTAACGGGTGTTACCTTCACTAAACATACTAAAATCTGCTTAAGTCTATTCTTAATGGATCGATATTAAAGTATATTTTTGACCGTTCATTTTCTAATGTGTTTCACTCATCATAAACATAATTAAAGGCCGACACATTACGTACTCTACTGAATTAATCATTACACTACACTTAACCGAGTGGATGCAATACGAATCTAATTGCCAGTAAAATCTACACGATGAATGGCTCTAATTTACGAAACTTGGTGAAACACAGTCATGTGCGTAACCAAAACAACACCTATTAATTATACCTATACTCTTATTAAAACTTTCATGAGACATAGTAGAGTTCGAAACATGTCGGCCGTTTCTGACAATTTCACGTGAGTGTTATACCGCTTTATACCTACCGTAAAACTACCCAGAACTAAAGTCCAGTCCACACAACTATAACAATCAAAGCACTAGATATTGGATAACAATTTATTTTATATTGAACTAGAACAATAACTATCGATCTTATGAAGGAATCAGTGACAACCACGCTGCTCGGCGCCAATGTCCCTGACAGTTGCCTGTGTTGCCAGGCCATCAAGTACGTTCCGTTACGTGTTTTTAACAGTCGGCCATCCTGGCATAACCTTCGTCCACGAAGGTCATCTCATCAAGACCTTCTTCAACTTGACCAACAGAATCAGCACGCTCGTCTCAGCAAACTTCACTCGCATCAGTTGTAGCGGACTCCCTCCCTGCTCGTCACCTTAGCTCTGCGAGAAGACCAAAACATATTTAGGGGAACCGTTACAATCGTCTTGGGGCGTACTTGGGCTGCGATATATTCACTTTATTCTGATTCGAAGGGATTAGAAATTCATTTCAATTAGAGATGGAATTGTATTGACATGTATCTGACGTACATTATTTTACCCAAATTATATCATAATTTGAAATCACCAAGTTGTCTGATACGATAGCTAATTAGTTATGATATGAATTAATTTTCCTATATAAATTTTTAGAATTACAACTCTGCGATCGTACAGATTAATAGGATTAATTGACATCAATCATGACATCAAAGCCAAGTTTATTAGCGCTACCGACCCTGTTACAATGAATGACAAACCGTATACACATTCACCCCGGTAGATTCCCTATCCGACATGGAACGAACTCACAGTTTATTCCAGCATCGTAGAGGCGGCTTCCACTCGCATAATCAGCCTTGGGTGCCACGCTTTCAATCCACAAAGACGTGCAGAACAGGTCGTGCAGTCTGCCACAGCAGTCGTTCATAGCAGCCCTCGCATACAGCTCATGGAAACAAAGGTGTTTATGAATAGTAACGTGGCAACCACTACGATTCATCTCAAGAGTACATTAAATGATGTTATCATTGTCAGATAATAAAATCATCTATAACCACTTCAGTTATTTAGTATGTACTTAAAATTACTGTATATTCAACTCTACGAAACACAAACAATTAAATTTATTAACATTATTATTATTACACAAAACAGCAACGTTATTTTTCAATAGGTATTGAAATGTATTTCTAACTAGTTACCTAAATCGAATACTCAGTATTTTTTTTTTGCATAGCTATCTTAAAACAAGAAGTTCGCAGTCTAATAATTAGATAGAATAAAAAAAAAAAGTCAGAACATGATCAAAATTACATTTTACCCCTTGTATGCTTAAGTGCAGATCTGTGCAAGACATCCTGACGTTAAAATATCAGTTAGTCTCAATCTCAATTTGATTAGCAAATTTTTGACATTGCATACGAGAGGTTAAGCAATCGTGTATCTCGCAACAACATCATGCTACGTTACTAACAACTTTCTTACTGAAAACGAAAAGATCAAATAGTTATAGTTACATTTCCTAGGTACAAAATCACACTTGTTAACTTTACGTTCGGCCATCCACAACTAATTGAATGACCCCATTCAATATTTTTGAAACAAGCACAGTCTATGGTAGATCACCACTCGCTTGCTTCGAAATTTGAGATGAACTCTATTTATATAATAAAATAAGAGTGTTGACCAGTAGCTGTAGTTATCAACAAATAGCTGGCAGTCCCTACTTCATGTGTATTAAAATATGCAACAAACTTCCCTTGAGCCTGAAGACCTTACCTTGAGCCTGAAATTGTATGCATTGCTATGCGAGTTTAACTTTTATTCAATAAGATAGTTTCTGAATACGAGATATATACTTTTAGAATAACGACTTCTCCTATTTTGTTGATTTAGAGAAACATCAACTAAATTTAGACACCAATATTCGCATGCTGAATAAGTAGAGTGTGGAGAACAATGCTTATAATAAACATTGTGATACCTATGTAACCCACCCATATTACGCAAACTAATAAATATTTCACTTCATTTCATTTCAATATTTCTTTTCATTTCATTTATTTAATTTCATTTCAGCTTCTGATGTCTTACGAAATCATGACAGCAAATATATATTCAGTTATGACACATAATCTTATTAATGTACTGTTTACCCCAAATAAGTTCAAAATAGTAATTTACAGTAGGTAAGAATAAGTTTGGGTACCGCTTCCACGCACCAGGTGCTTCTGCTTCCTCCTCCAGCGTGGTGGTTGGAATTCCACGTACCGCTTGCACGCACTAGGTGCTTCGGCCTCCTCCAGAACGGTGTTCGGAATTCTGGGTACCGCTTGCACGCACTAGGTGCTTCGGCCTCCACCAGCGTGGTGGTTGAAGTCCCACGTACCGCTTGCACGCACTAGGTGCTTCGGCCTCCACCAGCGTGGTGGTTGAAGTCCCACGTACCGCTTGCACGCACTAGGTGCTTCGGCCTCCACCAGCGTGGTGGTTGAAGTTCCACGTACCGCTTGCACGCACTAGGTGCTTCGGCCTCCACCAGCGTGGTGGTTGAAGTCCCACGTACCGCTTGCACGCACTAGGTGCTTCGGCCTCCACCAGCGTGGTGGTTGAAGTTCCACGTACCGCTTGCACGCACTAGGTGCTTCGGCCTCCTCCAGCGCGGTGGTTGAAGTTCCACGTACCGCTTGCACGCACTAGGTGCTTCGGCCTCCACCAGCGTGGTGGTTGAAGTCCCACGTACCGCTTGCACGCACTAGGTGCTTCGGCCTCCACCAGCGTGGTGGTTGAAGTTCCACGTACCGCTTGCACGCACTAGGTGCTTCGGCCGCCTCCAGCGTGGTGGTTGAAGTTCCACGTACCGCTTGCACGCACTAGGTGCTTCGGCCTCCACCAGCGTGGTGGTTGAAGTTCCACGTACCGCTTGCACGCACTAGGTGCTTCGGCCTCCACCAGCGTGGTGGTTGAAGTTCCACGTACCGCTTGCACGCACTAGGTGCTTCGGCCTCCTCCAGCGCGGTGGTTGAAGTTCCACGTACCGCTTGCACGCACTAGGTGCTTCGGCCTCCACCAGCGTGGTGGTTGAAGTTCCACGTACCGCTTGCACGCACTAGGTGGGTCGTTCTCAAAAAATTTGCACCGCTGCGTTAATTTTGCATTTTTTTTTAAAGTTGCGATTTCTTCTTTTATTTTTCATAGGATCGCTAGAAATATACTCAGACAATTGATATCACGTCGAGGGAAGTAGTTAAATTGAATATCTTAGAAGATATGGATGTTTGAAATTTTAGGTCGACAGGTGAAAGACATCGATGTCAGGTAAACGACATTTGTTACCAAGTTATCGACAATGGGTGCAGGTTTGCGACAAATATGTTCCAACTTCACTGAATTTGTTAGCAGGTTAATGACGACGGTTGCAGGTAAGTGACATTTTAAATAAAATCTACGTTGAACTGTCAAATAGTGCTTTTTTGATTGTTTTTGTTTTTCTTTTTTCCTTATGTTAGTAATTTGCATAAAAAAACAAGCATTTAATTCTCATATCATAGGACATTTCTCAGGAGGTTTTTTGAAGCCTGTACTATCCAGAAAGGTCATAACCGGCAAAAAGATGCAAAACTCAAGCATACCCACGTGATTTTATAAATTTCTTATGAAGGTTCAACAGCGAATCATTTAAATAACGTTTCTGCATCCTGATGCTGCCTCTTTTGACATATTCTTTCCTACCCGCTGAGTAACTTACTGCTGTTTTCGTCATCATCTTTCCTTCACATCTGATAACCAGAAAGCCTTTGGCTGCGTTGGGTGGGATAAGTTATGGGAGGTATTTTCTGAAGCTGCCAGCACATCTGGTAACACTTTATAAAGCCTTTACGAGTCTGAATTCAGAATGGTGTCAGTAGGAGATGTCACATACAAGAACTTTAAGTTCCGGACAGGGATGCATAATATTCCCTATACTATTTAACAGATATGGAGCCCTTGAAGGTACGTGGTAGACATCGCCTATTTTGCATCAACCGAAGCAGAAGTGGCCCAACTTTTGGAATGACTCAAAACAACCTCGGCCTCAAAATGGGTCTCGATATTAATAAATATAAGACCGAGCTGATGATAGTCGACCATTACTAGTCGACAAAGTACTAACATGCTTCAAGAGTTTGAAACTGTTGATCAGTTCCAGTACCTTGGCTCCATTTTCACAAATAGAGGCACATGGAAACCACAGATTCGCAGGCGAATCGGAATGGCCAAAACAGCGATTACCCAACGCGGCAAAATATGGAAAGATAGAAGCATCCCTAACCGAACTAACATGCACCTCGTCTGTGCCCTTGTCTTCTCCATATCTCTTTATGGGGCAGAAACCTGAACGCTCAAAGCCACTGACAGGCAGAGGATTGATGCTTCAAAATCTGGTGCGGGCGCCGCCTGCTAAGGATTCCTAAGACAGCTTGAAAGTAAAATGGAATACTCAACTCAAACTAAGCTACTTCGGAAATTTATATGTTTTTATAACAACGAAACATGAGTTGAGACTGTTGAGACACGGCGAGTGACCGATAAAACCTGGTTTTCAAATAATTTTGTATAAGTGTTTAAATAATTGTCGTTCACCTGCCGTATGTGTCGTTCACCTGTTTTTATAGACAAGTGAACGACATACAGATGATGGACAAAATGACAGTTATGTCATCAAAACAAATAAAGTATTTCGTTGATGAACTGCATATTTATACACATAAAATTAGACCATACTTTACGCGTTATAAATTAAAATGAATGCAATAGTACACACGTCAACCAAAATATGGAAGGCAGAATATAGACTACATACCCATTACAAACTCCCGCTCGCGTAAGAGTATGTATCATATTTTTTTAGTGCAGCACACTGACGACGTGTCACTCGGAACAGTGTTAGGTGGCAACTGAAGGTCTCGATTTATGCGGGGTTAGGCAGGGGAAACGAAATAGTAGTCACACAATTGTAATGTTTGTCTCATGACAAGTGAACGACAAAAAATGGCGTGGACAAACTTAAATTGCAAATAATTTACAAAATAAGCATAGTATTATTATTCGATATGGTAGTATTCAATCTTCATCATATATGAAAATAAAATGGAGTACTGAACTTAAGCTAAGTCGGTAATGTATATGTTTTTAATACAACGAAACATGAGTACCTCGCGTTGGGACACGGCAAGTGACCGACAAAACCTAGTTTTAAATCGTTTTTTTGTCTATTAATATACTTTACTTTTAATTGAAAGCATTTGGCCTCTATGTAAAAAGTGTCTTTAGATATGTGATGATAATTGAATATTTAAAATAATGCGGTGTAAAAAACTTCTTCTAAGACAAACCTGGTGACAGGTGGCGGTGCAAATATTTTGAGAACGACCCAGGTGCTTCGGCCTCCTCCAGTATGAATCAGTCCAGAAGGCATCGTCCAAATTGTATCGGCCTCTGGAACACTAGAAACAGACACGGAACACCAGAACAGTTTCGGTATGCATATTGCACTAAGCCTGTAATTTACAGGTAAATGAATCAAACCGAATCTGATCATTTAACCAATTGCTTTCATACTAGTCGACAGGTTCCAGATCGTCATATCAAAAAAAAACTAAAAAGTAGTATGGAAACGCATTCTCACAGCTGCTAGCCTTAATTTTAGATGCTTTTCCAAAATCTTACTAAACAGACTATTCCTAAATATGGGTACTTCTGCCCTTAGTAATTCGGATTCAAACCGAACAACTTGCTCATTACCTAAGATATCATTTAATTTCCTTGATATTATTTCTATTACTCTATATTATCCACTGATATCCTTACAAGGTCATCGGTCCAGCCAGAGAGTGAACCGACAGAAGAAAAGTGTGTTGTCATGTTTACACTAGAACTCAGGCAACCTTCGCAAAACATACCTACATGAGAATAACCTGCATACATATTGCATAGGTATTTAAAAGGGTCTTTACACATTCAAAAGGGTATTTAAATGCTAAAATGAGCACATTCACATTTTCCATAAGTCATAACTCACAAGTTGCAGAACCATAAACATACTGGAGGTATTGGTTAAACCATAATAAACACAATTTGCTTTGCCCAGTAAATTAAAAAACAACTTAACTTAGCTTGCACTCTAACCACATATTATAACTAGGTCTGCCATGAGTGGTCTTGTAACGTGCAAAAATAATCAAATGACTTTCCAAATGCATGACAACTCAGTTTTCTTTTTCATTTTTATAAACAGTCATAAAAAGTAATATTTTATCATATTTACCCATTTTATTAACTTTTAATGTGCTGAGCAGGTAGTCGTTCCATAAAAATTCCATAATAAAATGGCTATAAGTAACACACTGTTAACTGTGAAATCTGAAACTGTGAGATCAACACAATACAATAATTGTTTTTTTTATTAGGTGCTTACTTGTCAAACATCATTTTGATCATTATCAATCCATGTGGAACATAGGTTCTTAACATTACAATGGATAAAGGGATCGGAGAGACCTCCATGCGGACCGGAGCCCATAATATCCCTACCACAATCTTACATATACAACACAATGAACCAACATATATCATACCAAGAACAGAAATACTGGGGAGATCTAGAAACATATAGACAGACAAAAGAAATACTTCCGAGCTGGATGGTTGGACTATAGTTGGGTTACGGTATATCTACTGTTATAAAATGTTTGAAAATATGTCAATAATACGAGTATCATCGCTCTACGTTGTGTAGGTATTAGAAGTGTTCTTTGTAGTTTAGATAATATCAGTTTGAAAATTAGTTTTGTATGTAGAGGAGTCATGAAATAATGACTCCTCTCCACGAAAAATCATAACAGTAAATCTAGCATAACTGTGACCCTCTCCCCTTTGTCGCGCGACAAATACCTGTCCCTTTCCTTTCAATACCGTGCGAGCATGACAGTTGATCACGACAAGCGAAGTCGTGTCAAGATATGCTAGTCCTGCTGCCGTAATAGCCGTACAGCGCCATAATGTGGTAAAACTTTATTTGTACGCCGAAACGGCTGGATGGATTTTAACCAATTTTAGTTGGTATAGGAGTAGCTGAACGTCCAAAGATATGAAAGAATACTTCTCACCTGACTGTGGTAAAAAAAATACTCGGACGAAATTTCAGGGACCTTCGAGCATCGTTTATGTCTGTAAAGTATTAAGGAGTATTTAATGCAAAGTCGTGCAATTCCTGCTAACGAAAAGTGTATTGAGATTTCCAACAATTGCCGGCTAAAATAGAAAAAAAAGTGACATTTGCAGTGACTTTCAACTGCATCCCTTGTCTTTACCGGAAATTACATTTGTTGTTTCTAAGGTAGGTAGTCAATGATGACTTCTTGGTGTGTCCTTCCTGCATAAGGCAACCTTTGAAACAAATAAAATTGGATCGGGAAATACTTTCAGTCACGGAAAATTGCACGGTTCCCAAAGAAATTTCATAATAAAAAAAATCAATACTTACGTCTCTAATAGACTGGTAGTTCAAATAAAAAATTTCAAGTCTAACGGCATTTTGTGAGCCATTTTGGCAACATGACTTTTCCGATGTAAAAAAGCCTGCTGAATTCGATTCTGGATGTTGCCAAGCCGAATTTTGTCCCCCTCCCCCCTTTCCCCCCCTTTTGACCTCAAAATATGTCCCTAATCACGATTTTTACGGTTTTATACAAAAAGCTTTACACCTAGAAAAAAAGTGTCAAAGACAAGAATGATCTCTATAAAATTTCCTATAACATGGTGTATAAACTTTTTTGTAGGCCTTATGGTTTGTGAGCAATATCTTCCCGAACTTCATTATTTTTTTTTAAATTGATAAACATGGTCGAGGCAGTGAAATACACTTATTTTGGGATAATTGGTATCGCACAGGATCCAGCCACTCTGCAGCTCTTGACGCTGACATCTAGTTGGCGTGCTGCTTATTATATGTCAAGACTTACGAGGCTTTCAGTCATAAGCAGTCTTCAGATTTACACGCAGAACTGTATCCAAGTCGGGCTAAAAGCGACGTAGAAAATAAAAATGCTTTACTTCTGACCATGAAGTCATTTAAAATGCTCAGTTATACGCCAGATTCTCCAGAAACGGGCCTTAGAAATGCAGTTACCCAGGATCTTGCAGCAGAAAAAAATAAAGTGACAATTCTCACTGCTAAGCAGCTTGGCTCACTCTAAGTAACGAAGTTTGTTTCCGAAAGGCTCACCAACAGCAGGTCTACAATACAACGCAAAGTTCAAAATGAACAAAGGCCGGACCCTCAAGACCTGTACAAGGCAGGTCGTTCAAATCATCAATCGGTCGTTTGAATTAGTGTAAAGCATTTTTATTCTCTACGTCGCTTTTAGCCCGACTTGGATACAGTTCTGCGTGTAAAACTGACGACTGCTTATGACTGAAAGCCTCGTGAGTCTTGACAGATAATAATCAGCACGCCAACTGGATGTCAGCGTCAAGCGCTGCAGAGCGGCTGGATCCTGTGCGATACCAACTATCCCAAAATAAGTGTATTTCCCTGCCTCGACCATGTTTATCAATTTTTAAAAAAATAATGAAGTTCGGGAAGATATTGCTCACAAACCATAAGGCCTACAAGAAATTTTATAGAGATCATTCTTGTCTTTGACACTTTTTTTCTAGCTGTAATGCTTTTTGTATAAAACCGTAAAAATCGTGATTAGGGACATATTTTGAGGTCAAAAAGGGGGGAAATGGGGGGAGGGGGGCAAAATTTGGCTTGGCAACATTCAGAACCGAATTTAGCAGGCTTTTTTACATCGGAAAAGTCATGTTGCCACAATGGATCCCAAAATGCCGTTAGGCCGGTAAAGGAAGCAAATATTTAGAATTTTCTACCAGTTTATGAAGTTCCGGAAGATATTGCTCACGAACCATAAGGCCTACTAAAAAAGTTTATATATCATATTATAGGAAATTTTATAGAGGTCATTCTTGTCTTTGACACTTTTTTTCTAACTGTAAGACTTTTTGTATAAAACCGTAAAAACCGTGATTAGGGGCATATTTTGAGGTAAAAAGGGGGGAAATGGGGGGAAGGGGGCAAAATTCGGCTTGGCAACATCCAGAATCGAATTCAGCAGGCTTTTTTACATCGGAAAAGTCATGTTGCCAAAATGGCTCACAAAATGCCGTTAGGACGGTAAAGGAAGCCGATATTTGGATTTTTCTACCAGTCTATAAGATGTTTATACTAATTTAATGTTTATAAGTTAACGGGTTAGCACTTATTGACTGGCACGTTATTATATCGCGGATTAGTAATGCAATATTATTGTTTTTAATTAAATTTACGTTTCCAAATTTAATGTAGGTACCTACTAAGTAGGTAATACTAAAATTAAAGTATATCGCAATACAGGAACTAGATAATAAATTTCCCGAATAATTAAATAATGATAAATACGATGGACTCGTAAAGCAGCCATGCATTGAAACAATGAGTTAGTGCAAAAACCCGAAACACCTAATACAGTAAGTAACACGTATCATAAAACATATTTCCGATTGCATTATCTCGTCCGGTGCATCGCACCACTCACTTGTGAATAGGCGCGATTACTTCAAAAAACATAGATAGGGTAAATATAGAAGCTGAAATAAAAAACAAGTCGCTAAGAAAACTGTCGATTTTTTAGGGATGCGAGCTTAAAAATAATCAAAATCGATTCCCAAAGAAGCAAACAGTTTTTGTTGAAAAGCAGTGTTGTAAAGGTTTTTTAAGTCGGCTGAAAGTTTACTAATTTAAGATGTAAGTTAAGTACGCTTACCTACTCACTTGCTCTCTTTTCGGTCATGATCTTTAGCCGAATGCAACAAATAATTGATGTGATTAATTGTAATTGTAACTTTACTTTACACAAATGAATTAAAAAAGCAAAACATAACTATAATACAAAGCTTTATTAATTTTAATTAATGACAGGGATCTATTTCGAAAAGTATCACATACAAATACAAAGGAGCCTTACCTGTTTCGTTAGTAAACACAGCGCGTCCGTCAATAGAATCTGACCCACTTATGAGTAACTTCAACTACCAGTTTACCCTTGCCGACCTCCAACACCGCATTCCAAATGCAGTACACCTTATGTCTACGTGTTAACCAACTATTTACAAATGGCAATGAGATTACCAATCGCAAACTGTTCGAGGGACAGTTGAAGTTATTATCACACCGTGAATTGATAGTTTCTCAATTTCTTGTGTATTGTTAAAGTTTATTACCATCATAGAGGTCATAAGCCGTTTAGTTGGATATTATGAAAGGATTTATGTACGGTACGACTAATAAAACAGAATTACTAACACCTAGGACAACTTCGCTTTCCTACCTTTTTAAATAGTACTGGGTATTTTTAAGAAAGTTTAATATTGGCGAATTATTATCCCAAGGAGTCCTAGGACTAGGACTCTTCATTTTTGACAATATAACAATTCACGTGGTAATGTCGATGGTCGATGTCATATCAACAGGGCTGATATACTTTGTAAGCCGAATAAAAATATAAGTACTAACACATTTTATTATTCGGGTTCCGTTGTCAACAAGCAACCCTTACAGTTTCGCCATGTTCGTCCATCCGTCGGTCCGTCTGTCGGTAGCTTATTTCGTATTAAAAACAATATCACACTTTGCGGAGCGTCCCAGGAATCATCATTAAGACTACAGTATAGCTTCGCGATCCTAACGAAATAGGTATTTACGAAAACGCATGCTGTCGCTCGAGAGCGCTCACCCCCCGGCATCGCGCACAACACATACAAATCGCCTCACGCACACAACGAAGCATGACACAGCGCTCTGCTACCTGCTGCTAGGCTAGTTTGACGATGGGATTGACAAGCGATTGCGATAAATAAAGGTGGACTGTTTTGTTTTCTTGCGTACCTACGGATAGTGAATTGTTGTGGTGTGACTGAAATTCCGATATTATAAAGAAGTATTTTATTTATTTATGTAATTGTTGGTAACGAGTATGTACCTACAAGCTAAATTAATTTTTGATAAATCAGTTTGTTCCCGATGTACCGGTAGGATGTAAATGACTGACATTTTTTATTGTAATATTATTCAGGTATTTCAAAGGTAGATATTTATATAATGAGTTACTGATATTTACGAAACAAAAATTTTTTTATTTGACTTTGTTATTGTGTACGAAAGTACATAATTATTATACTTACTTATAATGTGTACATGATATCGGAGTTACTATGTCTTTCTAGGGTTCCGTAGTCAACTAGGAATACTTTTTGACACAATTTTTGTGGTTTGTTTCTAGTGCCTTAGCAATAATTGATTGTGTGGGAATTGTGTGCAAGACGTGTTAAAGGTTTCCTTCTTAAAATATATAGTTAAATTGGAAGTAAATAATACGGATATTTAAAAAAAAAAAATTGTGTTTTTTTTGGTACTTAATTTGAAAGTCACCAAAATTGCTTGATGCCACCAGAATTGTTAATTTTGTATATCATTTCACATTTTTTATCGTCTTTTTCGCATTTCCAAAACTTTTGACTCGGTGAATTTATTTGAAGTCAAGAATAAACAAAATACATCTAATATAACAAGCTGTCGGTGAGGGTAATCTTAGCTTAGATTAGTGCTGGTAGCGGATTTTATAGCTCCTATCCTTTCCTATATTACTATTTTTTCTTTCTCCTCTGGCACGTTTCCTACAATTTGGAAATGCGCCCATGTGATTCCTCTCCCTAAAACCCCTAATCCGTCGTACTTTTCGCAGTATCGTCCTATGTCCATTCTTCCCGTCTTATCTAAAATCATTGAATCCTTTGTAAATCGACGTCTCTCATAACATCTAAATAGACTTAACTTGTTTAATTCTTTAGCACAACCACCGCATTGGTTAAGATCACCGACGACATTCGTCTTAATATAGAATATAGAAAAGGGACTATATTGGTGCTCCTTGATTTTAGTAGTCCTTTTAACACTGTTGATATACTTCTCAGTTTACTTAGTACTTTAAATATATCTTCAACTTCACTGTCCTGGTTTGGTGATTACCTCTGTTCCCAGTGGGTTCGAGTTGATGACCGATTTTCTAGCTGGTGTGAACCGTCTGCTGGTGTCCCCCAAGGGGGCATACTCTCTCCATCGGAATCACCAAGTCACTCTCCTCCTCGTTCCATCTCTATGCAGACGATTTGCAGCTTTATGCGGCGACCAGCATTGAGGATTTTGGCTCCTTGGTTTCGCAAATCAATTCAGATCTAGAATCAATCCGTGCTTGCGCTTGATCCTTTGGTTTGGTGAAGAATGCTAAGAAGTCGCAGGCTATTGTCGTTGGAAGCCCACATTTTATTTCCAAGCTTTCAGATCAAGCTAAGCCAGTTATTTTCTTTGATGGTACGCCTATACCTTGCTCTTCTACTGTAAACAAATTTGGCATTACCATGGATCAAACTTTGTCATGGGTAGGATCTGAGATCAGTAGGAAACTTTTCGCGTCCCTTCATTCATTGAGGTGTCTGCAAAATTTCCTTCCTCTTCATACGAAGATCATGCTTGCCCGCTCACTTTTGCTTTGGTCTCCACAAGTTTGATCATGTGTCTCAATACCGCGCTCAACTTAAATGGCTCCCGATCCGTCAGCACAGATACTATGTTCTTTGTCTTTTGTATAATGTCCTTGTCATTCCTTCTTCTCCTCCTTACCTTGCAGAGAAGTTCTTTTACATGGTGGATGGTAGTGGCCATCGCCTGCGGTCAAGTGCGAATCTGGATCTATCTATCCCACTGCATAGATCTCATGTTTACGATGTGTTTTTTGCTGTGCGCGCCGTGAAATTATGGAATAAATTGTCTCCCGCCCTAAGGTACACGCAGTTCGTAGCATCACTCAAGGGGAAGTTACAGAAATTGTGGCTGTCGAACGAATGATTACTTGATTAGGTTGCTGTTTTTGTTATAATTATGATTATATTTATGTTATATGTATTTATATAGATATTACGTAATATGTATTACATTGACTGTTTGCCTATCTCTCTCTCATTTGGTTTTTGCATTTTCATGTGTACTATTGTAAAGTTATCGTATTGTACATGTTGCTTGGTTTGTCTACCATTTACTTGTGTTTAATACTCATTCACTTGAAGGTTAATTGGAAGAAATCCCTTAGAGGGATAGGTTCGCTTTTGTACATGCTTATTTTTTGCAATGTATTTCTTGCTATTGTGTACAATAAAGTGTTTAGATACATTACATGCAAAACATTTAATCTAAATTATTACTTTTGCTATTCATAATTTATTTATTTTTAAGGATGGCTAATCGCAATAAAAAAACAATCAAGAGAAGAAGTCCTCGAAAAGAAAAAAATATATTGTTGTTACAAACGCGTTAGTGATTGTATTTTCAGATATTTTGGTATTACTAAAATGATTAATAAAACATTTACTTTCTTTTAATTTCCAGTAGGCAATTTCATCAACAATTTTTGACGACGCGTTTGGCTCGGTTTGTAGACACCTGCCTACTGAGCGGGTGGTCCCGGGTTCGAATCCCGGCCAGGGCAAATATTTGTGTGATGAACTCGAATATTTGTGCTTGGGTCATGGTTGTTCTATGTATTTAAGTATATATTGATCTATATAAGTACGTATATCATCGTCTAGTACCCATAACACAAGCCTTCTTGAGCTTAATTTGGGAGTAGATCGATTTGTGTGAGGTTGTCCGATATTTATTATTATTATTTATTATAAATATTAATTTTTAGCACAAGTAACTAATTTTGGTGTAGATGTACAATTTTGGTGGCCAAAAAATCTAATATTTGTGGGCACAAGAAATTTTGGTGGCAGGCAAATTACTAAAATAATAATAACTTTATAACTATTATGTATAACAAAGGGCCATTACTACACAATATTGGTTATGACTTTATTCGTATTATTGATATGTATATAATTTTGACTCTCAATTAAAAATAAAAAATGCCACCAAAATTAGGTAATTTTTAAGCTTGTTGCAATTCACCCTGAAACTATACATTTGTAATATAATCATAAAAAATATAGTCCTTTTCAAATATCATGTTTGGTGAACCTGGTTATATTAAGTTTGCACCTCATTTGTATACGGCGCCATACGCATCAGGTGCAAACTTAACCAGGCCAGTTAAGATGGCATAAGTGAAAATTTGTACGGAACCCTCGGTGCGTGGGTGGCTCACACTTGGCCGATTTTTTTAATTAAATTGTAATATAATGATAATCAACCGATCGATCTTTTTCTTGAAACCCAACTAGTGTTAGTAGAAGTTCCTACTCTACTCCCATCATTTTTGAAACAGATTTAGATATCGATTACGCGGGTTAGGATCCTTTTTACTTTTTCATTAACATCCTTGTAAATACGTGATACTTTACTTCCTCCCCCGACCCGCAATCGTGCGATAGAGAGCGTTGCAGCTTGCGACTGACAATAGGTACTTTTTTGATGAAATTTGCGTTACGGGAGAAAACGTTTTCCACTAACTAAATCTTAGCAAATCACTTCGATTTTGATGTCGATCGCTTCAGCATAATATAATCTAGGTTTATAGGTTTCGCTTTTTTTAAAAAAGTGCATTGTTTTAATAATACAAACGGTTTCATTCAACAACGTTTTAATCACAAAAATTAGGTTTTTCAACTACCTTTAAATTAGAATCTATAGCAAATTTTGAAAAAAGGAAAACCTATAAACCTAGTTTGTCAATGTGTCAATAACATACTTAAAAATGATGGAGATTGGAAAATATTTAAAAGTAGAAAAACGTTTTCTCTTTTTGTATGGACGAGTGCGTACTATACTTCCCTCTTAAATTGGTCGACGGGGGTATAAGCCTATTCATTATTTTCTCCATACTCACTGAACTAGTCAGCAGTTTACGCTTAAAACGCAGTCTGGTATAAATGTCAGAGCATGGTTATATTTAGGTCATAAAAAATAAAAAATAACTAATATAGTTCAGTGATTATGGACTTACTTTACTAGTAACTTATGCAGAATGTCCTATACTTATAAAGAAAGGCATTATTTACTCAATGAATGCTCATATTTGACGTAAAGTTAAAAGGAATGCGATGGCGTGCGTCAAATACCAAACAAATTGCCGCTATTGTACCGGTGGCCTATTCTCGCTCGGTAGACACGATGTCGAGCGATAAAATGGTTCACACGGACCACGAGACATCTTGAGACTAAAGACATTTAAATTTGTGAATGGAGAGGTCAGCAACGACTGATTTGGCCAAATATGGTGAACTACGAGGGTCAAACTGAAAGTTTTTAGAAAATCAAAAACTGAACAAAGTAGCAAGTCGTTATTTTTATTATATCTTTTGGAAATAGTTTCCCTTCACATCAATACATCGCTGTATCCGATGGAACCACTGGGAAAAGCGCTTTGCCCACTCGTCTCTAGGGTTCTCTTCGACTACCCTTTGACACGCAGCCACTGCTTCCTCGGCGTCCATAAAACGTTTTCCTAGAAGTTTTTCTTTTATTTTCGGAAATAAATAAAAATCGCAAGGTGCGAGGTCGGGGCTATACGGTGGGTGACCAAGTAATTCCACGTCTGACATCACCAAATAGTCGATCGTTTGCTTGGTGGTGTGCGACGAGGCGTTGTCGTTGTAAAGGAGGAGCCAACTGCGAGGTTGCTTCTCCGTACCTTTTTCCAAGAAAAGTGGTAAACTATTGTTAGTGTTCCAGTTTGCGATAACTGTGTTTTGATCCTTTATAACAATTGTTGCGATATGACCTGTCATTCGGAAGAACCACGCCACCATCTTTTTTCCCACGCTTCGACCTCTCTTCACTTTACCTGGCAACTCCTCTGAAGGAAACACCCACTGAGCAGACTGCCTTTTAGTTTCAGATCCATAACAGTAAATCCAGCTTTCGTCACCCGTAAGCATGTTGAAAACTGCATTTGAGTCATCTCCATTAAATCTTTGAACCATTTCACGGCACCAATCAACACAAGAGAGTTTTTGGGACTCTGTCAAATTATGAGGTATCCACCGGGCACAAAGATTCCTGACAGCTAAATGTTCATGGAGGATTTTGTGCACTTGACTCATACCAATGCCTAAGCTCTTCTGAATCCGCTGATAGGTCATTCTTTTGTCAGTCTCTATCGCACGCCGCACAACACTGATATTGTCTTCAGTCGTCGCCGTCGAAGGCCGGCCCTCACGCAGATCATCGGTGAAATTAGTGCGACCACGGTTAAACTCATTAAATCAGTTGTAAACAGTGGCACAAAACGGGGCTTTATCATGAAAGGCCAATCGAAGGCTATCATAACTTTCTTGTTGACTTTAATGACATCGAAAGTCATAAAAAACAAAGAGAATATAACACTACGTTAAGAAATAGTTGCACCAAAAATTTGTCGACTAAAATTCAAACCGACGTGACACAGACAATTTTCAATTCACCGCCAAATCGTAAAACAATGACAAACGAATTAAATACATACACAATAATATTCGCAGAGAGATGAATTTTCAAAATCTAAACTTATTTTTTTATTATATCGTTGACAAGTGGCCTGTTCTATAAACTTTCAGTGTCACCCTCGTAACTATTCAACAAAATTGAACATTTAATTTTATTAAAATATCAAAGTTGTTCGACAATCGTAATGACATCTTGATTTTCGTATAACTCGATCCTGAATATTTACGACTCATTACGCAATTAAATACTTAAAAACGTAATAATACAAAAATCCATATATACTTTATACTTATATACTTATTACTTATTTACTTATAATATTATAAATCCGAAAGTGTGTCTGTCTGTCTGTCTGTCTGTCTGTTACCTCTTCACGCTTAAACCGCTGAATCGATTTTGATGAAATTTGGGATGGAGATAGTTTAAGATCCGAGGAAGGACATAGGATAGTTTTCATCCTGGAAATTATCCCTAAAAAGATTGAAGAGTGAGTAAGTAATTCATGATGGCATTGATGACCCTGTAGAAAATGTAATGATTAAACCAAAAGCACAATTGCTCTTACATTTGCTTAGGCGCTCTTTTATTAATTAAGGTTATTAGTTGGATATCTATCGTGTTGTACGAGATTGCTTCCATACTTCCAAGTTCCACGTGGACGTAGTCGCGGGCAAAAGCTAGTTAACAATAAATCCAAAAATTTAGAAGATTGTTAAATTCCATTTAAAATTGGAGCGGACGGAATAAATTTAGCCCGTCTAGCACAATAATGCTTCGCGACTCTTGTCGCGCGACATAGCGTCACCCGTCACTCTCTCACATTACTGCACAGAAAGAGACGGGTAAAGATCTCGCGCGAGAAATAGTTGCTTATGACAGTTATCCTAGAGACGTAGGGCGGTGAATTTGTGAATGTCCCAGATCGCAGGTGTTTGTGGCCCAAACCGAAGATGAGCTTGCTTTACGTATTTCCGCCCGTGGTTTTTCTAAAGTTTTACGTCATGCCTTGGCCTGCCTTGGCCAGGAAGTCAGATTTTCTCCCCAGGGTAGAGCTTGAGGGCAAAACATCCCAATTACAGCCATAAAAACATTATGAGGCCATTCCACGCTCCACTTCAGTGAACAGGCAGCTGAAACGTGCCTATATGATAGTCACATTTATCACGCGATAGATATACGACACTGAATTCGCAAACTATCACGAGATGTGACCGACACTTTATCATTTATCAGTGATGTTATCATCATAGTGAGTAGATATCGTTGTTGAGTGATCTCGAATAGCCCCCCGAGCTATAGGGGGCAATTAAGCGAGACGTGACTTGAGTTAAGCCTGTCGCAACATTGCGGAATGCATTGATGAATTTGAGAGATGAATAATTCATTCATTAGCTGTGCTTTGATACCAGTTTGACCGCAAGGCCATGTTTATACCAAAGAAGGGTTAAAAACTATAAAAAAAAACAAGAAATGTCTTATAGAGACGTAAAAGGCCAGTAAAGCACGAGTCCAGTTACTATTTAATTCTATTTAAATGTGCACTAATTTTATATACAGATCGCATAAAGAGAATAGTTTTAACCGTCGTAATCGAAAGCTTTTAATCATCATCTCAACCGAAAAAAGTCCACTGAGACCTGAGACAAAGGCTTTCCTACGGCATCGGCAGGCGGCAGCTGACACTACCCACACATCAAACAGCTGCCTATGATCCTCACAAGATCATAGGTTTATCTTACCTTCGGTTAACTTCTTGAGGGTCTAGGTTTTTATATGCTCGTCTATTTATTATTTCCAGAGGATTCGCCCTCCCAGCAGTATGAAAAATAACACAATGATAAACAGATACATACGAGTTTATTTGACATCAAAAATGTCTCTATTTCTGATATCTAAGCCACGTTACTGAATTTTATGTTTATTTTTTGTGTAGTTTTTGCGTTTAAGTGCAACGTAGGTACACACATGCAAACTGTTACGTTTGGGCAAAGGCCTCCCCCCTTTTCTTCCAGTGATCTCGACTTAAGGTTATTTCTAGCCAATCCCTGAAGAAGACAAGACATCCAAGTCGTCCCTCCACATATAATATCGATATCGGATATGATATTGATACGTTACGTCTATGATTTGTAGTAAATCAAACGGATTACGTATGTAGTTAGTTTTTAGTTTTTTTTTAAATCATTAATACCTACAAAGATCAAAGCTCAAAGAAAATTTTAAATGCGTAACCTGGTTTATATTAACGTATTCACATAGAGGTCGCTAGGTGTAAAGCCTTTCAAATAAACAATGCAAATATCGCCACACAAAGCATAAGGAAAGACTGGAAAGGTTGCTTGGGCGTTAGGGTAGCGGAAAGGTTAACGCGCTGGACCGGCAATCCATCTTCATCCAGGTTAGTCATTTAAATTTTTCTTTGATCTTTGTATCAATTTGTTAATATAAAAATTGTGACATTACATGTTACCTATATAAATTTATATATATTTATTTATAGAAGGGATTATCATTATCATACATCTGCAATCGGCTCAAAATGGTAATTCCGTTAATAGTGAGTGGCCCACGCGACTTCCACGTCTCCATTCAATTTGCGGTAAAGTTTGCAGCTTGCGTGCCATGTTGCTTGTTCTTCCTCGATAGTGTGGTTAAAAGTCGCTTTTAGAAACAATTTCTGCTGTAAAAGTCGCGGTAACATTATTATGGTAATTCTTTTGCAATTTCGTTTTATAATCTGACAATGTAATGTTCAGAATGTTTCTCACTTGGAAGCCAATTTTAACAATACAACACACCAATTAAAGTTTACAAAAGGAAACAGAACAAAAACAATTTTAATAACGGTAAATAATAGGCGGTCTTGTCGCTTAAAAGCGATATCTTGCAGACAACCAGGGTAGAGTAGAATAGTAATAGTAGATTGTTTGACAAGGGGCTAAAACAAGCCGTTATATGACACGCGACCAAATATATCTGAGTGTCATAATGGCTTGTAGCCCCGTGTTAAACACTGCTTTTCACTTCGACTGAAAAAAAACGACTGAAATAATTTATTTTATTTTATCATTTAATATTCTTAGCCAAGATGAAATGTTTAAGATTAAATTTCTTTTCGTTGATTAAAAAACTGCTAAAATAAAATTTCAGTTAATATTCCAGTACATTGTAAATAAAAACTTTTTAGTTTATTTTTTTAATTGGGTCGATCTGATCAGGTTGGAGTTTGGTTTATTTTATTTGTAAATAGTATGTAGCTGGCCGGTAACAATATTTTTAATATTATAGTGTCATAGAAATTTGTATGGGATTTTATAAGGTTTATACCTTAGGGGCTAAATGTACTATTTTAGCCCCTTAGTAGCTTTGCGAACTTAAAACGACGTACTTTTTGAGCAGGAGAAGTGAAAAATTAATTATAGAGTAGGTGCTTACATAAATAACAGTTTTTTATAGATTAATTCAATGAGTTGGTGCGTCTTATATGTAAATATTTCCTAGCTTCGTTATTCTTTACGGAACACAGAAACAACACTTATTTACAGGTTACAATTACTCCTTTTGTCTGGACAAGTTTACAAAACTGTGTATTAAGAACGATCATCAACCCACTCTGATAGTAGGTATATTGGGTACAATGAATCGAAAATGGTGCACTCCTTTACCTTCCGATATAAACCATAATGAAAGCTAATAATATTGGTGTTACGATTGTATCTAACAAACCTCGTCACGGCTTTGTTATAAGAATAACTTTTCTGCTTCTGTTCATCAGTATTCTAAGTCCATGCCGTAACTATGAACGTGTAATATGTGCAATTATAAATACAGAACCAAGGTCGGCCTACACTCGCCTTCGACTATTAACAGTAACCTCTTCTTCTAAAATACACCCCACACTAGCGTCTTTTGAGCGATGGCGTCCTGTCAGCGATCCTGCAGCGGCGACGCAACGCTCGTTCAGCGTTTACGCAACGTTCGGCGCAAGAGTGTGGTGACGCCAGGGCAGCGATTCCACTGTGCACTTAAAACATGATAGTGAAGCTATTATAATGTGATTCATTAGTATCGGCATTCGAGTGTGCCAAATACAACATTTGAATTGTAAGGGCCTGGCCACATCACCACGGCACGGCGCCGTCACCGTGAAAAGGCGCGGTATCGTGAATTTTTACGGTGGTTTTATATACGCTGACACCGTAAAAATCCACTGCGCCGTGCCGTGGTGATGTGGCCAGGCACTTAATACACGCTGACGTTGCGTTCATGGTGCGTAAGGCCTTGGTCTCCTATTAGACGTTGCATTGTACGCAGCGTGCAGCATTTTTCCATACTAATAACACAATGCTTAGTATGGAAAGACGCTATACGCAGCGACCAGAGCAGGAGACCAAGGCCTAACAGTTCTTTCGTGACTACACGGGCGCTGGCAGAACGCCGACGATCAAAATACGCTAGTGTGGGATATCTCTAATTGGTATGCGTATTGTTAAAGGTGTGGTCTCTATAAAGTTAATTATACGTGTTGTGAATGTGTTAATTACTTGTGTATTTTACAAAACTATTTACTACATTCGGAACGGTCGTAACTAGACTTATGAGATTGACCAACATACAGTACGTGCTGTCAGAATGCGATTCGCGTTTTATACCTGTCTCACTCGCTCTTACACGATGCGGATAAGAATCTCTCAGTTTTCACCCAAACCCGAATCTGAGAGCTCACAGGCTGTACGTTGCTGTTAGAAATTCTATTCAAAGTTTGAAACCTTATAGATTATATGTAGTTATATAGCTTTGTTTACAAACTAATCACTAAATATTTGACTAATATTATTTGTTTTTTGTTTTCAGGTAAGTCCATATAATTTTGACGCCTATTAAGACCAAGGATCGCAGTAAGTAAATAACTAAGTAGGTACCTAAGTATGAATATTGATACAGAGACTGCTTATACAAAATTACTTGACTATAAATACAAAATTTTACGTGATCATCTATATTACAGGCTGGGATCAGACCTCTACTCATCCAGAGTAGTGCTCTGACCCACATCGCGTGAAAAGCATTACATCCCGCCAAAGCGCCCTCTGTACCACATTTTAATTTTTGAATGCTTGAAAGAAAACGCGTTTACCATACTTGAAGTAGCTGTATTATTTGGGTCTTGTTTTGTAGATCCCTCCTTCTCATACATAGGTACCGCTATCCTAATAGACTCCGTTACCAACAAGAGCTACACCGAAGCAAAGAGAATTCAATCGTCATCTCTGGAATGTTCCACAAAGGCCTCAGGGTTGCCGAGCCTTGTGGATCGAAAACACCGCATATAAATGAAGCTGTGATGGGACCGGCCTGTCAAGTGGCATTTGATATCATAGAGTTGGCATTTAGCATTGACAACCTATATTCGTGGAGGTGAATCGTGATGATTGAATTTGTTTACATTAGCAAGGTATTGCTAACTGATTTGTTAATAGATCTTAGGGTGTGTCATTTGATATTTCGTCATATACTGTAACTGGATTTTATACAATGGTGGTATGATGGTATGGTACTCGTATACATATTAGAAAGGTGCATATTCGGTTATTTATTACTGTAAAGTAGTATAAAGCTTACATTGTGAGTTTAAAATGTTTTTGCATCAAACCGTTCGATGCAAAAACACTTTCTTTTTTTATTCAAATTCAAACTCTTTATTTCTGAATTGAATCCATAATATAGTTGTTAGTAACAATTCATTATGCCTATTGTTAGTTAGCAAAATGTATATACATGTAATTATTCATAAATGTCATTATAACGACCTGGAACCAACAAATAATTATATATTTAAATAAGTAATTAATAATTATTTAATAAATTAATTTTAATTAAATTAAAATTAATACACATATATCTATAATCTTTATATATGTTTGCGGTTATCTAGAATAACAATAGGAACGAAAATTAAGTCAAAGTTCTTCTGCCAGCCAAATTAAACTGTTAGGCTACTTAAACTAATTGCACCTTAGTTTGCATCTTGCATTCTAATGTACCCCTTTTCACGTCACGTAAGAACCTTACACTATATTGTTTAATACCAATATTCGAACCCGTTATTCGTATAAACAATATAACGAATTTAACTAGTATAAAATCATCATTATACTCGCCATAAAATTTCAATAAGCATCAGTTATCTGTAATATGTAATTTGTACAGAACAGATTAAACCCAGAAGTAGTTAATTGAAAATTGAAATGTTATTTTGATCTCGTTGTTTAATAAAAAACTGGGCAAGTGTGAGTCAGACTCGCGCACCGAGGGTTCCGTACAAACACTTATCCCATCTTAACTGCCGGGTTAAGTTAAACAGAAACACATCATCTGTGAAAAATTCAACAGTCTAGATATCACGATTCATGAGATACAGCCACGACAGACGGACAAACAGACAGACAAACGGACGGATAGCGGAGTCTTAGTAATAGGGTCCCGTATTTTACCGTTTGAGTACGGAACCCTAAAAATAAATGATTTCAATAAAAATTATGTGAGTTCCCATTTCGCACGTAATTAAAAGGTAATAATTTTCATTTCAAATTAGCTTCAATTATGAAAGAACTTAAAGAACAGGATAGCCTGTCTTCAACAGAATAAAAACCTGAGAAAACACGTTTTTTCCTCACCGGCCATCGTCTGAACAATTACTTATCTATAAGTTCCTCATTTCTTTGACTAGGCGTTGATTAGGCCAATCTACTTGTTGTAAACTAGCCGTTCTTACTAGACGTGGGGAAAACTTTACAGTACAATCACAGTGACTGCCATTCCAGTACCAAGTAAAAAAAACTGTTATTTCGGATTCCGTACGAATTATGAAAGCACTGCATATTGTTCTATTGAAAAGATAAACTGTATTGAGCGACAAACTTAACTTTACCGTTGGAAGATTGTTTTACGTACTTTACTTTTAGGGTTCCGTAACTAACTAGGCGACCACGCACCGAATGACGCAGCGTGGGTAGGCCCCCCACAAGGTGGACTGATGACCTGGTGAAGGTCGCTGGAGTCCGCTGGATGCGGGAGGCGTAGGACCGGTCATGGTGGCGTTCTCTGGGGGAGGCCTATGTCCAGCAGTGGACGTCTTTTGGCTGATGATGGTGATGATGATGATGAACCAAATAGGAACCCTTACAGTTTCGCCATGTCCGTCTGTCCGTCCGTCCGCGGCTTAGCTCCGTGATCATTAGTACTAGAAAGCTGAAATTGGGTGAAATGAGTATGTGTATGTATTACGCCCCGTCAAAACGGCACAATATAACGAGAAAAATTTTTTTACGGGTACCTCTCGTGCATCTAAAGTGGGGGTGATTTTTTTTTTCGTTCCAACACTAGTGTGTGTGGTGTCTTTGAATAGGTCTTTTAAAAATAAAAGGGGTCTCCAAACATTACTTTGTTAAAGTCAGCAGTTTTGTAAATATTCGCTCCGGAAATCAAAAAAATGGCGTCCCCCCCTCTAACTTTTCAACCACGGCCGTGGTCAAAAAATTATGGAAAAAATCATGAAAATGAGGCATTATAGGTAAGTACTTTCAATGAAAACTATATCGAATAAAATCGATTGAGCCGTTTTTGAGCTATCGCAACATTTCATAATTTTCTTTAAAAGGACGTAAGTTAGCTTCCAGAAGGTAATAAGTAATTACGGGAACTTTGGCGTTTACGACCTTTTTATAGAGCTTGAAATCTTTCTCTTTATTTAAACTTCTGGCTTAAAACCGCTGTTTGAAGCCCGTCTATTGTGAAGGATGAGCAACTACGGAACCCTACACTGAGCGTGGCCCGACATGCTCTTGGCCGGATTTTTATAATTAATAACAAATGTATAGTTTTCAGATTTTTCCCTATACTAGTAATATAAGACGGTGTTCCTTAGCAAATTTATAGTTATGAAATTATATGTTGACACTCGAAGGAGAATCTATATAGGGTACGAGTATTTTAAAATTTTGGATATTTTAAAATCACTACATAGTATAAAACAAAAGTCGCTTCCTGTTGTCTGTCTGTCCCTATGTATTCATCATTGGGTAACTGACACGCCACTAAATATCGAATATTTCGCAATACCTACATTGCTCCTTTCAATAAACTTTATTTCATAAGTTATTTTATTCAATACTAGTTATTTTTAAAAGTTAATAAACAAATTTCGTTCACTTAGAAGAGTAGAGTCGACGTTAATATGTATTTCTCCTACTGCAGACCACACCCGGTATATGTATGACAAGATGACAAGACTCGTATTAACAAAACTAGAAACGGTGAACCTACGTGTATTTGAAAAATTGCGCGTCGTTCGTGACAAATCACAGTGATTGGCTGATAGTCACTGTGATTTTAAACCCTCGTAACTATTTTTAATACCCACCGCTAATCTCACGCAGAATTTACCAAGTGCTTATTAGTTTCCAGTCGAGTGTGTAAGCCAGGGGAATTTAGGAAAGGGTAGCGATTACACGCTTTCCGGGAACCAGAAGGCATGTAATCGGCAGTGATAGCCTGATAGGTATATATGCTGATACGTATGGTGCTCGGTGTATAGAATAGTATGAGTGACCGCGCATGAACCTACTCACGATGAGTACAGTAAAAGTATTTTTTTTCAAGGAACCACGAACCAACCAACTGAAACTGGAAGAAATCGCTATTTAGGTTTAAGTACACCTCTTCCTTCTTACATTTTACTGTTGCAGGCATTATAATTTTCTTTTTAAAATATCTTCTACCAATACCACATACAAAGTACCTAAGTTTCCGGAGATACCCCCGTCTGTTTTTATTGAAATCAATATCTAAATAGATACAAACTTTGATACAAAAGAACTTGACACTAAAAACCTGTGGATTTTTGGACATCGCTCCTGATTGAATATTTGACACCACACTCAACATTCGCAATTTGATCTAACACTGATTATATACTTATCCACCAGACCATCTCATTATTTCCAGCAATTATAATCGCAGATTTTGCAATGCATTTAAAAATTATAGTGATGTTAATGAAAAAAGTCGTAAGTGTGAATTTCAACCTTCGAAGACCGCCCATCACCTGTTGATTAATTTGTCGTCGCTCGACATTGACACCCACTCACAGGAGCATAACTAGTGCCGTATCAATGTTATGGGGACCCCAAGCTACATCGCGTTCCCCCGACTCATTGGGCTCCCGCTCGTCATCGAGGTCTTCCGACATATTTTGATACAGGACACGCCTAGAACTAGCTAAGCCACTGACTGACTTTCAAACATTCGTAACTCGATAGATCAGGTCCACTGTGGTGGAGTGGAGTGTAGTATCAGCAGTAGATCACTGCTTATATTGACTGGTTGGCTGGCCGCATGGACACTGATACGTTTACGGTTGTTACCATCTCATTATTTCCAGCAAATCTAACTATCACAGATAAAAATTGTAATGCTGTGAATGAAAAAAGCTGCAAGTGGAAATTTCAACCCTCGAGCGGCTCGGTAGTGTCGGAAATTGTACATTTACTTACTGATTCAATGCCGTTTCGTATTTAAATTGTAAGTTATTGGTTTAATTGCAAATGGTTGTTTGAATCCGTTCGTCTCTAGCGAGGTGTAAACAATTACTGTAGTCATTAGCTTAGTTAATTAACTTTATTATTGGTTTCGATCTGCTGATGAGATTCACTGATATTAACCCGTTGTATGCTTACGCACAGATTTGTGCGGGACATTTGAACCTTCCGTTAAAATATCAGTTATTTTTAATTTGACTAGCCAATTTTTGACATTGCATGCGAAGGGTTAAGCTATTGTAATTTTTCGAGGTGATTGTAAATTAAGTTGCATTTTCCACCGGGAACGATCCTTATGTGTCAGATGTCACCAGTCCCCAGGTGAGTCGTATTGGTTGTTTAGCACCATTGTAGATACAAAATAGTTTGTGTACTTTAGTTACTTAGCAAAAGAAAAACAGTATAGTCTAGGTTGCTCAAGTCGTACCCCTTCAGGAAATAATGCTGTTATATTAATGTCATACAACTAAAACAAAATATTTGCTATCTTTGGAACCTTTATTTAGTTACCTTTCAATCAACATTCATAGAAATGTAAAAAGCTCTTAACGATATAGATATTTTAACGATTATCATTATCACAAATGTACCTTCGGTACGATTAAGGTCCCTAGTCGCCTAATTCGTACCAAGTCGTACTTAGAATAACACTTCAATGAAGACTTTATAAACTATATAGAAAACGTTCAGGTAATAACAAGAGATCACATTACAAAAAACAAAAAATGTGTTTCTTTGGTTAATAGTCACAAAAATCAGTCATAGTGATCTACAAACTAAACTAAACATATAAATGAAAATTATATTCTCTTAAACATAAAAAATTGAGCTTCGGAAATTATTGCCGTTAAACACACATATCACAAAAAAATCTTTTTAATTTGCTTTCGTTTACAGCACATAGGTCATGTACCCAACCTTTATATTTCATACATTGAATCATGTTTTCTTGTCGATCTTGAGCATCATTAAATCCAATTTCACCGTTCCGATGTTTCTCTAAAGCTTCGTTCATATCTTCCTGCTTCCAACTATTATACTTTCTCTTTTCCATATTTACTGCCCGGTAAAAAAAAAACAAGTAAATTTAACACAACATTTTCTGAATACCTAAGTCGTACCGGTAACTACGAGTAAAGAATTCTCCACAGGTACGACTTAAGCAGCGAGGTATTCTAAGTTTCTTAACAAAATACTGGCATAACCTAAAAACATTCTACCGTTTGAATGTGCCTAAACGACGAACAGGTTATCATTATAAATAGATGATATCAATTCCTTTTATAAAAAAACTTACAAATGGGCTAAATTTTTTATTGAAAACTGTGTTAAAAACTCACTTTTCCTCTGCTCCGCAAGACCGTTCGGCCGTCCAATTGTTTTCACATGCTCGCTCAACTATTTAGCTCAGTTTAACGTCACTAGATGGCACTTTTTATAGGAAACGGCTGGGATATCATCAGGGTACGACTTAGGCGGTAGTACGACTTGAGCAACCTTAGGTACCTACCACTTATTTTTACTCGAGCATCAGATAACACGCATAATAAAAAATTAAAAAATTGTAACTGCAGGCAAGCAGTCTAGCAATTACTCTAATAAACCATCATAAATGTAACATATGACAACACGTGGTTACCAAATTATTAACTACATACACGGACCTGTCTATCAAAACTTAAAATACATCAAACAACTTTACAAGTTATATTGCTGCAATATAGGTTTTATGTACATTCGTTGGTTAAATAAGAAACATCAATAGCATCTCATCATAAATTTAAGAGTCACACACTTGTCGGCGTAGCTGATGCACGCTCCATCTATCCCGATCTACAGCCAACTCTTTGATTTTTCTGTACAACATGGCATTTACTTTCTCTTTTATTTGTTTTATGTAGTTTATTCTTGGTCTTCCCCTGCCTCTCTTTCCATTCCAACAACATTCTTCGATGATGTTGCTTATATAATCGTCATGTCGTATAAGGTACCTAACTAACTATTCATCTTATCTCTTCTTCTTTATCGTGTGCAACAAATTCCTTTTTTCATTAATTTGCGACTTTTTACGTCCAACTACTTTTCTCCATCTTACGATTACACCACATTTCAAAGGTTTCCAGTACCTCCTTGTCCCTTCGCGTCATGATCCATATCTCACTCCCAGCTATGCTCCAATAGCAACTAAAAATATATATATCGCGGTATCTAAAATTTAGGTCACTGTAGTTTATACGACTGTTAATATAGGCTAGTTTTACGCAACAATCCGCGGCTTACCATATCACCTGTTGTATCACGATGTGTAAATAAAAGAGTAGCCTAATAGCCGTCGTAAAATGAAAACACCAGTTATTCTTACATTTATTACAAAGATACATGCATTTCGTGAACGAACACTTAATTCGACACCTCACTTCAATTCAATCTCGTATTTCAATGATTCGTTCTACTTTAAAAGCAACCTTAGGGTTACCAGCAAAGTGTATATTACAATACAAACTGATTTTGAGGTATGATGAGGTACACATGGTTTAAGTTAGTGGTTGCTCTATTGCCGCTCCCATACATTCCGACGCTTGACATACATACGCATTGATTTAAATCAAAAGAACACATCTCTATTTAAACCTCTTAGTAAGATATGCCTTTTTAACATTAAGCGATATTGCAGCTAGTAAGTCGTGAATCGAATATTTACGCGGCATTTAAACTAATTGATATTATATTTTGCTATATTGAGGCATCGTTATGTTGTTATTGTCCAAATATGTTCAGTTATCTATATTTTCATCTTTAAGCTTACTGTTAGTGCGTATAAGATACAAAATGGTGTACATATTTTAACCCAACCTGTCTGCCTTAGGCAAGATTAGAAAGATCTTTTGCGAGAGTTAAACTAGTTTATAGGTCCATGTATTATATATATATATATATATATATATATATAATATATTAAAGACTACAGTAAAGTTAGTTTTGAACCAGTTTGCACGTGGATGAAGACCAATGACCAGATTTGGTGGACTTAATAAGCAATTGCTTTAATTTAGATTTTTTTCTGTATGTTCAAATATGTTTCTTAACATTATATAATACTATATTATCAATAAATAATTTTCTACTTAGAACAGGGCCTTTGCGATTTATTGGTATAGGTATATTTGAAACCTACTATTTGAATTTTTCATTGATAATTTTTGTTTCTTGTTTGAAATTTACAAAATTCACGCAGGAAACTAGTTTTTTTTCAACCTATTTTCGACGGCACGCAATGGAGCATAAAACATAAATGGAAGCATAAGATATGTTACTTTCTAGAACTCAGGGAAAAGTATTATTCACTTTAAAAAGTTGGTTGAAATTATCAATATATTTGTCATATCATAATATGAAAAAAAATATTTCAAAAGGAATAAGGCCTCTTAAAAAGCATAGAATTTGAAAAGAATATTCAATGCAAATAAACTTATATTTTTTCTGCTAACGACAAAAACTCCCTAATCACGTATTATAAACGCTGTACTTTAATCAATGTGTGAAGCAAGTTTGGCCTCCATTTAACACCCAGTACAGTACAACGTCCTACATTTTTCTCATTATTATATTATTATGTGTGTATTCTCGCATACATCATCACACACACACGGTGTAATTCTTTACAATGTGTCTAGGAACCATCGACAAACAAAATCTATGGAAACGACATTAACAATTCAAAAGAGCGAAATAAATATCCTCGATACGAAATTGTGTACGATATGGACATGCATTATAATTTGCGAAGTATTTTATAAGAAGGAAGCACCAATTTCATGTAGGTACATTAAAGGATTCTGAAAGGCGTACCTTTTTGATTATTATGACAAGAGCGAAAAAGGTACATAATTCAATTTCTGTAGGTATGTCTGTTTTCTCTTTACATATCTGATTTGTAGAGGCTGATCTTGTGCAATAACAATTAAATTTGAATGAAAGCATATGGTTAGATAGAAATAAGGTTTTTGTACTAGAAACCCAGTTTCTGGCAATGTTTCTTGGCTATATTTTGTGAATCAGTTATTTGGAGTCTTTAAACTTTGTAATTTAACATATGTACTTACTGACATACTAAATATGAGTATTAGGTAGAGTTTAAAGTCTATGTGAAAGGACTTTTCCTTTTGAACTTTGATAAGAGATTGCTTAATATTATTTGCAGCCTATCACTATTCACTATTAAATGTTTATGATTTTCTGACTATTTATTGTTTATTCGTCATTGGTTTTTATTGGCGCCTGGACACTGACTTGTCCATATGTTAGATATCGTTGGCAGCATCCGGCCAAACAATACGTACACGCCTACTGCATCTCAAAGAATAGCCTCCTACACTTTTGAATGGAGTCTTCGGTATTTATTACCGAGTCGCTTGGAAGAATAACCCTGTCTCATTGACATGCTACGAGTAATACAGCTTAAAAAAGTTTTGATTAAGTGTATTATTGTGATAAATGAAATGATAATGAATCACGTAGATGATGTCATCGCGCATTTTTAAGATTAGATGATCGTTATTATCTTTGTTGTGTAATTTGAAGATAAATATAGTTAGCTTGATCATAGTCTTGGTTACCGAATTTTAATAATAAAATATATGATACCTATAAGGGAAATAAAAAAAAAACAGAAGCGATTTCTTCCTTTCTGATAGCATATTTTTAAGCGCTTGACTTTTAAAAGGTTTTATTTTGTACCCATTGGTTGACCCTCCACTGCGGTTACAGGTTATATCTGAATCATCACTAAGACGTACAAACGTTTAATATGGGATTGTTCGCTTTTGCATAGATACGTCCAGTTGACCTCTTCTCTTCCATTATAAATTCGAGTCACAAGGCTCAAAGGATTTTAAAGTTTGAAGCGTCTTTTCATACCGGCCACTTGCACACTAGACCCACTCGACGATGCTCTCATTTCCTTTCATTCTTCGCTACGCCCACATCGGACGATCACCTTTGTCGCCAAGGTCAATGACCCGTGACTACAAATTGTTTGACATGATTGAAAGATCAATCACGATAGCTAATTATGATAATAGGAATCTGTAATGAATTACAAGTACATTTTTGTATGTCGGTGGCTGTGAGCTGTAGATCGGATGTTCAGAATGCCGGCTGTTCTCGTCTACAGGCTACATTTCTCATCCGATTCTCATGAAATCTTCTGAGTAGGTTCGATAAGTATTTCGCTTTTTATTGTTTTTCGATTTTTTTCAAAATGACGGAGTGTTGGGGGTTGTAAACGTTAAAAAAGCCATCTTGGACCCAAACTCGCGAGCTCTACATGTCACGGAACCACTAGGTGAATAAAATAAATGAAATATAAACGGGCAATGGGCACTTATGCGTTTTCCCTTTTATTTCACTTTCGGCGCTTAACACAAATCTACTAAAACTTGTCACTAACATAAAATTTTGTTTATGATGCATACACTTTCACGAATTCTCTGTTTATCTTTTATGTCATGGATTCCTTTCGAAGTCTTAAGTGAAAGCTGTTCATTACATAAATAGAAGCATAATATGATAATATTATTCTGAATTCGTTGAGTCACATTAGGAAAAGACTTGACCGCGGATCTTCCTACGCATTAACTTTATTTCTCTTGGGTACCTTAAGCGGATAAATGGGTCAACACTTACCTATACATTTATTTAAAATAACTTTCTAATGTCTATTTCCTTTAATAACAAACAAACCGTTTTATACCTACCTAGTCGGACGATTGCTAAGACGGATTTAGTATGGAAATCGTACCACTGTTCTTTTTGTATGTTGCGACTGTAAAATTTTCCACAAGGCCGATTCTTAAATGGCGCTGATTTCAAATATATTTTTTTAAATAATTTTAAAAACTAATCGGTATATAATCAAATAAAAAGAAATTTTGCGTCCTGTGAAATTAGTTTAAATTGAACACTATTTGAACATCTGAAATGTTGTCAATTCAGTATCAACATATCTAAGAAATAGACATTTTCTGTGTGTTACGAAAATAATAGTATCAAGTGATTGACTTTACCTCGTACAGTTAACGAAGATGTACGAGTAATAACAGTTTTCCATACAGTCATACAATTTACTATAATCGTTTTGATGCGAGGATGCTTCTTAAATTGGCTTGCGAAGGTTCCCGATTAAATTGCTACCTTCGAGTAATTACTATAATTTAGAAACGATACTCGAATCATTCATAGTCACGTCTTAGGCAACTGGTAATGTTCTTCTAAATTTGGAATTTTTTAGACTTCGGCGGGCCTATGATGGTTTCTTTTATCACGCGATAAATAAGTGACAAAGTTGATAAAATGCGTGTGTGAGCGACAGTGCTTCGTCACTTATTTATCAGGCGCAACCATCATAGGCCCGCAGAAATCTAGAATTAGAATTTATGTCTGTGGCAAATGTTTATGCTAAAGACATTATCTATTCTGCCCGTTTCTCGGTGATGAAAGATGAGAGTACAAAGATATGTTTGCCAACGGATGGCGCTGTACTGCTGGTGCCAAGTGCTCATACAAATCCTGTTAAGATTTTTTTCTGAAATAAGGACCCCTTTCCATATAAAACTGTTTCTCAATACAGGTTTCGTTTATTTTCTAGATGTAAACGCATTAAATAGATGTGAAGTTAAAGCATCCCTTACACTCACCTTTATCAAGTATCTGGATGTTTGCCTTCCAGAGGGGAAAAAAAGTGAAAATTCGTCGAAAATTATTCGATGAAAATACAGAACACCTACTTATCTATAGTACGACGGATGCGGCCATCAAAAACCCGTTGTAAATATGTCATCTTCTTCAACTTCTTTTTTAGGGTTCCGTAGTCAACTAGGAACCCTTATAGTTTCGCCATGTCCGTCTGTCCGTCCGTCCGTCCGTCCGTCCACGGCTTAGCTCCGTGATCATTAGTACTAGAAAGCTGAAATTTGGTATGAGTATGTGTATGTATAACGCCGACAGAACGGTAAAATATAAATTAAAAAAAAATTTTTTTTCGTGTACCTTTCGAACACCTAAAGTGGGGGTGAATTTTTTTTTCTTTTCAACACTGGTGTGTGGGGTGTCGTTGAATAGGTCTTGTAAAAATAATAGGGGTCTTCTAACATTATTTTTTGATAAAGTCAGCAGTTTTGTAAATATTCGCTCCAAAAACAAAAAAAAATGTGTCCCCCCCCTCTAACTTTTCAACCACGGGTCAAAAAAAATCGTAAAAATTCATGTTAATGAAGCCTTATAAGTACTTTCAATGAAAATTATATTGAACAAAATCGGTCGAGCCGTTTTTGAGTTATCGCCAAATTTCATATTTTTTCTTTAAAAGGTCGTAAGTTGACTTCCGGAAGGTAATAAAAGTGATTACAGTTTCTAGGGCGTTTACGACCTTTTTATAGAGCTTAAAATCTTTTTTAACGTAAACCTCGGGCTTAAAAAAGCAGTTTATTGAAAAGGATGAGCAACTACGGAACCCTACACTGAGCGTGGCCCGACATGCTCTTGGCCGGTTTTTTTACATCCTATATAGATTCTATGTATCAGTATTATGTGCTTGCTCTCGTATGAGAAACAGGTCGCATGAGAGCCATTCAACCCATACCTATTAGTGGGTGCCATCAATAGTCCGGCAGTCGCGGGTCCTTCACTTTCGCGACTTTCACCGGGCTTAGTTCACATCTACAACAGCGTATCTGACATTAGATATGCTCGTAGATATGCCTTGTTGTTGTGGTGATTGAGTATCGACGACTAGCATAATAGAAAATTGGTGTTACGACACAAACGCCTATAGGAGTGTTTGTTTGGCGATGATGCATCGTAATGATAGTTACCACGCACCTTAAACACATTTTAATTAGTAGATACGACGAGGTTGCGCAGGGGTAGTGCACCTGCTTACTAAGCTGGCGACCCTGGGTTCGAATCCCGGCAAGGGCAAATGTTTTTGTGATCAAGTCGAATATTTGTTCCTGGGTCATGGATCATCATCATCATCATCATCAGCCTGTTTCAGTCCACTGCTGGACATAGGCCTCTCCCATGGCACGCCACTGAGCTCGATTTTCAGCTCTCGTCCTCCAGTTACTACCCGCTGTCCTTCGAATGTCGAAGGGTCATGGATGTTTTATATTAATTGTTTTATATTTGTATTTTCCTATAAATATAACAATTAAGGACGTATATGGTCGTCTAGTGCCACACACAAGCCTACTAGAGCTTAACTGTGGGAGTTGTGGGACTAGATTGAATAGGGTAGAAAGACGATTAAGATACATATTTTTCCGATAGTCCTTGCTATAAGGATATACTAACTGCAGTTCTTTAATTTTTCCTCGCCACGATTTTTCCAAGATTTACGTTATGACAGTTTGCTTTCTTTTTGCCTGAAGGCATTTTAGCTTTCAAATCAAGTAAAAAAATGTAAATGATCGGCACTGGTCTATGTGAAACCGTTGAAATTTGTTGTACTTATTTACAGTCTACCCTATTAGTGAGATATAGTCAGGTTGTCCGATACTTTTAATTGCTAGTACACAATACTCGGGAATTTGACCAAAGTTGGTTGAAGTATGGGTTTCCGCAGCAAAGTGCCACCCCACACTATATATTCGCCCAACTTCGGTCAAAATAAGCGAGTAATGTGGAGCCGCAATAAAAATAAAAGTATGTTTTCGAAATTTGCGTAGTCAAGTAGTTGCAGTCCACTCTGATCATTTACTTCAGCCTAATTAAGTCCACACGTCACGGCTAACGCTCATCGGTACATATTGTGCAATTGGATAATTGGCCACCGACCGCTCACTCGCTAAGAATAATGTGATTTTTGTTTGAACACTTGGATAAGCTCTTCACACTTGTTCTAGGTGAGGTAATAATAAATAAATATTAGGAGACAGACAATCTTACAAAAGTCGATGTATTCCTAAACTATGCAATGTTTGCACTACGGATTCTAGTTCTAGAAAATATTCATAAGCTTTCAACTATAAGCCTACAGACAAATATTGGTCCTCGCCAGAATTTGAACAATTTGAACATATACAAACTAATACTGCCAGCTTCGAAGGAAGCAGCAGAACCTACCACAAAACCAACTGAGTCATCAAACACTGACGTGCCAAAAATATCTAAATAAGCACGGAAGTATAAAACATAATAAGTACTGGAGTAATCCTACTCAAACTTCTTGACCTTTGACCTGAGTTAGTTGATAACTTTCTCACACATACTTCGTCCTCTATTTATAGTTGAATTGAGCAAAACCCTGTTCTCTCTCCATCATCTAAGGAACAAGGTTATTTCACGTTTCTGATCTTCAGCTTTTTAAAATTAGACTATGCATTGACTGTCAATAGTTATGTCACAGTCTAATTTGCTTAAAAAACGTCTAGAATGTGCATGTAATAATGTTGTTTACACGAAAAAAGTAAAAGTGACCAAGAGGTTTTTTGCGCTGACAGCTTCGGCAGTTAGCAGTTAGAAATTAAAAATAAACCGCAGTTCCGTTCGCACTGGTAACGCAAGTTGATAACTATTAACCACCTTACATTCAAAACTATTTAACATATTATTATTTATTATAGAAGAGAAGACCTCTAGATTCTCATCAACCCCAAATACATTAGCCAAAAAAATGATTTTACATCATAGAACAAAGGCCATACTTAATAGATCCTCTTCGGAAGTTTTACTCCTCATTCTTAACTCATACCTGCGTGACGGTGTTTCAATAACTAAGTAACACAGGTGGATATACAGTTACATTCAACCCGACATCCTCAACTTCAAGGAAGCACTAATTGCTTGCCGCAACTGTTTTTCAAAAGTGAAACGCACTGTTAGCTAGAGTTACGCACTCGGCGTTAAAAATGCACTTCTATTTGCCATTATGCAACGTATTAACTTAGAATGGTATTGTCCGCTTTATTATGAGGATCATTATAGCATGAGTTATGTAAAACATACGTGTCGAGATGATAAGTGCAATTACTAGATTAAATCACTTCGCTTTTACTCGAGTTGTCTGATTATTTCCGTCTTTCATTTGTTTAAATCGCGTTTATTTTCAACTGAGTTGATTGACTACCTACGTATGAATTTTCATCTCTCTTTACTTTTATTTATTAGGCCTCTTATTTTGTAAAGTCTCTTTAGAGTACATTTTGTTGTACTATGAACGGAAACACCGGATGTCTTATTTCAATGCCACAGGACTTACAGAACCATTAACCGTAACCCTTTTTGCCTTGTCGTTCACAAACACATTTTTTAACACGATCGTACTGTAATATGATTTCCTTCTTTATCTATCTAACAGCTACGAACGTCCACCGCTGAGCATAGGCCTCCTCTATAATTGCCTTATATCTCGCCACAAAATGCGGTCCTGCGCAAACCGTATTCATCCCGCCCTGATTGCACGAGGTATCAAGTGCATTATCAACATGCTTGTTTCATCGACTTATATGCATTTTCAATCAAATGTTAGGTAACATTACACTTTAGGAATGATTTGTTTTCTAATATGATGTAACATCGTTTAGGAAAGGCTTTTAGATTGGACGCCTTAGGCCATGCATGTTTGGATTGAGATGATAATCACTAATCAGACGATTGATATGATATATTTTGCTGGTCATGTTGTGTTGAATGTTTATTTGGTAACATAAATAAATGTAGCTATAAAAGAAACAGAAATTCACAGCGTGAAAGGTCACCAACAACTTTCAAAGTGAATTTCTAAATTACAATAAAAAATCAAAAATCGTTTTTTTTTATTGATATAATTTAAAGATATGTTCAGTAATACTGTAGTTCTACAATTATATGATCTAGTTAAGGTAGAAATGTGCATACTGCAGATAACACTAACAATTAAGCCACTAGTAGTAAAAGAAAAAGGCGCTCTAAATGATAAATAAATGACTTTTACTTCACTTTCTGTTTTATTTCATGCAATTGCTAAGTAAAATACTGTACAAATTAGCAACACTTTTTAATTCTCAATGTAAATAAAAATATACCTACAGGGTTCTTTAACAAGTACTAATTAAAAACATTATATATCCCGCTTCTGAAGTCACAGTAAAAAACGCTGCCGTAGACTCTGACATGTAAACGTGCCCTTGTGGCCTCCTTCCAGAATAAAATTAATTATTTATTATTTCATTATCCCACTTCTGAAATTGTCAAGTCACTGTAACCGATTTAGTAAGTTTGCTGAGTACTGGCCGGTTGAATATTTACAGGATAGTTATATTGGCCGGCCGGTATCACACGCATGGCTGATGCGAAAAATTGAATTCATGACTTGCATTAAACCACCTGTACGTAAAGCATAATAATAATAAGCTGTTTTTTTTTCATAATTGCAATGGAGCTCAAAATATAATACAGGAATATTTAATAACTAAGAACCCAAAACAATGCCGTAGACTCGGACAATGTACCTAAACGTGCCCTTGTGCCCTCCTTATAAAATAAAATTAATTATTTATTATTTCATTATCCCAGTTTTAAAATTGTCAAGTCACTGTAACCGATTTAGTTAGTTTGCTGGGCACAGGCCGGTTGAATATTAACAGGGTACTTTATATCGGTCGGCCGGTATCACACGCATGTTCCGTGCGCAAATTGAATTCATGACTTGCATTAAACCAATGCTATGGAAAAGACTGTTAGAGCTAACTATAAATAAATAAATATCAGACAACGTCACTCATATCGATCTAGTCCCAAATTAAGCTCAAGAAGGCTTGTGTTATGGGTACTAGACGACAATGTACATACTTTTATTGTTAAATATATACCTGAACAAACACGACTCAAGCACGCATATTCGAGTTCATCACACAAATAGCCCTGGTTGGGATTCGAACCCAAGACCGCTGACTCAGTAGGCAGGTGCACTACAAACTGCACCAACTGCGTCGTCTATACACTATATTGTTTTTAAACTTCCAATGAAAAAGAAAACAAATACAGACATTGTTATTAAGGAACGAGTAACGACCCACAATGTTATCCCACTTCTGAAACCCCGAAGTCACTGTTACCGATTTAATGAGACTGCTGGGCCGGTTCAGTATTAAGTATCTGTATCCTTACCATGAGTTTACAGTGACCGTTCTCGCTAGCGACTACGTAAGCGATTTGTATGGAGAATTGTAGTTCTACAAAGTATCCGGTAGGGGCGCTGAACTATTCTCCATTCAAATCCTTTACGCAGTCGCGAGCGAGTACGGTCACGTTATCTCATGACCGGGAAATATCACACGCATGGCCGCTGCGCAAATTGAATTCATAACTTGTATTGAGTTTTCAATTATAGGGTCTTTCTTAAAGTCATGACAGTTTAAAATTTAATGACGCGGTATGCTTCCTTAATATATATATTTTTGTACATTTATGAAACATATATGTCTCATTATTTTAAATATGGGACACCAAATTCAATGATTAACACACAAAGCATACGGAGAAATTCGGAAGGGTATTTGGCGTTAGGGTGGTGGAAAGGTTAACACGTTGGACCGGTAAGAGGTACCGGGTTCGATTCCCGCTCTCTTCCGCCAGGTTACGCATTTAAATTTTTCTTTGTGTTTTGATCTTTGTATCAATGGTGCAATATATTTTTGACAAACAAGGCTTTATAGCACTTTATACCTTACCGAATCGCACGTAAAAAGAGCGGTGTCAAACTAGGTATAAATTCTACGCAGTGAGTTTCACGCCGCTCTATTTACGTGAGATTACGTATAACAATAGACGTAGAATGGCGAACGGATCGAGGATAAATAAATAAGTGGCATAACATAAATAACATAACACAGCCTCACCGTTAGCGACAAAGATCATATGTACTGTACTGCACTAGGATGGTGTCAATAGAACCCGATTCCCACCGGCTTGCCCATTTTAGAAAATATTGCTATACTACGACTTGCTTTTAAAAACGCTACTACAACAATTCGATTTCCGAAGTGCATTTGGATTGAGGAAACCGAAGAGTAAATTAACTCAGGTTCTAGTTAACTTAAAGCAAATAGAGTAAATGCTCGTGCAATTAGCTGCAGAAGTCAACGAAGATCCATTTACTATCAATGCTAAACATATTTACGTTTACGTTTACGTTTTACTATTAGCCAACAGTTACATCAAAATTTATATTCTATTCGCATATCTCAATCAATAATTACAAGTCATTATTCAACCTCTCACCGTCTGGACGTGTAATGAGACTTCACCTTTAAAAAATTAGATGTTAGTGCAAAAGTCCGGTCGGTTATGTCTTTTCGTTACTAGCAGACAATCGAGAAGGCACGATCAAAATGGTAGCTGGTATACATAAAGGTGTGTCAGTTACTACCTTTTGTTTCTAGAATGCAGTAATGAGCCCGTATGAAATCAGATCGGGTATGTTTATAGGTGCGTTGTGAAATGGCACACGTTTTGATACATGGTTGCCGTGAGGTTAGCCGTGTGGGTGGTTGCTCTTTGAATATCAATAACTGAAATGCACCTATTTTGGGTTGGTAAAAGTTACAAGAGATCATACGGTTTTTAATTGGAGCTCCCATGGATCGACTCGAATGGACTTTGTAACAATGCGCAGATCTCAGCGAGTTCTCAACCGATTTTAGAAATTTTTGTTTTAAAATGCACAAATTAAATTTCGCTAGGTCGTGACGAAGAGAAAATTTCGAAAAAAAAAAAATCCGCTCCAATCTATGGTGCAAGCTTAGCCGGTGGCTGACTCTGCATCGACCTAGTTGGAGCGGAGCGAGCGAAGCGAGCGAAGCTCCCATGGATCGACTCGAATGGACTTCGTAACAATGCGCAGATCTCAGCGAGTTCTCAACCGATTTTAGATTTTTTTTTTTTTTAAAATGCACAAATTAAATTTCGCTAGGTCGTGCCGAAGAGAAAATTTCGAAAAAAAAAAAATAAACCGCTCCAATCTATGGTGCAAGCTTAGCCGGTGGCTGACTCTGCATCGACCTAGTTTAAAGTGTTAGAGGTGATATCGTGATACAATATCTAGTTATGATGTTTGTACGATCATCGTACGCTTTATAAATGGAAAAAAATCAAATAATTATATTAAAAAAAAACTATAGGTCACTGACATTTTACTCGTCTTCTTTATTTCATGTTCCAGCCATTCTTTATAAAAAGTATCCAGTATTTTTTAAAGACCTGAGGGAGAGATTCGAGAGATTAGACTGTGGGTCAATGTTTATAAAAATTAACCCTTAATTTGGAAAAATACACTGAAGGACCCTAATTCGACCTTCATTAGGGTTCAATAGTTCAAACGATTGAAGTTCAGAAAAAATAAAAAAAAGTGTCATAGGTTTTGTCCAGTATATTGGACATTGCCAAATTAAGGGCAATGTTAAAGATGTTGTTATTTAGTTTAAATTGTTACTGTTATTTCATTTTGCCTTTTTTCTTCTTCGACTACAATATGTGTACGTTATTATAATAAAGATATTTTATCACATTATATTTTTTTATCATTATAATCATTGATGTCACAAATAATTATAAATTTCCGTTTGTATCAAATCGTTGTCCGCTCTTATTTGATACTTGTGCCAAACGAATTCGAACATGGCTCACGTTGGGCAATGACATAGTGGTAAATCGAAGCGGCTCGCCATGCTCGGTTGCCCAGTACTAATAATTGCCTGCACGATTGACCCCTACGCAGTTTCTCTATCAGCTAAGTATATACGAGTATACCAGGCTAAACTAATTAAGATGTACTCAGTCGGGTTATACTAAGTTTTAATGCGTTAAGAAAGGCCACCCTTATTAAACTTACAAGGGAAGGGACTTACACAGGAGCTAAACGATGCGTAGGTTTTCCACTTCAGCGAACGGTAAATAAAGGAAAATGTGCTTGTAGGTCACGTGATACATCGTTAGCAGAGATATTTCCATGTATTTCTACTGGTACTGGTGTCATCGTTGTTCGAATGACCCTATTGGTGTTCATAGTTCATACTGTTTGTTAGTGCTAATTTCACGTTTCATTTTCTCGAATTTGTCTTAGTACTGCAATGGTTACGAAACAACCCTTTCTTCGGGCTTGAGAACTAAAAAAAGATGCTGTATTTAATTTAGTAACTGTTATTGCTTAGTTAGTGACTAAACTGAGTCCCTTTAATTAACCAACGTTTCTACAAATTACATTAGTCTTTCGGCATCCAGGGTACCTACTGCTTCGTTTTTTGATATTTTTAACCGATTTAAAAATAAGAGTTACGTCTGAACAGTAATTTTGACCTTACGTTATGCTTGTCTATATCACTATTATTATAATGGTAAGAAGATACAATAACCCCATAGCTACAATAGCCCCGACTCACCTTAGTATGTAATGCCGCAGATTACACATGTTGCATTTTATACATTGTTATAAAGAAACGTTTTATACGTTTTATAATGCGAACATATTAGAAACAATTTAATATCCGCAATTATGAAACAACAAAACAAATGGTTGCGCTTATCACGTGATCAATAAGTGACCATAAAGCATCTGTCGCTCACACTTGCATTTTGTCAAAACGTGACTTATTTATCGCGTGATAAAAGCAAGCATCATAGGCCCCCGGAAAAAGTTGCAGAGGCGACACGCTCAGTCCCAATCCCAACCAAGCTACAGGATCCAAGTCAGTAAGTCGCTGAATTTTTTCAATTGGATGTATGCTGCCTGCCGGCGTCACTATGTATGATACAAAAAACTCTCTGCCATGATTGATATGTCTCGTACAATACATTCAAGTAGGTAAAGTCCGTGAGCTTTTAGATTGGGATTCGGGTGTGGGCGAAAACTGAGAGGTTTTTATCTGAATCGCGTAAGAGCGAATATAAAACAAGAATCGCATTTTAACAGGTGACGCACTGTATTTATCTCTTATCGCACCCTATAATGTGACTGTTCGTAAACAGCAAAACAAATTGATTCCAACTTACGAACACTTTCTATCACTAATCGACGATCATGCCTATCCGTCACTTGCGGTTATGTCAGACCCGTCACAGCCATTATTGCGGACAATGCGGGTATTGTTTACTTATTATTGCTTCAAGTAAGCCTTTCAAAGCATTCTTAGTGTCGTTTCTTACATAAGCAATTTGTCACGCCAATCGCCAATATAAGTGTCTACTGATGATTTGATGAGACAATATTGTTACGCCGGTAGGTTAGATCAAAAACTTCGAACGTCAATTTCAGTGCTTTAGAGGCGTTTTCAGCAGGCTGAAAAGTCATTTCAGACCGTTTCAGGAGTTGCTCTATCACATATCAAAAGATCAAAATTTCACCCAAGTTGCCGTCGTTTTCAGGCGCCTGAAACATGTTTTCAGTCCGTTTCAGGGCACCCTCTATCAGATGACGCCATAACCTGAAAACCCGTTTTCAGGCGTTTTCAGGACCCCTTATGGGCCTCTGAAGCACAAATCATTATATGGCGAAATATCCGGTAGGAGTGACAGAGATAGCACTACTAGAAAGAGATAGCTATACTCGGAACATTCGAGAAGTGTGTGACAGAGATAGGACTACTAGACAGAGATAGCTATACTCGGAACATTCGAGAAGGGAGTGACAGAGTGCACCATTAGAAAGAGACATATATGGCCTCGAATGTTCTCGGCCCTCGCGCTGGACCCTACTAGAATATTCGCGATTAATGTAGACAACGCATCGAGAAAGCGGTTCCGCGGGATATAAAAAGGCATCGGCGGCCGGCGTGAGTTAGTTACATTTTAACTGCGATCGAATGCTAGTACAAGGATAATCGGAAAGACTCTCAAGTGACTAGTGCGCTTTAAGTACAGTTCGTGTGAATAGTGAGTGCGTAATTTGTGTAATAGTGTGTTTGTGTTATTTAGTGGATTTTAAGTACAGTTCGTGTGAATTGTAAGTGCGTGATTTTGGTAATAAAGTGTGTGTTTTCATTTGTGGATTAATTTGTGCTTTTCTATCAAATACGAACCCCACGCTCGTAACATTTGGTGTCAGAAGTGGGATAGAAAATGCCGTTAATGCCACGAGAAACTGAGCCGAAGGGAGTGACGACGCGAAGCCAAACGTCTGGATCTGGAGACTCGACGCCTGGTACGTCAGAATCACCTGCTCCAGCTGCACAAGGAGTAGACCTCAACGCTATCTTCGTTCTCCTAAAGGAACAGGCGAGAGAGCTAAAGGAACAGTCGCGAAAACAGGACGAACAGGCCCGGAAACAGGACGAACAGGCCCGGAAACAGGACGAACAGGCCCGGAAACAGGACGAACAGGCCCGGAAACAGGAGGAACAGGCCAGGAAACAGGAGGAACAGTCTCGAATCCTCCAAAATGAGCTTAGGGAACAAAAGGATCACCAGGAGGTACAGGCACGAATGCTTCGTGAGGTACATGAGTCCACGACCGAATGGAAGAGAGAGTTGTTCGAGGTCCAGGAAAAACTGGCCGATATGGATGAAAAACTGGAGAGTCGAGTCCATGAGGTCGATAAAAAAATTGAGACCTGTGAGAACCGTCTCCAAAAACTTGAGATTAAAGTGGCTAATGGTCCAAGTACCTATGTACCCGACGCATCGGTGTCCGGAGGCGGCAGATTTAAGGTGCCCCCCTTTGATGGTAGCTCATCATGGACTGCCTACAAGCTACAGTTCGAGTCTCTTTCCCAGGCTAATGGCTGGAGCAAGGAGCAAGCCAGGACAGCACTGACGTTGGCGCTGCGTGACGAGGCCCTTACCATACTCGAAGCTCTGGGAAACGACCGGACGTATGACCGCCTTCTTGAAGCACTGGAGGCAAGATACGGTGACAGTCACCTGGAGCACGTATATCGAGCTCAGTTAAAGGACAGGACACAAGGACGTAACGAGTCCTTACAACAGTGGGCCCTGGAAATCGAGAAGTTGGTTAGGAAGGCCTATCAACGTACGTCAGCATCGTTCGTGGACATCATGCTGGTGCAGGCCTTTATCGATGGGATCCGGGATCTGGAAGTGAGGGCAGCCGTGAGATTGGGTCACCATGGGAGCCTGAAAGATGCAGTAGCCCACGCTCTCGAAGTAGAGGCGGTACGGCACGACTCATTTAGGCTTCACAGGGTGCGAGAGGTGTCGGCAGGGAAACCAGTAGATCCCCGCCGTGAATTCGGGCCACGTTGTTACCAATGTGGAGAACGTGGACACATACAGTCAGGCTGCCCGAAAAGGAATAAGCGAGGAATGTCGACTGGGAAGTCGGTATCTCCCCAGCGCGAATTTGGACCACGTTGTTATCAATGTGGAGAACGTGGACATATACAGTTGAGCTGTCCGAGAAGGAATAGACTAGGCGTGTTGGCGAGGAAGCCGGTAGCTCCTCGCGGCGAATCTGGACCACGTTGTTACCAATGTGGAGAATGTGGACACATACAGTCAAGTTGTCCGGATAGGAATAGGAGGGACAGGGATCCAGCTTCAATAGTAAGGGCAATGGGCCCCTTTGGGTCAGTACCACAACGGGTAAATGCTGACGCTGTATCACGAAGACCTTGTGTGGATAACGATGAACATTGCTTAAGACGAGATGACAAGGAATGTGTTCGAATTCGAATGTTAAGAACTGTTACCGGCAGCGATGAGTGGAGTGATGAAATAATGAAGCAAGCGCAACAAGCGGATCCTGACGTGAGACCCATTTTCAATTGGATTAGTACGGGTGCGCCTAAGCCAAGATGGTGTGATGTAGCTCCGATGAGTGCGGTAACAAAAAGTTACTGGGCACAATGGGATAGCTTGGTTATGCATAATGGTGTGCTGTGCAGGTTGTGGGAATCAGCAAATGGGAAGGTTGCTCACCTTCAAGTTGTTGTCCCAAAGAAAAGGGTGAGAGATGTTTTGAGATGCTTTCACAGCGGAGCGTCTGGTAGACATCTTGGAGTGAAAAGTACCCTAATAAAAATTCGAGAACGTTTTTATTGGATGAACTATCGTGAAGATGTTGAAAACTGGTGCAGAAGATGCACTAGGTGTGCATCAGACAAGGGACCGCATACCCGTAGCAGAGAAACACTCAAGTTGAGCAACGTTGGAGCACCATGGAAAGGGACGGCATGGAAACGAGGCGACGCAGGATCGTTTCCAAAGTCTGACTCCGAAAACAAGTACAATCATGGTCATAGACTGATACGTGATCACGGGCTCCACGCTAGCATAAAGATGAAAACCCGATATGACCGAAAGTCTTATCAAGTGGGTTTTGAGGAAGGTTCGTTGGTTTGGCTACATAACCCTATGCGACGTGTAGGGAAGTCCCCGAAACTGTCTCCGAATTGGGAGGGGCCTTACAAGGTAGTCACCAAAATAAACGACGTCACGTATCGAATCCAGCGGAATCCTCGTAGTCCGAGCAAGATTGTTCATGTTGACCGGCTGGCCAGATACCACGGAAATAATGATGCTCGGGACGAGCATGTCTTAGGAGGGGGCAGTGTTACGCCGGTAGGTTAGATCAAAAACTTCGAACGTCAATTTCAGTGCTTTAGAGGCGTTTTCAGCAGACTGAAAAGTCATTTCAGACCGTTTCAGGAGTTGCTCTATCACATATCAAAAGATCAAAATTTCACCCAAGTTGCCGTCGTTTTCAGGCGCCTGAAACATGTTTTCAGTCCGTTTCAGGGCACCCTCTATCAGATGACGCCATAACCTGAAAACCCGTTTTCAGGCGTTTTCAGGACCCCTTATGGGCCTCTGAAGCACAAATCATTATATGGCGAAATATCCGGTAGGAGTGACAGAGATAGCACTACTAGAAAGAGATAGCTATACTCGGAACATTCGAGAAGTGTGTGACAGAGATAGGACTACTAGACAGAGATAGCTATACTCGGAACATTCGAGAAGGGAGTGACAGAGTGCACCATTAGAAAGAGACATATATGGCCTCGAATGTTCTCGGCCCTCGCGCTGGACCCTACTAGAATATTCGCGATTAATGTAGACAACGCATCGAGAAAGCGGTTCCGCGGGATATAAAAAGGCATCGGCGGCCGGCGTGAGTTAGTTACATTTTAACTGCGATCGAATGCTAGTACAAGGATAATCGGAAAGACTCTCAAGTGACTAGTGCGCTTTAAGTACAGTTCGTGTGAATAGTGAGTGCGTAATTTGTGTAATAGTGTGTTTGTGTTATTTAGTGGATTTTAAGTACAGTTCGTGTGAATTGTAAGTGCGTGATTTTGGTAATAAAGTGTGTGTTTTCATTTGTGGATTAATTTGTGCTTTTCTATCAAATACGAACCCCACGCTCGTAACAATATTATTATAAATGTGCTTGGAGAAAAAATACTGTGAGGAATTGAGTACAATGCAGAGAAAATGACTATATATATATATTATATATGAACAAAACTTTTAAAAGGACGTTGCCGAGCATTTCTTTAAATTTCTATACGTATATTATTGGAAAATAGCCCCCCTTAAATATTTATTTTATTTTATTTTTAGTACTTGATGTTATGCGGCAATAGAAATACATCATCTGTGAAAATTTCAACTGTCACCGTTCTTGAGATACAGCCTGGTAACAGACGGACGGACGGACGGACGGACAGTGAAGTCTCAGTATAAGAGAAGTAATTCTTTTGGTTGAGCGAATCCACTTAGCTTTGTACCCGATGAACAATACTCTTTGTCTGTATTGTTAGCTGTGGCCACAACTGCCACTTCAAAATGTAAGGCGTTATAAGTGCAAATTACTTTTCCACTAAATTAGTCTTTAATTCAAACAAAATAAGGTTTACTCTTAAACAAAGAGAACACAGATGTTGGTCACTTCGTAAGTGAAAGAGCAGTGAAGGTCCTATCGATGCTTATAATGACAATGAAGTGACCAACATCTCTGTTCTCTTTGTTTAAGAGTAAACCTTATTTCGTTTGTATTAAAGACTAATTTAGTGTAAAAGTAATTTGCACTTATAACGCCTTACATTTTGAAGTGGCAGTTGTGGCCACAGCTAACAATACAGATAATGAGTATTGTTCATCGGGTACAAAGCTAAGTGGATTCGCTCAAGCAAAAGGATTATTTCTTATACACAAACGTTAATAATTGTTCATCAACGTCATGTTCCTCTGCTCCTCTGGCCATCTTCAGACTTCAATAATACAGGCCATGTCATTGCAACTGCATACCTATAAAGTTTTATTTCGATACGGAAATCAGAAGTAGGTTCAAATAGACTTCCAAGATTTCATTACATTCATTGTTTATTAGTTACTTAATTCATTACAAATGAACTCAATAAAATCGTGTTAATATGGCGCGTGAAGTTAGAATTGATCGTCTAAATCTAGCCTACAGTTTCGCCACTTAGCTATTAACTTTACCAAGCGTTCATTGAACCCAGTTTGTTACTCTCTTTACCAGGAATGCAGATGCACAGATTATGCACCGTCTAACAGCAAAATTGAGCATTAAGAAGCAAAATTCCACTGGCTTATAACCAAACGTCCTATTTCCATTCAAGGGAGAACAAATTTCACCTCTAATTTTCACTTCGCACGGTTGTTTGTGGAACGATAGCAGCAATTAAGTTATGCGTTTGGTTGGGTAAGTAGTAAAGATGTGTCAAGCGTATCGTATGCTAATTTTATAGTCGCACCCACTCCTGGCTATTACGCAGTCTATTTTATTGATTGTAAGGCATCCAGCACAACTGTGACACACCATTATTTTTCACGCGACCCTGTCTCTATCTTCACAGTACTGTGAGAGAGAGACGGGCGATGCTATGTCGCGCGACAAGAGTAGCGAAGCCATGTTGTGGTAGACGGACAGGTCTTCTTTATGCATTATTTATTGGGAATCAACCAAAAATAAGTTCACAATGTGACTGCTTTATTGTGTAGGTTAGGTGACGTACCAAGACAATAAGGCTCCAACCAATTGAAGCGGAACTAAACGAAGGTGTGATAAATAGACCAATCACATTCCTCAGATTTTAATGCACTTCTATTGGGCTTCGCAAAGACGCAGACTGATTGGTTAATTTTCTCCGCTCCGCTTCAGATTATTTATTATTATTATTTATTTCTTTATTAATTTTACAACAAAGATTACATATAATCTAAAGCCCTGCGAAACTGTTATGACAGTTTGTCTACAGGAAGACTTTTCAATACCTAACTAACTAAAAGTACAATTAAGAGCCGATTCAAATATTTTATTTTCTTTTATTTAACAGAGTAACTTAAGGGTTGTTTTATATAATTGTATATGTGTATTTATCATTCTACTAGTGGCAAATTACAACGCCAAGGTTGTAAAATTCCGGTCTGACGACGCTTAAATGCCTAGGCTATATTATAAAGGCAACTATGCACATTTTCACATTTTTTGTGTAATATAAGGGAGCTCACCGTAAGTATTTATTTGCCTTTAATGTAACTATAAAAAGATTTTTTAACAAAAACTTACCAACCTTTCAAGGAGCAAAATGGGTACCTATACATTTTTTTTGTTGATTTTCTCAAATAGCGCTAAATCTATTTCGATAAAATATATTATGCAAATTAAACAGGGACTACTTCTGAAGTTATGATCTTCCAAACAAAAAATTATCTACAAAATTGATTTATAATATTGGCGGATAAATCGCGTGACATACCTACATACAAAAAAAAAAACCGGCCAAGTGCGAGTCGGACTCGCGCACCGAGGGTTCCGTACAAACACTTTCCATCCCTAAGTGGTTAAGTTAAGTTTGCACCTGGTATGTATAGCGCCCCATATAAATTAGGTGCAAAGTTAGGTATTAAAATTTTTTTTATGGTTTTCGTAATTATTCCTTTATCTATGCTATAAGACGTTGCTTCGTACCAAATTTCAAGATTCTGAGTTCACGGGAAGCACCCTGTAGGTTTTGATTCCCTTGCAAGTGTCGAAAATTTGCAAATTAGGTGCAAAGTTAGGTATTAAAAAAAAATTTATGGTTTTCGTAATTATTCCTTTATCTATGCTATAAGACGTTGCTTCGTACCAAATTTCAAGATTCTGAGTTCACGGGAAGCACCCTGTAGGTTTTGATTCCCTTGCAAGTGTCGAAAATTTGCGGCATAAACGGCTGTACCTTTTGATTGCGTTGGCTTAGAAGTTTGATTTTTTCACAGCTTTAAGGGACAGTAGACCTGAGTAATTGATATAAATTTCAGCTTCATACGTCCACGCGTTCCTGAGAAAAAGGGTCTTGACAGACGGACGGACAGACGGACAACAAAGTGATCCTATAAGGGTTCCGTTTTTTCCTTTTGAGGTACGGAACCCTAAAAACATAGTCGCATTCAGAACCTCCTCCTTTTTTGAAGTCGGTTGATTATATTTATATCAAAATGATATGGCATTACCTACAGGGTTGCTTTGGTAAGATTGCAACCTATGAACGATTTCATCATCATCAGTGACAAGATTGATTAGGTGTTATCTCATATTCTCGTGGTCGTCCTGAATTGTGCGATTTATATAAAGCAAGGCTCTATCTTTGTCACACTATCGATTGTGTCACACCCTCAATCAGTGTCATCACGTTCTTATAATTATAACCCTGATCTTCGTTATCTGTCTGTTCAACAATAAGAATCTTTCCCACGTTTTTGTCCGCTACGTGCCTTGTGGAGTCATATCGCGTAATGATAATGAACCGCGTAAGTGATAATTATCTTCTTGTGATCGTTATGGTTACACGCATAACGAGACTGTGTCGGCCGTTTACATTTTTTACTAGCTTTTGCCCGCGACTGCTGCATAGAATTAAGTACTTCCCCATACAAACTACCAGGCTTTGCCAGGGATGAAACTAACTTCATTCCAAATTTCATCTATTCAGGGGTGAAATGGGGGTGGAAATTTGTATGGGGCATTACCTAATAACCGCGGTTATTAATGCTCTATACAAACTTCCATTCTCCTTTTCACCTCTTTATGGGTCAATTTCCGGGATGAAAACTATCCTGTGTCGTTCCTCCGGACTTAAACTATATCCATACCAAATTTCATTTGAATTGGTTCAGTATTTTAAGCGTCAAGAGGACACGGACACAGACAGACCGACACACTTTAGGATTTACAATATTAGTACGTATACTTTTATGTCTCACTTAGTTATTCGTTTCGAAATGAATTGCAGCAATTTTTCTCGAGGTCGCTACAATTTTACCACGGTTTATTTCAATGTATGCAGAATCGCGTGCCATATTAAGTACTTACCAGCCGAAACCATTAGATGCTAAAACAATTTAAAAAATACAGCCATTTGCATAGCACTAAGTTTGAACATGCAATGCAACTCGCATGGAAGGTTAGTAGATATTTACGACTCAGTATGTCTCCAGGCGATATGACCAAACAAACAACTGTACTGGCAGGAAGCCTGGCCAAGTCGCACTAACAAAACGAATGGCACGATTTACTAAACACATCGCGTGTTAAACCACTCACACTTTAAACAGTTTAAACTATAAAGGCGTATTTCACGGCATATAAATTAACATAATGCAAACGGTTTAAAGCTAAAATTAGAGTTCACTTAGCAATTCAACCAGAATAATGTCGCTTACCTGTGTCCAATCACCTTTATTGCATGCTTCGTTATTTTTTATATCTACTATATCGCGGGAAAGCATTATACGGTGTAATGTTATTCGATTTATCTTAACATACGATCACGTAGTCCATTAAAAAGAAAGACAATCAAGTAGAAAAGGACTTTCTTCGAGTAATGACTTCCCCGTTGATATAGAGAAATCGCCGCGCACTACTTCGGTGGTAAATTAGGTAGAACATTGAAATTATTGCACTGCCAATGTGTTTCTACACATGAGGCGGGCATCGTCACACTTTGATTTCTACGAGAACCCAACCGCAGCTAAATAATAGGAAGTTTGTGAGAGCTGTCAACATTGTCGAGTTTGTGGTTAATGTCTTCTTCGTATCATGGGGATTTGGGCATGATTTGATCGTTGGATAACTTGTTTTATTAGTTGATGTCAAGTTTGAAAAACTATCTAATTTAGAAACAAAGAAAGTATAATAATAAATTGACTAAATTCTGACGTTGAGTCTAAAAATTTATTTTTCACTGAAGTTCCTTTAGTTTGTACAAAGAATGAAAAAACCAGCGTCAATTCAAGATAAGTTGAAACTTATGTAGAATTTATACTCAGAGCATATAAAAGACACTGATAAATACAATCAGCATTTTTAGTATGCAATTTAACATATGCCAATAGTAAAATTGATAGCTATACTTTTGATGCTGACTGTACCTATCACACGTGAACCTTAGAATAAGTAAGAATCATACAACAGATTTGCGAAAGATGAATACACTTTTGGTTTTATGTTTGCGCGTCTACTAACCAATCCAATCATAGATATGTTTTGCTCATGACATTGACGTTGTGACAGATACACAGCGCACACGTACAAAAAACATATAGTCCGTGGCTAACTAAAATTCTGCTCATGCGGGATATGTCTTAACGTTGACATTGGCGAAATACCTCTGGCCAAAATAGCTAGAAGTGAAAGACACTTAAAAAAAACAAAAACGGGCTTTATGGGATGGCATTATCTGAATAAATGAATTTTATTATTATTTACTTTCAAGCGCTTAGCTAGATTTCTATTAGGCGTATTTATTCTAACACATGAACATAGAATGGCAATCAAACTAACTTCGGACAAGATTATTGGATGGAACACAACACTATCTTGTACGTGTAGAATCAAAGCCACATTCAAATGCAAATCCAGTGAACGTTGCCTGGAACCGGGCATTGTTAGGTCTTAATCGTGCTATTAAGAATTGAATAAACAATGACAATGTAAAGACAGATGCATAACCTATGAGCGATGGCCGCAAAAACCGTATGAGTAAACGGCCTTTTAATGTCCACCGTCTTAATGATGTAGCTATTATGTTCACAGATGATTTACAAACGTTAAGTGCATAAACAATATGACATCTACATATAGCCTGCCTTTGCCTATGATTCTGATTCTGATTTTCTTTGACTATGGAGCTTTAAAATGTAAAGTTCGATTTTACTCACTTAACTGATCTAATTTTGTTTTGTGGGCTTAAAAAATACAGGATTTAGATGTAGCAAAACACCTCAAAGTTTAATCGTTTAGTCTGTGTATCTTAAATTCCAATTACTCATTTCAGATTCAACGTCTCTTTAAGCTATAAATACTCTCAACCCAAAAGGAATGTAAAGTATTTACAAAATAATCATTTGTATTTAAAATATCAATTTCGGCCGGAACACGAGACTAAACTGCGTAGGTATAGTTGTGGGAACATTGTCGGTGTCGCTCGGAACAATGCAATAACAACGGATTTAAGCGCCATTGTGGATGTGGGCATTGTTTACTAAATCGCATCCGTGCCGTTTCTTGTGCAAACAGACCATTCAATACTTGAGGAGTGCATTTCAAAAGGTCTTAGTTCTCTATGGACACCAAATAGAAATACGTCCTTTTAAAAGATACTCACTTGTAGTTTAGCTGGGTTATAGGGCGGTTATAGGTCCCATTAGCGCTGGTCTCAAGGCTAGACAGAACCGGCTCGTATGCTCATGGGCAAAGGATAGACGTTCAGTAAAATACGGACGATCATCAGGATTTATCAAGTACACATAGTAGGTACAGCATTACAGATATAGTGCATAAAAAAAAATCCATCTTTTTTTGTCGGAAAAGTTCATTTTTCGTTCGCCCGGTGTTACCCGCTCATGCCACGGGAGCACTACATTTTTCAAGATAAAAAACCTATGTGTTAATCCATGGTTTTAGCTACCTTCATACCCAAATATCAAAATTGGTCCAGCCATTTGAGCGTGAAGAAGTAACAAAAATATACGATAAACACACAAACACACTCACAAACTCGCCTTTATAATATTAGTGTGATTGTACCGTTAATAAAACAAAACCTTTATGTTCAGGACTAATATTTTGAAATTACTTATTTTAAGTTCCAGACCTCGTTGAATCGAAATATGTCCCCGGTCGAAACTAAACAATACAATAAATAAATATACAATGAAAAAAAAACAGAGGTTAACAACAGGCGGTCTAATCGCTTAACTATACATAGGTGTAGTTTTTATTAGTCAAATGACAAGTGTTTAGTCGGTGTGAGTAACACCACGTTGTGTAGGAAGTTCCCACCCGCGTGGCTCGTATAATAATTATGGTCTTGTAAAAACTGGAGGTTCCTCCGCTTTGTTTATTACCGACAAGTAAATAATTATATTTCTGCTTGAAGTGTTTTTGCTACTATAAAATTATTTTTAAACAAAGATAGATATAATAACGTCACAACCCTACAGTGAGATGTGTCTAATTACTCTAGGTCTAGACTAGAGTAATGAGACACATCTCACTTTGAGATCAGTCGTTCTCGAGAACGTTTCTCGATTTGTATGGATAAAGAACGTTCTCAATAATATTTCCCACACAATCCAGAAACGTTCTCGAGAACGACTGATCTCAAATTTACTGTAAGAATACAGTACCATTTCGCTCGCGTTCCGCTTAGATATTAGGTAATATATAGAAAATTTACAGACATGTATCTAAGAGAGGTCACTAGTCGGATCCCGTAGAAAAAAAATGCCGTATCCATTATTTTGTTTTATTAACCACTGCATTAAGGACTGTTGTGCTGAACCGACATCATATTGCATAACTTACAGTTCGGTTGGTACAAAGTCAATTACCTACATTTCTCGAAGCGGGAGCTTTAACAACTATAAATACACCAAATGTTCTAACGGTAATAGGAACTAGTTTTAATCCCATCGTTTCTTCGAAATTTCAATCGGAGACAGAGCGTCACGTCATCCTCAATGATGGTGACATAGAAGTCTTTTCCAAACCGCAAGAGAGGAAAAACCTTTGGAATCGAATCAAAATTACAATAAAAACTGAAGTGAAAACGTTTCAAAGTATTTATCATCATTTATTTGTTACAGGTAACACGAATAATGTCCCTGTGAGCGATGGACACGCTAACATGGCTATCGTTGGGGCTGCAGCTGGCAGCGTTATGCTCGATCGTGGGTGCCCTACTGCTGTACCTACTGCGTAAGGTCCGCGTGGCAGAAGTACTGCCAGCGGATAGCGCGAAAACTGTGCTGGTTACTTCTGTCGACACCGCGCTGGGTTTGCAGGTATGCATCATTATTATTGGATGCTTACAATATTGCTGTAGGTGAGGTGTTGTACCTTCCATCATCAACTCAGAACTCAGCATAATGATGCGCACATGATAGGGCTAATCACCAGATCCCCTAAACACCGGCGTAGTATACGTAGTAGTTACCGTAACCGAAATCGGCAAGGGTATCAGACGCAAATACCTGAATAACTATGAAATACTTACATGAAGAACATTTTTAGTGCTTGATATCCTATAGCATAGTATTTGATGGTTGCCCTAGATTTCCTTGGGATACCATCAACAGATCTTGACATGGTGACAATAGGACCACATCAAGAGAATACTAGAATACAATTTTAAATAAAAAAAGATTTTTGAGAATCGGGCCACAATAATTCACGTGATCGTGTAACATACATAAAAACATATTCGAATTGAGAACCTCGTCCTTTTTGAAGTTGGTTGAAAATACACAAAATCATGATATTAAGAAAGCTTAATACCTTATTTTACTTTCAAACTAGCAACGTAATTGTGCTGCCTAGTCCGGTAAATAGCCTAGCGCCGCTCACCAAGCATACGTGAAGCTATGCAAGGATTTCCATTAAGGAAATGAGCAGGAAACTGTTCGAGACCGTTATCAAGGCACGGCAATGTGTGCTGCAAAGGTGTTGGAATTAGTTTTTTAACATGTAATGTTAGTTAAATGACACGAGAATGAGAGAGAGAAAAAATAGGAGGTATTAGAAAAGTTATGTGAGTAATAACTAGGAGATCATATATCGGCTGGCATAAAGTTAGAAGTTAGAGAGTTATATGTTTCAGAGAAAAGTAAAAATGATGGCCACTAAATATTATCGTACCAAATGACAAATTATGACTGATTTTATGCAACTCACTATAGAACCCATTAATAGATAAAGATATGGTAGTTAAATCTTGTGTATCTTAATCGACGTTCTTATTTAAAATAACAGTTTATAAAGAAATCTTTCTTTTACAATAGATACCCCACTCGAAAGGACGATAAAATATAATTAAATCGTTTCATCAGCGATTAAACTTATTCGTCCTTTAGAGAAGAATTTTCCTTAATTGAAATAGGAGAAAAGCGTCATCTTCCCCGCTTAGCAAGGAAGGTGAGGCTTTCTCGACTTGCAAGAATCTATAGATAACACATTTTATAAATTAAAAACACGTCTTTTTGTTCCAGATCGCAACATACCTCAGCGGACGCGGCTGGCGAGTGATCGCGGGATGCCGGCAGGGCGGCCTCGGGGCTCGTCTGGCGGAGTCCTGGCTCCAAGCCCATTCTGCTGACACCCCTGAGGACCAGCCCCCGCCGCGCCTCGTGACCGTAGAACTGGATGTGGCTAGAGAGGACTTGCTGGAAGAGGCAGCCAGGGCCACAGCGCAACATTTACCGGCTGGTGAACATGGTGAGTTATTTTAGAGGAGTTTCTGGCTGCAAGCCCATCTTGCTGACACCCCTGAGGACCAGCCCCCGCCGCGCCTCGTGACCGTAGAACTGGATGTGGCTAGAGAGAACTTGCTGGAAGAGGCAGCCAGGGCCACAGCTCAACATTTACCGGCTGGTGAACATGGTGAGTTATCCCATTGATAGAAGGGTGGAAGAGACCGGGAAATCGAACCCGGTACCTCTGGATTGCCCGTCCAGCGCGTTGGGCCGGCAATCTAGAGGTACCTACCGACATTACATGTTTTATAAATTTATGGTGAGTTATTTTGAAGGATTATCTAGCTCTAGCTAGCAAGTGCAAGCACTTTCTACTGATATACGCCTGAAGGTCCAGCCCCCGCCCCGCTTAGCCACAGTGGCTCAAAACATATTAGGCTAAAGGGTGAATTTCACGAAAAATATGCAAAACTAGCTTCGCCGCGCGGTGTACCCGCTTATCCCACGGAAACACTACATTTTTCCGAGATAAAAGTAACCTATGTGTTAATCCAGGGTGTTAACTACCTTCGTACCAACATTTATAAAAAATGGTTCAGCCATTTGAGCGTGACAAACATACACACAAACACACTCACAAACTTTCGCCTTCATAATATTAGTTTGATAAGAGATATAATAGTGAATAGGCTATTAACATCTGAGTAGTTTTCAACAAACATGTACTTATTTAAGGGCTATAATGAAAACAAAACTTAATTGATTCCTTTGTGTAACCACTGTTGCCCATATCTTTTGTATGACTAACAAGTTACACAAAAGACGCGATCTTAATTTTGCTTTTATTAAGCCTGTAACTATGTACATGTCTTTTGAAAACAACTCATCTTTCTTCCATAGCTATTGCTGAACCAGCGAGCTACATCCTCGACCCCGTATAGTCATTTATCATCAGATGATGTGATACGAGGGTAATCGCCTTTCAGTTTGTGAATAAAAATAATACTAATAAGTTCGCGATAGGACCCTAAAAATGGTTGCATGGTTAAACCGATTAATTAATTGCAATAAAAAGAAAAATGTTGGATGGCCAAAATGTATACCTAAGAACTAAGTAAGTAATCCTAATAATTTACTGATACTCGCAAGTAGGTATAAGTAAGTGCCGACGCAACAGCGCGGTGTTACGAAAAACTCACGCTCGATAACCTGCGGTTTAAGTTATTGAATAATCGAGTTTGGTTTAATGCCCTGATAACTTACGCTTTTATAATGTGGGTTATGATATCATTAAAAACCACTAATCGACTGGTTTATGTAATGGGTTTAAATTCAAGTAATAAAAAGTTTATATAATTCATATGTCACACTGATCACTGAACCAGGGCCCAGGCTATAAAAATATAACTTGCAGTATTCCAAATTTCAGCTTAATCGGACACAAAATGATTAGCAAATATTGAAGTTTTTATACTTGCTGAACAATGCACGTTAAATAAAAACTTATAAAAATTAATAACATAAAAACATAAACAAAAAGAGTGCACTGCCCGGGAATCGAACCCGGGTCGCAAGAATGGGAATCTTGCATGATACCACTACACCAGCAGTGCTTATTTAGATAAGACGAAAATTTGCTCAATGTTCGATAAAAGTGACATAAAGTACCCTATTTTACTGTTATATATGCTAATCTTATTTTACTCCACATTCATCGTCAGCAAAATAGTTAAAAGTAACTAAAAACTTAAACAAATATCAAAATGGAATGGTAACATGAAATAAACGCGAATGCATGCCGCCATCTGTTGACATTTGACCGCGACAAATGATTGACGGGCAAACTTGCAAACCGGAATGGAAGTCGCGCGCCAAGGTTATCGCTCCCTAGCGTTTCGGCTCAATCGGCTGATAAGATAATTGGCTTGCGTATAGATGGCGTGCTGGTCAATAATAAATAATTCATTTTATTTTACATCCGTACTTATTAATAAAATCTCTTTGTATTTAATTTTAATATATTTTTATATGGTTTGCTTAGATTAACATATAAGTAAATAAATAATTTTGCAATATAGAATCTGAATGTGAATAGGAATATGCCCTCTGACTCCTCTGAGGATGGAGGACTTAGTAGGTACCCAGTGGCGTTCTTTAGGAGAAGCATTACTCTATTTGTTTTTTTTTTATAAATCCAGCTTACCCATAGCATAGTGAAAGAGGTATTATAATAAGATGATGCATAGCAAAGGATAATTGATCTGGCTTTTGACATCAACAATCTGGTACCGCTTATTTATAACAACAAAAAGAATATTACTCCCATGAAAAGGACCATATTTTAATCATAGGGATAAACATTCAAGTATTTTTTCTTATTTAGTTTGTTTCTTTCCAGGCGTATGGGCAGTAATCAACACGGCGGGCAGCAGCGGCCGCGGCGGCGCCGCCTGCTGGGAGAGCGCGCTGCGAACGAACGTGCTCGGCGCGCTACGCGTGGCGCGAACATTCGCACCGCTGCTCGCTGCTGCCGCCGTCGACCACCCGCACGCCGGCCGCTTGTTCTACATCGGTGAGTGGCTTACAAGTACCTACGCTGCTGGGAGTAGCGCTGCTAGGCGTCCAGATAAAACCGGACAGTTTAGGCTTTTTATTGCATGTCCGGCCAAAAAAAAGCGAGCGCCGAGCGCAAGCGAATTTACACAAAATCCAATAATGTAAGCTGTCCGGCCTTTTTACCCAAATGTCCGGTCAAACTGTCTGGTTTGGCGACCTGGCAACCCTAGCTGGGAGCTGAGCTGCGTACCAAGTTGGTGCTCGACGCGTTAGCTGCGGCGCGAACATTCGCACCTTAACTCGCTGCCATGCTCCGTTTGCTTGTTCTAAGTACGTCGGTAAGAAACTCAACTAAGACCGATTAACAAAGAACTAGACAACCGCCCTAAAAACCTTAAACCGTTAACTAAACTGTTATCTGAATGGCTTATGCGTAGGCATATCATCAATATCATCATATCTATCATTATCTGTGGTAGCACAGTGGTTTGATAGGACAGTTGAGGTTTAGGCAGAGCAGTATAACTAAAATTAAGACAGCTGGAAAACTACAAAATTACGTAACTTGAGATTCAATCCTAATCACTCCGTATTATGACTGTATGCCATCAACTGAATCAGAAAGCATTACTGTTTAACAGAAAAACTCGCTAAAACACTCGTTACCTAGTACCTAAGTTATGTAAGTATTTATTTCTACTTTCTGGCCTTCATTCAAGAATGCATTAAGTAGTCTCAATTGAAAAACTTTTCGATCTCGTTTACATTCATGTCGTTTTACTTATGTGTATGTAGGTATCTAGTAAGACAACTAGGAGGAACTATAAGACTTTTATAATATAATACATAACAATGCAAGCAGGGCGACTACTGACATTTCACTGATCAACTCATTATCGTTCCAGGTCTGACCTCAGACACGGACTGCGAAAGCCTGTCCCGCGGTGACGAGGAGTGCGGCGCGGGCGCCGCGGCCGCTCGTTGGGGCGTTTGGGGCGCAGCGCGCGCGCTTAGGGCTACGCTGAAGGCCCAGGCACTGCATGTCGTTCTACTGCATGCCCCTGACTTAACTGCGGCAGAGATTTACTCGCCGCCATCGCAACTGACTGTTCCTAGTCAGCCCGCAAGGTAACTCCAGTGCAGACTTCCGATGCGAACACGCTTATACCTAAACGAGCGACCCGCCCCGGCTTTGCACGGGTGCAATACTGATAAATTATGCGTGCATTATACATCTACCCTTCCTCTTGAATCAATCTATAAAAAAAACCGCATCAAAATCCGTTGCTTAGTTTAAAAGATCTAATTAAGCATAAGTACATAGGGACAGCAGCAAGCGACTTTGTTTTATACTATGTAGTGATGTCTTTTTTTTTTCTATGCAATGAAAGTGTAATGATATGTAGCAATGCCTAGGAGGATCAAGAAAAAAATATCGGATCATAGTCCTATTCTATAACTGTATACGAAGTTGTTCAAGAATTGAACTAAATTCTTCGTGTGTCTTTCCAGCCGACCAGAAACACCAAGCTCCGACGTGAGCTCCTCCACAGCGACCTGCGCCGTGACCATGCCCGGCGAAGCCACGGAGTACAGCGCCAAAGTACTCCCCACCAGCGCCCTGAAACTTCTAGAAGACGCCCTCACCACCCCCACGCCGAGGGACACCTACTACTTGAAGATGAAGCACGACTCGTGGTTCACTAGGATGCCGTCTTTAAGAGTCACGCATTAAGCGTTTTCAGTCTTACACTAAAACAGAGCACCAGGTCTTAATCCAAGGAATTTATTTCGAGAAATACGGTCACGTCAAATCGGTTTTGTCCCTGACGTTTGCCCCTCTAAGTGCTACTGCTGATGAATATTGAAGGAAGAATATGCATTAACACGCACGACCAACAACCCGCCTTGTGGGCGCTCGTAACTTTTACTCAGCTGCCGGCCCAGCTGGTGGCAGATTGTACTTTAAAAACGCCCATCTTACGGGCTCTGTCGGTGTCTGGGGTGGGGTTGCGCCCACCTGGCGGGCTCTGTCGCTTTCTGGGGTAGTTTTAATTTTTCCCTGGTCGTGAAAAAGTTATTGGGTGTCCTACGCTAGAAGGAGAAATTTAGAAATCTCTTTGTGCGACTAATGGTATCTCCGGTTAGGACCTGGTGTTTAAGATCACTTAGTATATGATTATCAATACCAAATGGGTCCAGGGATGTCAGAATATGGTGAGGATTAGCTTTAATCTCAACGTAATGGGCATTACTAATTCTGCACTAAAGTTAGGGTTTAAACCACGGGATGCTTACATTTTTACGTCTTAACGATGTTGTTTGATGTATTGTCTCTTTTTTAGCAACTAATAATATTTATGATATGCACTAATCTGAATGAACAATTAGATTTACAGATATCGTTGTAAGTACTAATTTTAGTGATTGTTCCATTGGACTTTTATTGCGTTAAACTACCTCTTTGGTATTGATAGACTTAGGCATTCTACTCAAACTATTCTCCCTTGATCAATGTCGGGTGAAGGTGCCAAATCAACGTTCTCCAAAAATCTTTTTTGTTTCATATACCTACTTACGTAACTAAGCAACATTTATGTTCACTTAATCGTATTTCGTTAGTTTTTAATTTTATTTAACGACCTCCTTATCCCATTTCGAAGGCACGGGATAGAGATGTAAAGTGCCAAATCTTGGTTTGAAAGAACTGACTTATTTGATATCATTTCGAGTTGAAATCAGATTGAATTTAGATTTAGGAAGTAAACTGGTCAGTTCCTTCAGACTGTTTAAAACGATGTTGACGGAACATATCTGTCATTTACACGAACTACTTGCTAAATGGTGCAAATCACTTAGAGTGGCTTTTAACGTTACAACCGTGTCGTTCTCAGTTGTGAACGGCTATTGTACCTATTCTCTGAAGGGTTCCTTGATGCGATATGAAAATTCAGGACCCTGCATACCACAAACATTTAAATAATTGTAGAAAAAATATAAGTTTATAGAGTTAATTCAAACTGGAAATTAAAATTTGCTTACATTTTTTTATCTAACTTTGTAGGTATCTACAGGTACGTAATGCGTATGATATTGCCAGACTCGACACCAATATGAAGTCTCGCGTATCGCTGAATATTTTCAGAATTAGATATATAATTTTATAGAATTAATTATCAATTATAAAATGTTTGTGATTTTTTCGACCCTGTTGCCGCGCTAGATCCCTGCTGTACACACTCGCCACGATCTAACGAAGCACGCAGGCTCTAAGTCCTCTAATCTAAAATAAAATAATATCATTGATGTGTCGTCCGCTCTCGGCAAAAGTGTACAACCGGCGTGAAAGCGAGCTCAATATTAATGATACATTTTGAATATCAAGCACGGTGCCAGTTTTGCTTGAATATTTGTTTTTGGTTTGAATGAGTGCATATTTTTTGTTATCCAGTGAAATGAATGTAATGAATGGAGATCAGAATCTTGAGTTTCGTAACATGTAAAGTTTTTGTTCTGCATTATACTCAATCATGCCGTATTATAATCGTTAGTGCTGCTACTGATGGTTAATGTAAATAATGTTCGTATATTAAAAACCTTCTATTAATCAGGCTTTTATTTTATAATGTACCTCTACGACCACTAAATACTTTATTATTATATCTCATTTTCAGTGGATGATCTCCAGCTGGATTAAATAAAATTGCGACGAATTATATTGGCAGTTCAGCTCGACTTATGAGTATCACGTTTCGGTTCATCCCATCTTCGTTAATAGGTTCAAACACATTTGAAGACAAGAAACTAAGAATCTATTCTTGCAACATAGCGGCTGCATCGCTGAGGAAAACATAAATAAAGAAGCAAAAACACGTAAAATTTAAACACATTCGAAAGTATAGTTAGGATTCGTTACGATCACCATCCAGCAGGTACTAATTAAAATTTATTATAACACGTCGGCTCAGCCACCTTCAGATTATCAAACGCCACCCACAGCTCGTAGTTTTGCACACACAGCAGCAGCCCGCCGACGCCCTTGGCCTCCTTGTCCACGAGGCTGGTGCACACCCAGAACTGCTGCGGTCCAGCGCCCAAACGCTGCCAGCGCGCCGCCGTGCTGACACCGAACCAGGAGTAGTCAGTGCTGTTGGTTACATAGTACACGATGCCGCCATCGGGGCCTTTGAACTTCAGGCAGAGGTTCTCCAAGTTGCGCACCCTGAAACGTTTACAAGTAACATTTCCAAGTGTTCTGGCGCGAATCCAGCTCTCAAAAAAGTTTTATATGGACACCGAAATAAAAACTAAGAGCGAATTAGGCTACGGACTATTCGAACTAGGACTACTGATATATATATATTGTCCCATCAACCACGCTAAGCTGTGGGTCCATCAACCGTAGGAAAATAAGGTTTTCTACTTTATGCCACTCGCTCGATCTTCTGTGGAGAGATTTCAACCTGTCTAATGTGACCCAAATCCGAATGCTATGCTAAAAACTCACGGATTGTTACTATGTCAGTCTATAATGCATAAGTCAAGATATTTTGGCTTATTCGACAGCTCAGAGCTGTTACCATAGCTGTAGATTGCCGTAATACATTTGGCACCACTTGTGTATTTTCTAACTCGTACGAGCACTTATGTGGAAAGAGTTAGTTCTTTTAGGGAGTGTATGGTCGATGGGTTATGGAGTGTATGGTCGATGGGTTATCGAGCAGGGATTCTCCCTATATATTGATAAGTCGAGATGCAAAGTCGGAATGCTAATACGTCACTACAGTCTGTCTATAACACGTCCCGCAAGACGGAATTTAAGGTGTCCTACTCCTAGATGTTTCCAGCCACAAAACTCACCCAAACCTTTGATTGCACGTCGCAGTCAAATACGAGTTCTGAGTCTGTCCATACACGTTCAACATAATCTGCTGTCTTGCTGCGAACGTCAGGTAGATGCAACTCCTCACGTTAGGTGAACGGGTCACTATCATAGCCACTGCTTCATGAGAGCTCCTAATGACTCCAGTACCATTGCCTTGAATAAGATAGTAAATCGATGGCTTATATCTAAGAGTTGCATAGGGGCTATCGAAATCCCATTCCGGTAGTAGATCGCTGAGCGTCTCTGGGATGTATGAAAATGTGATATTCGGTGCAGATTCCTTTATAGCTGTCACAGCCTCGTTCAAAGCGTCAAGATCCAAAGACACACAAGATATTAGATGCCCATTTTTCAGTTCTCCGAGTGGAAATGCGGCCGGTGGAACTGTAGGAGGATAATGATTATATTAAATTGCGACTACAGCGTCATTCGCGCGAGGAAGACAAAGGTTAAGTTTGTTAATTTAAGTAGGTAGTTAGTAAGTTAATAAGATGTTTACAAAAACATTCTCTGACTATTCTTGACATTCCAAGCAGCAGTTTAGTCAGGTATGTCGGTTTTGTAAATATATCTATTATCTTTATATTCCTTCAAAGGCGCAGTGTTACGAAAAGTCTAAGCGCCTTACGAAATGGTTCACAGTCCGACATTACATTACGTGTGCCTTTTGGTCAGTGAATTATTTATTTATTTAATCTTTAATACATATATGAAAAATTATTGTACAGAAGGCGGACTTAACCCCATGGGACACTTAGTTACGGCAAAGCAAAAACATTACAAGCATTATTACTATGGGAACATGTCAAAAGGTTAACTTACTTTTTGTCGCATCAAACCCCGGTACTGAGTGAGTAAGCAGGAATCCACCCTCTTTGTCCGCCACCACGACACCACGAGCCGAAGTTCGAGTTTTCGTGTCCCTGTCATACTGGGACTGAAATATCACCATCGCTCTCCCGATAGTATTGGTAGACGAACGCTGGTGTAGGAAATAATTATGCGTGATTAAATAGGTATGATCTAGTAAGTAGTAGTGGTCGCGCAAAGAAGTGGCATCTTCGTGAGAGGCTCAGCACTCAACCGCATAAGTGCGAGCGAGACAGGTATAAAACCCGAGGGCCATTTTCAAAACTCACTGGCTGTATGCACCTAGCGTACCTATTACCTCCCATAACATGTTGATTGGGTTATCCAAGTATTGCCCTGCCCACTGACTGAAAGCTGTTCCTCAGACCCTAAGCAAAAAATCAAACGTATTGCACTGCAGTGACACAATGTTTTTCTAAAAGGATTAAACACAAATTGTATGCAAATATATGGCGTCAACGGCTCGATCTTAATTGTTAGCCACAGCCACAGATGACTGTGGCTTTCAATAGGTAGGTTCAAGTCGTAGAATCCACTTCTTTTATAGAAAAACACTTCACCCAATGCTTCATTTCATACTTAGACAATTTTTTTCTCAGAAATCATAAATTTTTCAGTATTCGTGAAAATGCATATACCTACCTATAATTTAGGTTAGGTAAGGTTTCCAGTAACAACTCGCTGTTTCATCAGTACCTGGGTACCTACCTGCGTCTGAAACCAATAAGGCACTTGAAACCGTGTTGAAACGACAAGCAATAAAGGTAAATCAAAAATATCACGATAGACCCAGTTCAATATATTTTATGCAACAGTTGTATAAGAGGGGGCAAAAAACGTGAGTGGCATGGGTTTCGATGTGAGCGTAGCGAACATCGTAAGAAAGATGCCACGAGCGTTTTTTTGACCTACTTATACAACGTTGCATACGTTGCATACAATACTTTTTCTACGACTCGACATTTACTAAATAAAATGCAAATAAACAACAAAGAAAATAATTACATGTTCCCGCTCGGAACCAACAAAATTAGAAAAAAATATAGTCTCTGATTAACTTTTTTGTTTGACATACATCTGTCCAAAAAATATGAACTTATACCTAAAGGTAAGGTTCACTATACTATACATCCATGCACAGAAGATAAAACTTATTTTTTAGTTGGCAGCAATGTCTTAGTACAATAAGTGTTTTTTAAATTGCAAATTGTGTGCCTGCAACTGATATTTTAATCTGTGGTATTAAGTAATGCTTTTTTCGTTCGTTTATAGCAGTGTTTTTTTGGACAGTAGAGTATAGGCTTTTACAGACTTTCATAATTTATGTTTTAATATTAGAGTTACGAACTATATAAATGACATAAGAAAGTGCTGGAGTAGAAAAAGTTTTATTTAGGTTCGATTTGTGTTATAATTATAACATTCCAAAATATTTACGATTTCTGAAACAAAAGCGCTTTCGATGAAATGAAAATTCAATGAAACGTTTGTTTACAAAACAAGGGTAAACCAAAAAGTTACCTTATACCTAGGCTGCAAGGTGTGACTCAACATATTGCGGTGTAAGATGTCCACCGGCGACAGCACCCAGCGGCCGCCGGTGTGGGGGGTGACGAAGGTGAAGTTAGCCCCGCTGTACGGGGGCAGCACATCGGCTGGCGGCTTGTATAGATACCACCTACCATTAAAGGAGTGTAAAACTAATTTAAAAAATTGGCTGCTTCAAAGAGTGTTCTATAGTCTTGGTAAATATTTCGCATCTTAGCTATAAGTTAGGTTTTAAGTATAACTATTGTATGCCCGAAGTCGGGAAACTGTTGTAACAAATTCACTTTTCCATCTTATGTAGGTACTTACACAGTTATTCAATATAAAAAATATATATAAAAAAAAGAAGGCTTCTCAAGTAGCACACAGGCTGCATAAGGGTGAAGCCAGACGTACGTAATTTGAGTCGCGTAATTTCGGTCGCGCCATACATCATGTCACGTGTTCACGTCACACTAAGTATGGCGCGATCAAAATTACGCCACTCAAATTACGCTCGTCTGGGTCACCCTGAGCGCTTATACAGCTTAAAATAGGGTTATACCTATAATGCCTGCTTAGGCTCTTATTACTCTTATACAGCATGTTTGCTACTTGGGTTGTACAGTCGCCATCAGATATATCGCAGCATATAAGGCGTTCATAAATATCTGACTCTTATTGACTGGGCGTTACAGTAGATACATGTTCAGATATTTATGAACGCCTTATATGCTGCGATATATCTGATGGTGACTGTCACTGTTAACTTTTAGCCATACTAATTACCAGTTAAGAGAATTCAGTTTTTTTTTCTTAACCGTTCGCACGCCAGGCGGTAAAACGATTCAGTGCCCTTAACGCCACAAAAAAAGAAGTGGCCCATAATCAACAGGGATTGAAGAATACTTGTAGCGGATTAAATTAGAACGTTTTTGATTGAAGTTTTTATGGTTGTGACCGACGTTGTCAGTAGAGCAATTCTCCGTTGTAGACCGCAGCCAACGTTGGCGTTGAAAAGGTTATTCATCAATAAACAGATCACAAAGTAGAAACGTCAATTAAGTGTAAGAAAATAAGATTAGCCGGTTACAAGCCTTGGTATAAATGCAATTTTTAGCAAGCTTCGTGTGTGCGAGGAGGAAAAGGACATACCTAACCATCTTTTTAGCTTTACTGATAATACATACCCTATTATTGATATTAATTGGGCTCTCAAACGATTCGCACGAATGCTTACCAGTCCACGGGTCTGTTGTCATTGTCCCGGCACTGTTGACGTAAGTTGTTCCCATTTAAATCACCTTTACTATGTTCTGATAAAGTACCGAGTAAATAAAACACTAGAAAACGCATTTTGCGTTATATAATTTTACGAATACCGGCTTGATTTAATCAAATCATATCAGTGAATAACAACAGCGACGTGAAATAAAATAAAATTTATCGGAAAACAATGTAATAAAGTAATAAAATAATGGCAGTTACATAGCTAGTTCAACTACAGATTTAAATCAGTAAGGCTGTCGTTTCCAACTTTTATATTATTTTGTATGTTTTCATATTATTTTATTTATTGTGGGTTTTTGTAAAAAACATTTTACAAGCATATTATTACCTAAATATCAGCTTTGTATTGTCAATAACTTCAATAAGTAAAACACAATCATAAATACAAACTTTTATTTTACGGTAATACATTAAATCTAAGTATACAGTAGACCTATGTATAGCATGACATGTTGTTTTTCACAGCCGAAGCCATGTTGCGGATTTTTAGTGCTACTCATTTCTGTTACTGGCAAGGACTAATTTTTGCAACTGACGTTGAAAGTCATCGAATGTCACTGATGTAAACAAAGAGGAAACAGGGTTAAAATAAATATTCCGCGAATTAGGCGTAATGTTTGCATAATAAAGACAAAACTATCCAAAGTAATGCAAGCCAAGTTTTTTTTTTCAAAACGATTCAATATTTGGTAAGAAGAACGAAGGATTGAACAGCATTCCGGTAAACCAAGTTTTTTTTTCAAAACGATTCAGTATTTGTTTTTGAAGATCCAAGAATTGAGCAGCATTCCGGGAAACAATGTTTTGACAAATCACTACTGACATTTGATTATGTATATGACGTATGCACATTATTGCCATATGATAGTTTATTGTAGCGCCACTATTCCAAGACTAAACCGCAACTTGCTAAGCTATAGTAATCTACACTAAACTAAAACTTACATTTATTTTCAAACTAAGTTACATGAGCGAATATAAAATAATTTCATAATTTCTTATTGTTCTAATAAATTCACACTGTATAGTCGTAAATCTATATAATTTTATCTATTTAAGTATAATTATATTTATGATGGAAATACATGTAATAATGATATAAAGTTGGCACAGTTTTAATCACAGATCACAGAAAGGGAACATTCATGCCGTTAGAGTCTTTTGTACTAAAGGGATGGCTTGAAGGGGTAGTTGATTATTAATTATAATAAGATTTAATTTTTGGTCCCATTACATTCTCGACAGTAATGTAAAAATGGTAAATTTTGTATCAGTCTTTCAGTATTGGTTACTTTTAAAATTTACTTATTTCTTTAGATAATCCCGCAGCCATCGCAATATAATGATTGAGCAAAATGGGCTAATTACACGATTGGACAGAGTCCACCAGATGTGCGAAGTTTCCCCATAAAATGGGACCCGAAGTGCAGACGGTGCCGCCACCCCTGGACTCTTGTGGTAACTGAAAGAAAAAAGAACATATGTATACTTATTAAGTTATTAGGTATGGTTCTCTGCTTTTTCGTCGAATGTTTAATTTTTCTCTGAAACTGTAACATTTTTGGGATTGTTATCCTTTTCAACGCCAAAGACGGCTGTGGCCGACAGCGGAAATTTGCTCCACTGACGCCAACGTCGGCCACATCCGTCCAAATTTCAATGATCAAAAACTTTGTAATTCAAACCGCTACATTAGTACATCTCCATCCCTATTGATTTTGGAGCACTTTTTTTATTTTTTTGCTGTGGCGTCAGGTGCACCGGTGAGTTGATTTACCGCTTCCCGTTCAAAAGGTTATAAAACAAACCTAACCTAATCTTACCTAAAACAAGAAGATGATATTTGCAAGTAATGAAAAAAAAATTTTTTTTTTATTTCGGTGAAATGAAGCGTTCGACGAAAAGTAGTTCTGCGAAAAGGCACACCTCAACAAGAGATAAATATTATAAATACAAATATAGAAACAGTGAGGAAATTGTATACCCTGACCAGGGACCCAATTCGAGAATACCGTTTTGAGTGATCGCCAAACGTCAAATCTCTATTAGATAACAGTGATATCGCCATTGAACTGTCATTAAAATGCGATGAGCTTCAAGTGACATATCTCATCTAAATTTTTGGAAATACGAAGGCGATAATGATTGTCAAAAAAATTTTTTAACAAAAAATAGAACCGACTTCAGTAAAACTAAAAAGCCAAAAATAACCCGTTCAAGTACAGATTACATTTGACTCACCCTTTGAAGTCGATCCCAAACCACTCAGTTATTATATTTATATTTTATAGTCTACGTGAGGTTTGGCCCCGACTTCAAAGGGTGAGTCAAATGTAATCTGTACTTGAACGGGTTATTTTTGGCTTTTTAGTTTTACTGAAGTCGGTTCTATCTTTTGTTATTTTTTTTTTGCTTTTTAGTGATTCATAAAAACACTTATGGCAGGGTGATCAGGGAGGTCTTGAAGGCATGCATCTCGTTTGAATTATCTCCTAACTCCTAACCGTTGAGGAGTTGTACCTTCCATCATCAGCTCAGCATTGGAAGATGATGACTACCATATGCAAATACTTAAATAGTTTTATAAAATATATGAAAAATATTATGTGCCTATAAAATTTCAGGAATTCCTTCGATTCCTCATGGATCTCGTCATCCGATCTCTTCACCAAAATTTTATGGGACCAACCTTGAGATGTCTATTCATGAACCTAAAAAGAATTTTCCAAATCGACTCATAAATGACGGAGTTCTGAGGTAACAAACAGAAAAAAAAAAATAAAAATAAAAAAAATAAAAAAAATAAAAAAAAAACAAACGTAACTGACTTCACGCACTACGCGGTCAATTTAAAGTATGCGCCTGTTATTTATGCAGTCACATACAAAGGAAACGCAAATTTAGCGCGTCCGAATTGACGAAGTTGCGATGTTCTAGGGATATCGCCACTTGTCAAGTAGGCACACGTCAAAAGTGACGGATGGCGATGAAATGGAGAGATCTCCATTATCTCTCTAAAATTGGTCGCTCTGACTGAAATTTCAATGATCAAAATCTTTGTCACTGCTTGATGCTGTTTTAGATGCATGCATGTGCCGTTGAAGAAATAAATACAAACAAAGATATCACGTAACATTATAATAGAGGCAAACAACAGTGTCGTAAGTTGTGTAGTTGTGCATACATAACATATTATATTAAGATTTTTTTCTTGGAAATATGAAGAAAGCATGAGATATCAATAAACTTTATTCGCGGAGAAGAAAAAAAATTAAATGTTTTTGTTTTGCTTCACCACAGTCGGCTAAAAATAAATAGTATTTTATAATCCCTAATATCACGCATTTCCTACATTTGATCAATGATCAGCTGTTTTGATTTGATTAGGCCTGAATATATTCCGACTGATAGATGCGTTATGGTGGTAATCTAATCGTAACATAGCTGGTGGTTTGACACTGGTCCCAATATTGCCGTTCAAAACCTTACAGTAAGTTCAATAGGAAACTTATTTCCGTAAGTTTTTGTATTTTCTACTTATGTACAATAATGACATAGTGGTGGTAAGACAACTAGATTTTGTATGAAAGAACACCGATACTGTGCGGAAAGAGAAGAGTCGTAGGATTTGCGGGCGTGCCAGTGATATTTTATGGTTTATGCTATGCTGACAACAATGTCACTCTTGATAGTATAATAGCATAAATGAGCTGCATATTTATGTATATTGAATTGGGCTTTAATATATTTAATTAATATAATACTTTTCGCACAGACTCTACCGAGTTAGTAGTAATCATAAGTTTTTTTATAATTACAGTTTACAGTTTAAACTCACGTAAAAATGGTCAGGAACGGCCCATAAGGCGGCTTCATAAGGGGCAGCACCTCTAGCATAACTGTGACACGCGACTCTTTGTCGCGCGACATACAGTACCTGTCACTTTCCTTTCAATACCATGCGAGCACGACAGATGATGCTGAGTCGCGCGACAAGCGAAGTCGCGGTAAAATATGATAGGCCTGCAGCTATCCGTGCTTCGACGACGCGTTTGGCTCGGTTTGTAGACACCTGCCTACTGAGTCGGCGGTCCCGGGTTCGAATCCCGGCCGGGGCAAATATTTGTGCAAATATTTGTTCTTGGGTCATGGATGTTATCTATATATGTATTTATATATTATGTATATCGTCGTCTAGTACCCATAGTACAAGCTTTGCTTAGTTTGGGACTAGGTCGATTTGTGTATTGTCCCTATTTTTTTTTTTTTTTTGCTACACGACTCGCGGCCCACTGCAAGTTAGTAGTAGTAATAACTTACCGCCCGATTGATGTCCCCGACACAGACCCAGTAGTCGGCGACCTTGGTGTCCTGGCTGTTGTGCATCTTGTGCGCCACCGCCACCGCCCACTTGGAGTGGTCGTGGTGCGACGTGAACGACATCCGCGCCAGCGGGAACTTCAGCCGCTCTATGTTGCGCACTCTGCAACATAATGAGGATAAATATCAATAATAAATACTTACCAGTAATTATATATTTGTCCCGTTCGCTGTGGAGACGACTGGTTGTTGGGGGTCCGAAGCGAGAGCTTTCATCGCGGAGATTGTGCGGCGTTTACGCGAGAGAGGTCTAGACCCTCGTTCCGGGTCATTCCTGGTGCAAAGGTTGTCCATCGCGATTCAGCGCGGTAATGCGGCGAGCGCCATGGGAACCTTCGCGCCGGGAATGACACGGGGCGGGTTATTCGACTAGTGCCTAAGTTAATGAATGGTACATGAGGGATAAATGTATTTATTTATTTTAAGATTGTGATTATGTTATTGACTCTGTATTTGTTATAAGTACTTGGATGAAATAAAAATTATTGTATTGTCAAAAATAATAGTACATTACGGCAGACGCCTGGAAAGAAGCTTGCCGGGTGAGTAGGCATATATAGTTTTGACGACGCGTTTGGCTCGGTTTATAGACACCTGCCTACTGAGCCAACGGTCCCGGGTACGAATCCCGGCCGGGGCAAATATTTGTGTGATGAACTCGAATATTGTGCTTGGGTCATAGTTGTTCTATGTATTTACGTATATATTTATCTATATAAGTATGTATATCGTCGTCTAGTACCCAAAACACAAGCCTTCTTGAGCTTAATTTGGGACTAGATCGATTTGTGTGAGGTTGTCCGATATTTATTATTTTTTTAGTGTAGTGATACGAAGCCGGCAAGCCCTTTTCACAGCTAAGGCATGTATAGTGATTTTCTCAAACATATGCAATGAAGTAAAAAAATACACTACAAAAAAAAAAACAGTTGTTTAGCCTGTTTGACTCCGCCAGAAGGCCGGATAGCAGTACTTCAGCCACCGAACCACTATACAGGTCGTAGAACATGTTACTGCTTGTTGAGTACTCACTGGAAGTTCCTATTGCACTCGGAGTCCAGAGTCCCAGGCCCGTTTGTCCAGGACTCCACTAGCAGGCCTGATTGCAGAACTTCAGCCACGAAACCACTATACAGGTCGTAGAACCTGTTACTGCATGTTGAGTACTCACTGGAAGTTCCTATTGCACTCGGAGTCCAGAGTCCCAGGCCCGTTTGTCCAGGACTCCACTAGCAGGCCGGATTGCAGTACTTCAGCCCCCAGCCCACTCTACAGGTCGTCGGACATGTTACTGCTTGTTGAGTACTCACTGGAAGTTCCTATTGCACTCGGAGTCCAGAGTCCCAGGCCCGTTTGTCCAGGACTCCACCAGCAAGTCGGACTGAAGAACTTCAGCCACCGAACCACTGTACAGGTCGTCGAACATGCTACTGCTTGTTGAGTACTCACTGGAAGTTCCTATTGCACTCGGAGTCGAGAGAGGCCCATTTGTCCAGAACTCCACCAGCAAGCCAGATCGCAGAAGTTCGGTCACCAGGCCATTGTACAGGTCGTCGAACATGCTACTGCTTGTTGAGTACTCACTGGAAGTTCCTATTGCACTCGGAGTCTAGAGTCCCAGGCCCGTTTGTCCAGGACTCCACAGCAGGCCGGATTGCAGTACTTCCGCCACCAAAACACTATACAGGTAGTCGAACATGTTACTGCTTGTTGAGTACTCACTGGAAGTTCCTATTGCACTCGGAGTCGAGAGAGGCCCATTTGTCCAGAACTCCACCAGCAAGCCAGATCGCAGAAGTTCGGTCACCAGGCCATTGTACAGGTAGTCGAACATGCTACTGCTTGTTGAGTACTCACTGGAAGTTCCTATTGCACTCGGAGTCCAGAGTCCCAGGCCCGTTTGTCCAGGACTCCACTAGCAGGTCGGACTGAAGAACTTCGGCCACCAGACCACTGTACAGGTCGTCGTTGAACATGGCGCTCTTCGCAAATGACAGGAACTTGCGGCCCACCAGCGTCTCGAAACTTTCTATGTGATACCTGAAAAATAGGTACATTTATTTGCCCTGGCGGGATTGTATGATTTGTTGTTATGACCAGGGATCAGAATTTCTGATTCATATTTCCATATGTTCAGGGATCGGAAATTCAGATAGATACTTAAATATCCGATCCCTGGTTACTCCTTATCCGCCGCCCCCGCAGGGATCGGAAATTCGGATTCATACTTTCCTATGACCAGGGATCAAAAATTCGGATTCATACTTTCCAATGATCAGGGATCTGAAGTTCGGATAGATACTTATATATCCATCCGAATATCCAATCCCTGGTTACTCCATACGTGAAGCTTCTGGTAGCTAGGTTTCCCTTGCTGGGATTCGAACTCAGGTCTTCCTTCGCTGGCTGGCTGGCTGTTCTATGACCAGGGATCGGATATTCGGATTCATACGTTCCTATGACCTGGGATAGGAAATTCGGGTTCATATTTTCCTATGAGCAGGGATCTGAAATTCGGATAGATACTTAAATATCTATCCGAATATCCGATCCCTGGTTACTCCTTAAGTGAAGCTTCTGGTAGCTAGACTAGCTAGGCTAGTGTCTGTTGCTGGGATTCGATCCCAGGACTTCCTTCGTAGGCTGCCATTTAGAAGTCGGTAGAAACTCACCACGGGGCCACGTCGACGGTCTTATTGTTGGCCACCTCGGCTAGCGCCGCCAGCTCGCCCTCGAACTCGGCCGGCAGGCGGCTGTGCAGCACCAGCGGCTCGTTGTACTTGCAACTCACCACGGGGCCACGTCGACGGTCTTATTGTTGGCCACCTCGGCTAGCACCGCCAGCTCGCCCTCGAGCTCGGCCGGCAGGCGGCTGTGCAGCACCAGCGGCTCGTTGTACTTGCAACTCACCACGGGGCCACGTCGACGGTCTTATTGTTGGCCACCTCGGCTAGCACCGCCAGCTCGCCCTCGAACTCGGCCGGCAGGCGGCTGTGCAGCACCAGCGGCTCGTTGTACTTCAGCTGGGCCGCGACCTGGTTCACCGTGGACGTCTGCACCGACATGCAGAGCATCGACTGTCCGTACTTCGTGCCGGTTGCTGGGTAGGCGTAACTGGTAACGTTCACGCCACGCCCTGGAATAAAAAAAATCGGGCAAGTGCGTACCATAATCTATAACAAGTTTGTTGTATGGGAGCCCCCCTTTATTTTATTTCTAGTATATTTTTGCCCTGCTAAGGTAAAAGGCGATCTTTTGCTATGGAGTTCCATACAAAAAGGTCACCTTTTAACTTAGCACGGCAGATTTGTTGTTATAGCGGCAATAGAAATACATCATCTGTGAAAATTTCAACAGTCTAACTATCACCGTTTTTGAGATACAGCCTGGTGACAGACGGACGGACAGCGAAAGTCTCGGTAATAGGGCCCCGTTTTTACCCTTTGGGTACGGAACCCTAAAAACAGATTTCACAATACGCGCCACTATCAAAGGCATTGAAAATGTAATCAAACTAATATTATAAAGGCGAAAATTTGTGTTCGTTTGTTACTTCTTCACGCTGAATCGGTTGGACCAATTTTGATACATTTTGGTATGAAAGTAGCTGACACCCTGGTTGAACACATAGGATACTTTTTATTCCGAAAAATGGAGTGTTCATGTAGGATGCGCGGGTAACACTGCGCGGCGCAGCTAGTTTATAGACATGATAAAATTTCACAAAATTGTTTTCTAACCTCGTGCGTAAGGGACCCGCTACCACCTTCATGTTTTGTCCGGCCACCTCCTAAGATGACTCAAACTGTATTTTAATTCAATCCCGAGATTAAATTTTTCCATTACTTGAATAGTTTTCCATTTCTTGAAATTCTCAATCAGTGTGCGAAAAAAAATTAAAATTTGTCAAACGCGCATTTCGGAATATGGCCAACTATAGGTACTGCTCCACTACGTTCGCTCACACACGCAACTGCGTGGTTTTAATTTACTTATATTTATGCGTAATGCAAAGGTATAGGCATATGAGTAAGCACATACACATGCGGTACATTTAAATCGTATATTGATAACGTTTCATGGTCATTTGTCATATAACTCATATAGCCAATTATTGACCCTGCATCCAAGAGATTAATCACTACATAGTCCTATGTCCCTTTGTATGCTTAAATCTTTAAAACTACGCAACGGATTTTGTTTTCATAGATAGAGTGATTCAAGAGGAAGGTTTATATGGATAATACATGCATCATTTATCAGCATTACACCCGTGCGATGCCGGGGCGGGTCGCTAGTTATGAATAAATTCATTGCTCAAATACTAACCGTCAGGTATGGGCGGGAACCTCGGCACAGAATGCACAAGCCACAGCGACGTAAACTTGTCTCCCAAAAGCACGCCCTTCGTGTGACCCTTCTCGACCTTCGATTTTAAGTATCTGGAGTGCAATTTGCACATCTCTGCCAAGTCGTAGTCGTCGTAATACTTGTCTCCGAGCTTGAACTTCTTGAATTTCTTCATAGCGGGCTCGCGGTGTTTTATTTGAGCTGTTGGCATACAAGATTATTATTCATCACATACGCACTTGCAATCCATGTCTGTATGTCCACTACGGGCATAGGTATCTCCCAAAGAATTACGCAACAAACGACCGCACGCTTTCGACATCCATCGAATTCAAGCGACGACGTGATCGACCTGCTCTATATCTTCGGGTTCGTTGTCTCCATATCCTAACCTATTGCAACTTTGTCGTTGTTGATCTATGAGAGAGCCCTTTGTCCAGTGGAGGGCGTAGGATATAAGCTGTATATTATTGACAATTGACATGATGGTCAATGGGCTGGCTTTTGATGGTTATGGGTTGAGACGTAGGTCGCTCTGCGATTGGATGGCTATGGGGTTGATGTAGCTCGCTCGTTCAATAACAGCCTCCCAAAATGCATCTGATTGACACAGTTTCATTGGATGATAACTCTTTTGTAAGTCCGCATGCGGTGACTCCCCGCGGGCGGGCTAATGCAGCTAATTACACTTTCCTAAATTAGTCACTGACGACAGGTGAATATTACGAAGGGGTGAGATGGAGTTATCTCCATACTTGTCTCACATATTGCTGCATCCCTCTCGTCAGTCACTAATGTAGGAAAGTGTAATAGCCGCATAAAGACAGGTAAAACTCAAATTCGGGCCCTATGGCTTGCGTTATGGAAATCTCCCGCACCCCGCATGCGGGCCCTATCGACCAATGACACAGTGCCTTAAATTAGCCTTAACGGAGATGCCACGCCTTTGCGCGAGAGCGACAGCGGCAGCGGTGTAGGTACGTGTGTCTCGCTCACTCGTACGACCGCCGCGCTCGGATCTCTCGCTCAGCCGCTCGCCGCGCCGCTGGTCGTGCAAAATCGTGGCAACTCCGTAACGAAGATATATGTACAAACCTCTTTTGCGTTTTGAATACATTTCAGCAACGTTTTCCAACAGATCAGGCGCATTCTCTCCAGATGGTGGTTGATCATTGTATATGAACGAAAATGTGTTCTTCGATGGCTACAAATTACAAAATATGTATGGTTAGGTACTCATATGAACGGCATTTCTCCATTGTCCAGTGAATATAAACTATCCATTAACACAGAGTATTGTTATTTCTGTGTATTTAACAATATTACAAAATATTTTGCAACTTGAAGTGATTGCACACTGCACCTCACATCTTAATCCGATTCCGCTATGTATACACTAGAAGGTGCATAAAACTTCTTTCTTTACCTTAGTTGGGTAAAACTATAAAAAGTATCCTATAACCACCTTTGGATAACCAGCTATCCCTGTACCAAAATTGGTTTTAATCCGTCCAGTCGTTTCTGGATGATGAGGGGACATTTTTTTGCACAGATGGCTGTACGGGTAGAGCCGGCCATACTACTGACAATGAAGATAAACTAGGCATATCAAGCTGTAGTCCATGTTACACCACTAGTTTAAACCTAGTTGAGGTATTTGTGGAGATGTCATCTGTGATTGTGAATTATACATACATTAATTTGCTTGGAGTATTGTATTAGTCATGTTATATATTTACGTATTGTACTAAGAACTTAATCTGTAAGTAATTTGTTATTGAAATTTATGGCGTTGACCAGGACAACAAGTGACTAATATAACTATCCCTACTTCCTTAATTCGTCATAATTGATACCTAAATATTACTACTATACTAAACAAAATTCAAATGAATAAAATATATTTTTATTAAAACAGTAACATCTGCTAACGTAAACCAAATGTTTACAATGAAGCGAAAAATTTAATGATTTCCCAACGGCTTTCCGGGCCAACACGGGCGTCCTACCAACTGGACCACCGAACCAGATGTCAGAGCCATTGAATTTTTCAACCAGTTGCTTCCACATGCCTTAGGGTGGCATCCTACCGCAATCTACCGTAAAGATTTAGACTTTATCGTCGGCACCATCGTCTCTTTGTAGAGAATCGATGGTAACGATGTGCTACATCCGAATTAATTATTTTTATTAAACGAGTAACGTCTGCTAACGTAAACCAAATGTCGTAACGAAAGTCGTTGGAAACGCAGGTTCGAATCCTGTCTGAACCAATATTTTTTTCAATTTTTTCGCTTCATTATTAATAAAAATGTTTAAAATAATGTTTAAGATACAAATAACATTATTATAAGTATTTGTTAAAATCGTCTGTGAATACTTTAACACTAGGCCGACAGTAGGCATCAAATCATTTGTGCACTGAAAGCCCCAGGTTGTGCTCATCAATTTGAATCCTTTCTTTAGAATATTTTCTATTTGGTCTAATAATGTTCTGCTGTCATTTATTAAAAGATGCCTTTTTGTATGAAGATTGTATGCAGAAGGCTGCCTTTTAACCTTCTGACACCACAGCAAAAAATAAAAAAGTGCTCCAAAATCTACAAGGAGTGGAATGACTTGTAGCGGTTTGAAAAATTATTGATCATTTAAACTTGGATGGTCATGGCCGATTGTGTCATTTTTTTTTATGTCATGGGGGCAAACAAGCACACACCACAAGACACCTTGACATCAGTGGAGCAGTTTTCCACTATCTTTCACGCTCATACAGTTAAAAAAGGATGAGATACACAAGATCCCATACTTAAAATATCACACTGCCTAATGCATTAAATACGCTTTAAATAATTTGCAGTCACTAGACCTCACAGCTGTCGTAGCACTGCGGGACGGCAGACTGAATAAATAAAATAATGAAATAACTTAATCATAACATAGACCCTTACCTGATACAATGGTTGTAGCGTCCTGCCCAGCATAGAGTTTTGGTCCATGATAGACAACTCAGACATAATCCATCCTTGCCTTAATTTGGACGGAGTGAGGTACATGTAGGCTACCCCTTTACGGATCAGAGGATTTAAATGATTCTTCTCTTTAGGCAACTTGTAGATATAGAACCTGCAAAGTAGTATTAAAGTAGATATTCATATTGAACACTAAAATTTTATAAATAATAAAATATAAAACAAACAATTCAAACATACATCAGAAAATCAGGAATAAGTGAAATGGTTTTTTTATTCATAAAATTACATCACTTGTTACTAATAAATAGTCAATAATTAAATTTATAATTTAATTCATTGTTAGAATAGAATTGGTAAATTTAGGTACTTATGGCTTAACTTATTTAAAAGAAAACTTTTGGGTCGATGGCAAACAAAATTGTACACAGTTAAGGGCTTTAATTAAAACAAAACTTAATTGATTCCTTTGTGTGACGAAAGTTACCCATACATTTTGTATGACTAACTTTCGTCACACAAAGGAAGCAATCGTGACTTTTGTTAACTATAAGCCACACTAAGCTTTTAACTATGTACAATTATTTTGCAATCGACCCTTTTACAATACACAGCAACATAACTTATGATTAAGACAATTAATTAACAACAATAACATAAACAAAATTACGTACGTGTAAATAATTTATACACAAAGGTTTCTTCTTTAGGTAAGTAAATAGTTTCAATTTCATACAATATTAGTAGGTACTTACCAATCAACTGGCTCGCCTTTATCATTCCGACATTGTTGTGGTGAACTAAGACAAGAACTTAGAAATAAAAGAAATACTATAAAACACAAGAAGCGATACATCGCGATGCGTGTTTGTTTCGCGAATATCTTACTCAAACTATTACTACGGCAGGATGTTTAGCGTGGCCGTCATTACTTTATCATACGATACAATCAAAGCATTGCAATTGGAACTATCAAACAATCGATTTATTTACACAACAATCAATAAACATAATGTGGAAGTGAACATCCTTGCCAATTCCAAAGTGAAATTCAAAACAAAATAACGTTGCTTTGTTTTCTTTTGTTAAATTTTGTTTGTGTACAAGGAGAGGAGTGGAGGGGATGGTGACAATGAATCATCAGTGTTACCAGATATGAATTATGAAGTAAATGTCTCCCGGCAAAGACATGACACGCTTGCCGAAAACAGACGAGACAAATACGTTAATACGAGGGGCGTCTGAAAAGTTCTAAGCCTAAGGTATTTCGAGGTTATATATGCGTTTATGATACTGGCCACTAGAAAGGCCATTTAAAAACAAATTATTAAAAAATAACATGTCACGTTTTTATTATTCTGTTTCGAGATATTCAACGGAAAAGTACATCATGTGTGAATTACCAACGAATATTACGAAAATTGAGCACCGTGCTGTAATTAAATTCCTTACAAAAAGTGACAAATCACCGCAGTGTATTTTTGAGGAAATGGCTATTATTTACGGTGATTCTGGGCCTTCTTATGCCACAGTCAAAAAGTGGAGTCGCTTATTTAAACTCGGACGGGAATCGATCGAAGACGACCCCCGCTCAGGGCGGCCAATATCGGTAGTGACCGAAGAAAACGTAGCAAACGTCAAAAAGCTGGTATTAGAAGATAGAAGAATTAAGGTTTGGCAAATAGCTGAGGTCTTAGGTATTAGTAAAGAAAGAGTCGGAGAAATTTTACATGAACATTTGTACATGAGTAAAGTCAGTGCTCGTTGGGTACCGAAAATGCTAACGGCCTTCGATAAAGTACGTCGTGTGGAAACTTCTCGGGCGTTTTTAGAATTGTGCGAAGATGATTTAGATGAAGTTTGTTCCCGAATAGTAACTGTTGATGAAACATGGATCAGACAGTATGATCCGGAGTGTAAGTCTGAGTCGATGCAGTGGATTGAAAAGGGTGAAAGGCCGCCGAAGAAATTTAAAGTGCAAAAGTCGGCCTCTAAGTTAATGGCTACGGTATTTTGGGATTGTGATGGCATTCTTTTAATCGATTATTTAGAAAAAGGCTCTACGATAAACGGAACTTATTATGCAAATCTAATAAGACAGGTGCGACAAGCCATAGTTGAGAAAAGGCGGGGTAAACTAAGGAAAGGCATTTTGTTTTTGCAAGACAACGCACCCGTTCACACCGCTAATGTTGCGAGGCGTGCTCTGAAGGAAGTTGGTTTTGACGAAATTGACCACCCACCCTACGGCCCAGATCTAGCCCCAAGCGATTATTTTCTATTCAATAATTTGAAGAAAGAGTTGAGGGGAAAGCGATTTAGAAGTGACGAAGAGATGAAGGCGGCTGTACAGGAGCATTTTGAAGGGCAAAATGAAGATTATTTTTTTAATGGCCTAAAAGCACTGTATAAAAAATGTAAAAAATGCATTGATTTAGGAGGAGACTATATTGAAAAATAAACACGAGTTCATTTGTGTAAATTGTTTTTTTCTATCTTAGGCTTAGAACTTTTCAGACGCCCCTCGTACGCTGCATCCCTATTTGGATTTGGACGGACAGAAAATATAAATTATAAGGAGCTTGAAAATACTAATTACTAAGTCTCTATCTGTTGTATCGTTGTAATTTAGGACCTTTTGGGACTTCACTACCGCAAGCGGTGTAGGTAGGATCCGGTCTCGTGGTTGTGTTCTTTAGAAGAGGATTTATCGTGCTACAGTCTGCATCTTTCGACTTATTGAATGGGATGAAGAGATGAGATGAGCAAAAGCATTCAAGAAACCCGCAATTTCCTTGAGAAAAATATAATATCATAAAGAACTAACTGTTTTATGGTTTGATGCTATTATATAAAAATAGGCACTAAATAAAAATATGCTGTTGCTATGTGCACTACTTGTTAGTCTACCGTACATCCAATTTTACGTAGGTAATTCAATTATTCTTACCGTAACCATCTAAATTTTAGTGAAGTAGATGTGAGGTTCATATATCGGAGTAGCTATAATACTAAGCGATATCCTCAAAAATAGAATCATAAACGTAGATAGGAAGTCAGACCGCCTCATCGCTGTGAAAATTGCATTGGATGATCAGCTACCGATAAATATAATATCTGCTTACGGCCCTCACTAGAAGAAAAAGCGCATTCTGGGAAGGTTTTGAAGATCTTCTAAGGTCAATAAAAACAGACGAACATAAAATCATTGGAGGCGATCTCAATGGGCATATTGGAACTGTGATGGATAACTACAAGAATGACCACGGAGGCCATGGTTTTGGTATAGCAAACGCACAGGGAATAGAAATATTGGTTTTGCAACAAGACATGCAAGCATTGCAATTGGAACTATCAAACAATCGATTTATTTACACAACAATCAATAAACATAATGTGGAAGTGAACATCCTTGCCAATTCCAAAGTGAAATTCAAAACAAAATAACGTTGCTTTGTTTTCTTTTGTTTCATTTGTTTGTGTACAAGGAGTGGAGGGGAGGGTGACAATGAAATGAATCATCAGTGTTACCAGATATGTATTATGAAGTAAATGTCTCCCGGGAATGACATGATACGCTGCTATTTGGACTGACGGAAAATATAAATTATAAGGAGCTTGAAAATACTAATTACTACGTCTCTATATTGGCATATAGTAACTAACAGTTCAGATTTGTATCTAATTTAGGACCTTTTGGGACTTCACTACCGCTACCGCAAGCGGTAGTGAAGGACCCGGTCTCGTGGTTGTGTTCTTTACAAGGGGATTATTCGTGGTACAGTCTGCATCTTTCAATTTATTGATGGGATGAAAAGATGAGATGATAGCATGCAAGAAACCAGCAATTTCCTTAAGAAAAATATAAAATCATAAAGAACTGACTGTTTTAAGGTTTGATGCTATTTTATAAAAATAGGCACTTACATAATGCTGTTGCTATGTGCACTACTTATTAGTCTACCGTACATCAAATTTTACGGAGGTTATTCAAATATTCTTGCCGTAACCATCTTAATTTTAGTGATGTAGACGTAAGGTTCATATTATTATATCGCCTAGTGACAACCAACTCACTTAAATTTCTGTCACTGTCACCTGTCACTACTCTTCTAACTCAACTCTCGTATCTAGTTTGGTACCGAGCTTTGTTACTTGTGTTGGTTGTCTACAGACGTTATAGGGTAACAAACAAAGTGAGAACGCTAGCGGGATGCTGGCTTTGGTGGTATCAGTGTGTTATTTTACTATATATTCAAATGTCAACAGAACTATTTATTTGTGGTTTACCTTCGGAACTAGCCGGCAAACCTGGTTCACTCATTTCTGAACTATTGTCCACAGCATGTTATCCATCATCATATAAACTAAAAACAAATTTAAATATTTATAAAAATATATAATTGATCAAAAATAGTGCCAAATTAACAAGAGGAAAACAGTTACAGCCTATATATATACATTGGAAGACAGGACAGCAAGACTAAATGCACGAACTTTTCTTACACCTAAGATTACATACAAAAATAAATAGACTCGAGTTCCGAAATATTTACTTAGTTTACTGTTGCGTAGGCATGGATACGGCGGCTTTCGAGTGGGACACGTCGCTCTGCCTCCAGTAAGACACGACCGTTTTCAGTTCAGTGTAGAAATCGAGTCCCTGCTTGCCGCAGAAGTGGTTAGTTCCTAGGAAGCTGCCGCGAGTTCCCGTGAAAGAGAACATAGACAAAGGAACCGGGATAGGTACGTTGACACCGACTTGTCCGACGTCGATTTCTGAGGAGAATTTGCGGGCGGTCGCGCCGTTGGTGGTGAAGACAGCCGTGCCGTTTCCGTACGGGTTCTTGTTGATCATCTGGATGGCCTGGTCGAGGGTGTCGACGAACAGGCACACGAGGACGGGGCCGAAGATCTCTTCCTTGTAGCACTCCATGCTAGGGGTCACGTCGGTAAGGATGGTGGGGCCGACGAAGTTGCCCTTCTCGAAGCCTTGGACCTTGACGCCGCGGCCGTCGAGCACCAGCTTGGCGCCTTGCTTGACTCCTGTAACAAAACTCTTTGTCAATAAGACTGAATTTTCATTAAACGGAAATCTTTGGTTCATACGCATAATAGGCTATTTGACTGATGTTGAATTCTACAGCGTACTGTAGTTATATGAATAAAATTAGCTAAATATTTCACGAAACAAAGAAAAAAAATTCAGAAACATATCTTTTTTGGAAATATGTGACTTCAAAGGTACGCAAATTTTATGATATATTTTTTTAATCCAAAATAAATTTTGAAAATGTTTTCAGAATCCTCATAATTTTACGAAACAATAATTGTATGACAACTATGAACTTAAACGCACTTTTTCACAATGAAAATTACAAATTTCTTAATTTTTCCATACAATTATTGGTACCTATACCGGCCTGTGACGTCTCTAGCCTGACGCGTTTTGTATGGAGCGTTTTTAGCGCTACGTAGGAATGTTGAACTTTGACGGTCATTTCTGACTTTTAGAGCAGTTTAAATGTAGTCAGTCCCATATAGACATTTGATCACAATAAAAAATAGAATCGATTGACATCCTCAAAAAAAATTAGTCAACATGCCTATTTGGTCAATTTAGTGGAACATACAGCCGGCAAAAACCTTCTAATCACTCAAGCAAAGGTCAACCAAAACCTGCTCGTGATGTAGTGAGCGAGGCGATGCTCTCGAAGATGTCGTTGACGAATGAGTTCATGATGGACATGGCCTTGCTGGGGATACAGGGGTTAGGGACATTCAGATGATTCCTAAGGAATATCGAATTCAAGTTATGACTACAATCGCAGGGTGGACCTGCTTGAGCACCTTGTAGATGTAGATGGCTCTCTCTTTTCTTGTCGGACTTAGAGATTCTTTCAAGGAATTGCCGGATTTCTTACCGGCCTTAACGTTAGTCTTGGGAGGCATGTCATGCTGATATGACATATATGTTCCGGATAAAGAACATAAGTTTACCAGATTCGACGAGCCTGTTGATCCTGTCCTTGGCAGCGGGCGAGATAACTGGTCCGACGTCGGTGCCGGGAACGTGCCCGGCGTTCACCTTGAGCGCCTTGGCGCGGGTCACCAGGTCTGGGATCCATTCCTTGGCTTCACCTGAAACAATCATGAAAAATCAATGAAGATTTCAAATTTTGCTATGCGGCCATAAAAAGCACCTGGCCAACATTAAGCTACACTCTATACAAAATGACAGTCAGCCTTCAAAATGTTTCCCGCAGTAACTGCTATCGGTCGGACTCTCGACTGGGAAACAGGGCAACTTTTTTAGCTCGCACTCTACTAAAGTTGTTGATGATTCAGTGTCTACTTAGAACAGAATACGAATTCCGGTATCGCTACATGACTTTCTATTTGATTTCCGACGATCTGCGTTAGGTGAGTGGTTCCAGGTGATTTAGTGGTACTATTGTATGATCTGCGACTGACCAACAAAGACGGCAGTGCTATGCGCCGCGCCGGCGAGCTGGTTGAGCGTGTGCTCCTTGTTGTTAGTCGCACTGTAAGCTCGTCGTATGTATAATGTAGTACTGTGACTGACCGACGAAGACAGCAGTGCTATGAGCGCCGCGCCGGCGAGCTGGTTGAGCGTGTGCTCCTTGTTGTTAGTCGCACTGTAAGCTCGTCGTATGTATAATGTAGTACTGTGACTGACCGACGAAGACAGCAGTGCTATGAGCGCCGCGCCGGCGAGCTGGTTGAGCGTGTGCTCCTTGTTGTTAGTCGCACTGTAAGCTCGTCGTATGTATAATATAGTACTGTGACTGACCGACGAAGACAGCAGTGCTATGAGCGCCGCGCCGGCGAGCTGGTTGAGCGTGTGCTCCTTGTTGTTAGTCGCACTGTAAGCTGGTCGTATGTATAATATAGTACTGTGACTGACCGACGAAGACAGCAGTGCTATGAGCGCCGCGCCGGCGAGCTGGTTGAGCGTGTGCTCCTTGTTGTTAGTCGCACTGTAAGCTGGTCATATGTATAATATAGTACTGTGACTGACCGACGAAGACAGCAGTGCTATGAGCGCCGCGCCGGCGAGCTGGTTGAGCGTGTGCTCCTTGTTGTTAGTCGCACTGTAAGCTGGTCATATGTATAATGTAGTACTGTGACTGACCGACGAACACGGCGGTGCTGAGAGCCATGCAGCGCTGTCCGGCGGCGCCGGCGAGCTGGTTGAGCGTGTGCTCCTTGTTGTTAGTCGCACTGTAAGCTGGTCATATGTATAATGTAGTACTGTGACTGACCGACGAACACGGCGGTGCTGAGAGCCATGCAGCGCTGTCCGGCGGCGCCGAAGGCCGCGCCGGCGAGCTGGTTGAGCGTGTGCTCCTTGTTGTTAGTCGCACTGTAAGCTGGTCATATGTATAATGTAGTACTGTGACTGACCGACGAACACGGCGGTGCTGAGAGCCATGCAGCGCTGTCCGGCGGCGCCGAAGGCCGCGCCGGCGAGCTGGTTGAGCGTGTGCTCCTTGTTGTTAGTCGCACTGTAAGCTGGTCATATGTATAATGTAGTACTGTGACTGACCGACGAACACGGCGGTGCTGAGAGCCATGCAGCGCTGTCCGGCGGCGCCGAAGGCCGCGCCGGCGAGCTGGTTGAGCGTGTGCTCCTTGTTGTTAGTCGCACTGTAAGCTGGTCATATGTATAATGTAGTACTGTGACTGACCGACGAACACGGCGGTGCTGAGAGCCATGCAGCGCTGTCCGGCGGCGCCGAAGGCCGCGCCGGCGAGCTGGTTGAGCGTGTGCTCCTTGTTGTTAGTCGCACTGTAAGCTGGTCATATGTATAATGTAGTACTGTGACTGACCGACGAACACGGCGGTGCTGAGAGCCATGCAGCGCTGTCCGGCGGCGCCGAAGGCCGCGCCGGCGAGCTGGTTGAGCGTGTGCTCCTTGTTGTTAGTCGCACTGTAAGCTGGTCATATGTATAATGTAGTACTGTGACTGACCGACGAACACGGCGGTGCTGAGAGCCATGCAGCGCTGTCCGGCGGCGCCGAAGGCCGCGCCGGCGAGCTGGTTGAGCGTGTGCTCCTTGTTGTTAGTCGCACTGTAAGCTGGTCATATGTATAATGTAGTACTGTGACTGACCGACGAACACGGCGGTGCTGAGAGCCATGCAGCGCTGTCCGGCGGCGCCGAAGGCCGCGCCGGCGAGCTGGTTGAGCGTGTGCTCCTTGTTGTTAGTCGCACTGTAAGCTGGTCATATGTATAATGTAGTACTGTGACTGACCGACGAACACGGCGGTGCTGAGAGCCATGCAGCGCTGTCCGGCGGCGCCGAAGGCCGCGCCGGCGAGCTGGTTGAGCGTGTGCTCCTTGTTGTTAGTCGCACTGTAAGCTGGTCATATGTATAATGTAGTACTGTGACTGACCGACGAACACGGCGGTGCTGAGAGCCATGCAGCGCTGTCCGGCGGCGCCGAAGGCCGCGCCGGCGAGCTGGTTGAGCGTGTGCTCCTTGTTGTTAGTCGCACTGTAAGCTGGTCATATGTATAATGTAGTACTGTGACTGACCGACGAACACGGCGGTGCTGAGAGCCATGCAGCGCTGTCCGGCGGCGCCGAAGGCCGCGCCGGCGAGCTGGTTGAGCGTGTGCTCCTTGTTGGCGTCGGGCATGATCACTCCGTGGTTCTTCGCGCCCATGTTGCTTTGCACGCGCTTGCCTGAAACAAAATACAAGTATAACGGAGATGCACATTTGCGCGACCAGCGGCAGCGACAAAAACAAAGCCGAGCCGCTTCGACCGAAGTCGTGGCATCTGTGAGCAGTACGACCTCGCGAACGAGGTGGCAGAAATTTTAAATTTTTACTTTTTCAACCCCCACTCCACCTTTTGAAAAAAAATCAAAAACGGAATCGACAGACTTGTCTATACACTTATCGATCCTACTCACAAACCTCTCCTTTTTGCGAAAACAGCCGGACTGCGTTGCTTTCCAAAAAGCGTTAAGAAGGAGGAGAGTAAAAATTTTATTTTTTTAGGCCTGCCCAGGGTTCTATTTCACGTCACACTGCATGGCATAAGATATGTACACACCTGCAGCGGAAGCCCTAGAGTAGATGTGTTTGCCGGCGTTGTCGCCGCCGACGAACGACACGGCCTTGATGTCGGGATGGTCGCAGAAGAAATTCACGGTGTCGTGCGTGCCGTGCACTACCTGAAAATAACATAATATGTCTTGGGCATTTTGGCGGAATTGACAACATTTTATATTTCTAACAGATGAACATCAATATTAGCTTTGCGTCGGGTACACGCTTAACCTATTGACCGCCAAGCGGTCTAGCAATTTACCGTGCCACTGACGCCAGAGTAAAAAAAAAAAGATGTGCCCCAAAATCAACAGGGATTGAAAAATACTTGTAGCGGTTAGAATTACAAAGTTTTTGATCATTGAAATTTGGACGGCTGTGGTCGACGTGGCGTCAGGGGCACGATTTTTTGTTGACGGCCACAGCCGACTGTGGCGCTCAAAAGGTTAAACATTTAAATGAATTGACTTTTCTGTTTCTTAATTTCACGCGTTGTCGCTCAGGCGTGAGAGCACCAAACCGGGTGTAAGTAGAAGTCGTGAGAACGAATGCCACCTGCGATGTAGTCGACTGCGTAAAATTTTGTATTTACATTTAACTTATAAAGTCGTTAGCAAAGTCACAATTAAAGTTGCAAAGTGTTAGCTCGGCAAGGCATCCTCTTTGCGTCTCCTTCGCTTGTCTCACTAGCATCATCAACAGCCGTATTGACTGTATGTTTATGAGTTGACAATAGGCAACCCTAGCTAAAATGTAAAGTTCTAGTTGCTTGTAATTGGTCCGCAGGGTACCACGCCCCGCCTCATTCCTAGTTTCTATCGCTAGGGTTGTCACTTGTAAAGCCTGACCAGAAATATATGAAGATTGTCAAGAGGCCGCTATTTATAAGACTCATATGGCAACTATTTTGCAACCAATCGCAACCGCACTATAATGACATTAGTTTAAATACCTGTCAGTTCCTAAGATAAAACCTCGTAATATAATTTAATGGAATGCACTCTTTTCTTGTCTGTTTTTCGTGTAGTAAACACGTGTACACTTTATTTATAATATTACGTTCACGACCGTGAATTATTTCGGCATTTTCTTTGGACACTTTTAAATATTTGTCTTTTAAAGATACACCACGAATGACATTGACATTGTTGACAAACCATCAAAAAATCATTGCCAGTGCAAGAAATTAGTTCGGGTGAAATTCCGCAAAATGGCGCATCCTCATATATTGCTGGTCAGGCTTTACATTATCATGCATGTTGGTTGATGGGTACTGACGTTGACGACTCCGGGTGGAGCGCCCGCCTCGCGCAGCAGTTGACAATAGGCAACCCTAGCTAAAATTTACAGATCTAGTTGCTTGTAATTGGTCCGCAGGGTACCACGCCCCGCCTCATCCCTAGTTCCTATCGCTAGGGTTGTCACTTGTACATTATCATGCATGTTGATGGGTACTGACGTTGACGAGGCCGGGCGGAGCGCCCGCCTCGCGCAGCAGCTCCATCATCATGAGCGTGGCGCCGGGGTCCTGCTCCGAGGGCTTGACGAGCGCCGCGTTGCCCGTCACCAGCGCCGCCGGGAACATCCACAGCGGGATCATCACGGGGAAGTTGAACGCGGCCACTCCTGGGAAGGAAAGGCGTCATGTAACTAACTAATTAACCAGCCAATCCTAGAGTTGGGTGAATCAACTTTTAAGTGCACCTTGTTGCTATGGTTACGCAAATTTTTGTCCCTCGGACAACCTAAGCATTTTTCTATGAAACAGTATGAAGATGTCTCTTGGACAACGGGGACAGAGTAAACAACACAAGAAAGTTGATTCACCCAGTTAACAATACAACAAAAATTATAATCAGGTTTCCCACAATACAAAATATCAAAAAGCCAAAGAAAAAAAGTGTGAACGAGAAAAAAGAGAACGGTAGATAGGCGAGGGTCGCTAAAGAGCGATCTCTTTCATGCACCTTTGGGTAGGTATATACTATATAGGTAGTGGATTTTACGGGCAAGGCTATTGAGTTTTAATCGCACCTTCCCTAACGTTAATTGCCAAAAAGCGCCCTGTTCTGAGCTTGAGCTCATAAATAATGTTAATAATACATAAAAACAATATAAGTAAAAGAGCGGTTAAAGCGCTTTTGGACTTTACCATTGTTATCACCATCTTTTTCTACTGCCTCAATTAGGTTCTAACCTTTTGCCCGCTCAGGCTCGTCAACGGAAAACTGTGTCAGCGGACAGTATGACATTGCATAACGGCAAATGACGTCCTGGCGTCTGGGGCACAACTTTCCATCGACGTGATCTATATCTTCATTCATACTATCCAGGGTATACTAGTGATAATGAAATGAAATGAAATATATTTATTGAAACTTAGGGCATAATACATCATGAGATATCCAGCGGGCCCCAAACTAGGCTGACCCTGTATCTTGGGACCCTGTGAGTCGGTTAACATTGAGAATAGTTTTAATTAATACAATGGCTAACGGAAAGCTGCGTGCACGTGTGTGTGTGTGTGTGTGTGTGTGTGTGTGTGTGTGTGTGTGTGTGTGTGTGTGTGTGTGTGTGTGTGTGTGAGTGTGTGTCTGCGTGTGTGTGTGAGTGTGTCTGCGTGTGTGTGTGAGTGTGTCTGCGTGTGTGTGTGAGTGTGTCTGCGTGTGTGTGTGAGTGTGTCTGCGTGTGTGTGTGAGTGTGTCTGCGTGTGTGTGCCAGTCTGTCTGATCAGGTCACCACAAATTATCAAATTATTATAATTATAATAATAGAATCAAACCTTACCAGCTACTACGCCAAGGGGGACTTTGTAGCTGTGGGTGTCCATGTCTTTAGCGATGTTCTGGATGCAGTCTCCCAACTGCAGGCTCGTGATGCTGCAGCAATGTTCCACCAACTCTGCAATACAAATAAAAATAATGTATAGCCGTTGGGGCAGAAAGGTTCTTTGATGGCGAGTATGAGTGTATTTTAATCCATACCATTTTTTTAAATAAATATCAGACAACCTCACACAAATCAACCAAGTCCCAAATTAAGCTCAAGAAGGCTTGTGTTATGGGTAAATAAATACTTAAATACATAGAACATCCATGACCCAGGCACAAATATTCGTGTTCATCACACAAATATTTGCCCTTGCCGGGATTTGAACCCGGGACCGTCGGTTCAATAGGCAGTTGCTTAACCGCTGCACCAACCGCGTCGTCAAAAAAATATTGCGGAGTTTAGGTGGTACTCATTTATTTTACTGGTATCGACCAGTTTTTGGTAACTGACGTTGAAAGTCAATGAGTGTCGCTGATGTAAACAAAGAGGAAACAGGACTAAATATTCCACAAATATCAAGTATTTAAAAATGATGCCGATGGCCGTTGGGGCAGAAAGGTTCTTCGGCGGCGACCGCAGACCGCAAGACGTAGCGTGTGGAGGCTTCTCAACAAGGTGGACCGACGACCTGGTTAGGATCGCGGGCAAAAATTGCATAAGGACGGCCCAAGACCGATCGTTGTGGAGAACTTTGGGGGAGGCATTTGTCCAGTGGAGATCCATCGGCTGATATCATGATGAATCCTAAGTGCACACTTGCGATTTGCGAGCGAGTTGAAAGCGAAGCGAGCGTGCAGCGAGTTCGCCGCGAGTGCTTTCAACTCGCTCGCAAATCGCAAGTGTGTGTGTGTTTGACGACACGGTTGGCGCAGTGGTTAAGCAACTGCCTACTGAGCCGGCGGTCCCGGGTTCGAATCCCGGCCGGGGCAAATATTTGTGTGATGAACTCGAATATTTGTGCTTGGGTCATGGTTGTTCTATGTATTTAAGTATATATTTATCTATATAAGTACGTATATCGTCGTCTAGTACCCATGACACAAGCCTTCTTGAGCTTAATTTGGGACTAGATCGATTTGTGTGAGTTTGTCCGATATTTATTTATTTATTATTTATAATAATAATAAAGCCCGTTTATTTCCAATCTGCAGTTGTTACATGTTTTTATATATATATATATTACAAATATAAAAAAAATGTGTGTATGTATAAAAAAAAATTGTTTTCTTTTTTCTTTTACTCGCTATCATTACTTTCTTCAGTATCATTGATCGGAACCCCTTCTCGGGTAAAGGCCTCCTCCATCTTCTTCCAGCCCTCTCTATCCATAGCTTTCTCTCTCCATTTACTTCCTGCTATCCCTTGTATATCATCTATCCACCTCTTTCGAGGGCGCCCTCTTTTCCTTTTTCCTTATTATTTATAAGGCACTAAAAATATGTACTCACGGATACCACGCAGCACGTCGCCCTCGGCGTCGGCGATGGTCTTGCCCTGCTCCTCCGTGATCTTCGCCGCTAATTGGCCGTGGTTGTCGCGCAGCAGGCGGGCGAACCTGGTGATAAACCTCTTATTATACACTAATCTAACAATAATCAGCAAAATTAACACAAATTATAACGGGTCTATCGCGATATTTCTTATTCACCTTCATAATCTTACGTTTCGGCGGGGTTGCACACGCCGTGGTCTGAGATGTACAATGAGCTGCAGAATTCCGTGGCCCATTTATGAATGAATTAATTAATAAATGGGCCATGCATTTGTGCAGCCCACTGTACATCTGAGACCACGGCGTGTGCAATTAGTGTTTATTTATTTATTTATTTATGTACAATATCACTTAACACTATCATCACAGGATTTAATCCTAAAGCGATAGAGAAGGTAAACTATTCAAAAAGAAAAAATTACGATTCATAACAAATAACATTTAAGGCAACACTTTTGAATTCACTCGAGTGCAATGAAATAGATCGATCTCTAGAGATACCCGGTTGAGCGTAGTAAGGGCTCGCGTGAGCGGCGCCCGCGCCAGCAGCGGCGGCCGGCGCCGGCGCTCTGCGTGCTTGTCGGGAGCACAGAAGTTAATGTGCCTCAGGATACCTTGATCGCTCCGTCTACCTCTTATTACTTCAAAGATGTAAGTAGCAAGCGCCAAGCCACGTCTAACGCTCAATTTGTTGTACCCGACCATCCCTAAGACGAATAATGTCGGGTACTGGTGTTGATTAGGTATGTGTACAAACCGCGAGAGTTTCAGTGTCATAATAATAAGCAAGTAAGTAAACACTTTAAATAGTACACAAAAACAGTTAAATAAATATAATACATCAATTACAAATAACATAGGTACAAAGTTGTTATTACTTAGTTGTTAAGGGTTAACTGGAAGAGATCACTTATAGGGTAAAGTTTGCCTTTGTACATGTTTTATTTGTTATGAATGTATTTATTTATAACCAGTTGTTGTGTACAAAAAAGTGTTTACATACATACATACCTTTAGAGCAATTGAGTAAGTACGAAAGAAAGATAGACGAACTTTTTTTTACATTCCACCCTAACAAACATACATAGTTACATACATTGGAAGTTAAATAAAAGCTTGTAAAAGAGGACACCTCCTTTATGAGTCTAATCAGAAATTCAAACTCATATAACGATAATTGGCACTCAAAGTATACAATTTTAGCATATCTCATTTCCTGATCGCCCGCTATTCATAGTGAACAAAGACCATTCCTTAAACTAACTGTAATTAAAGAGTTCCCGATAAGATCGGAATCCTTTGCAGATACCGTATGGTATCCGTCGTCCTAGAATTCGACGGCAAAAAGCGGAAACGTAGTAAACGCCAAGGGAATTCATTGGCGTTTACTAAGTTTTCGCTTTTTACCGTCGTATTATTAAAAGTCGCAGAATCTCATCCGTGAATCTCTTGCATCGTGTTGTAGTAGGTATAGGCAAATAGGTATAATAGACGTGTAGACATTTGTTTTGAGGTTGACAATCGATTTTATTTTTTATTGGGATTGAATGTCCATATGGGACTAACTACTCAGACTGATGCTCTACAAGTCAGAAATGACCGTCAAATTTCAACATTCATCAGTCATTTGTGGGTTGGGTACCAATATATTTGTATGGAGAGACAATAAGTTAAATTTATCTGCGTAATTGTGTTTTGTCCCCGAATAAATGTTCTTCTTTCTTTCTTATAAGTATTATTGTGTGTTGCTATGAGTATGTGTATGTATTACGCCTACAAACGGTAACATAAAAACTAAAAAAGAATTTTTTTCGTCTACCTCATTATTTTTTGATAAAGTCAGCAGTTTTGTAAATATTCGCTACCAAAATCCAAAAAATAGCGTCAACCACGGGTCAAAAGATTATGGAAAAAATAATGAAAATGAGGCCTTATAATTACTTACAATGAAAACTATATTGAATAAAACCGGTCGAGCCGTTTTTGAGCTATCGCAAAATTTCATAATTTTCTTTAAAATGACGTAAGTGCCGCGCGGTACGTGTCCTTATACTTCGAACGTTACACATATTAGTTAAGTTCAATGCTGCATTAAAACATTCCGCTCAGTCTGGCGCGTATAATCGATAACTTCCAGAAGGTAATAAGTAATTACAGTTACTTTGGCGTTTATAGAGCATGAAATCTTTCACGCCTATTGTGAAGGATGGGCAACTGCCGGTTTTTATTCTATGCGACATGTAAGCCATACGATAACTAACCAAATAAATTTAGGTTATCTATGATAAAATAAACATACTTGAACATAAGTTGCTGACGAGTCATAACGGTGCTCTGGCTCCATGATTTGTACGCTTTTTTTGCTGATTCCAAAGCAGAATTTAATTCTTCCTTTGTAGTCTCTGGAACTCTGAAAGAATAAAGACAGGATATAAAATAACACTAAAAAATTGCCACCAAAATAATGTTTAAAAGTTATTATCATAAATTATCAAATTGGATTATATTGCATAGGTTGTAGTTAAACCACAATTGAAAATGGTGCTTAAGCGCGGTAAAATAGGCAGGCCAGTGGGAATCAGGTTCTATGGACGCCACGCTCTAGTTCCTACATTAACTAAGGCTACACATCCCTATTGCAACTGTGAGACTATGCATGGCCTCAAATTGCTAAGTATTTACGAGGGGCGTCTGAAAAGTTCTAAGCCTAAGGTATTTCGAGGTTATATATGCGTTTATGATACTGGCCACTAGAAAGGCCATTTAAAAACAAATTATTAAAAAATAACATGTCACGTTTTTATTATTCTGTTTCGAGATATTCAACGGAAAAGTACATCATGTGTGAATTACCAACGAATATTACGAAAATTGAGCACCGTGCTGTAATTAAATTCCTTACAAAAAGTGACAAATCACCGCAGTGTATTTTTGAGGAAATGGCTATTATTTATGGTGATTCTGGGCCTTCTTATGCCACAGTCAAAAAGTGGAGTCGCTTATTTAAACTCGGACGGGAATCGATCGAAGACGACCCCCGCTCAGGGCGGCCAATATCGGTAGTGACCGAAGAAAACGTAGCAAAAGTCAAAAAGCTGGTATTAGAAGATAGAAGAATTAAGGTTAGGCAAATAGCTGAGGTCTTAGGTATTAGTAAAGAAAGAGTCGGGGAAATTTTACATGAACATTTGTACATGAGTAAAGTCAGTGCTCGTTGGGTACCGAAAATGCTAACGGCCTTCGATAAAGTACGTCGTGTGGAAACTTCTCGGGCGTTTTTAGAATTGTGCGAAGATGATTTAGATGAAGTTTGTTCCCGAATAGTAACTGTTGATGAAACATGGATCAGACAGTATGATCCGGAGTGTAAGTCTGAGTCGATGCAGTGGATTGAAAAGGGTGAAAGGCCGCCGAAGAAATTTAAAGTGCAAAAGTCGGCCTCTAAGTTAATGGCTACGGTATTTTGGGATTGTGATGGCATTCTTTTAATCGATTATTTAGAAAAAGGCTCTACGATAAACGGAACTTATTATGCAAATCTAATAAGACAGGTGCGACAAGCCATAGTTGAGAAAAGGCGGGGTAAACTAAGGAAAGGCATTTTGTTTTTGCAAGACAACGCACCCGTTCACACCGCTAATGTTGCGAGGCGTGCTCTGAAGGAAGTTGGTTTTGACGAAATTGACCACCCACCCTACAGCCCAGATCTAGCCCCAAGCGATTATTTTCTATTCAATAATTTGAAGAAAGAGTTGAGGGGAAAGCGATTTAGAAGTGACGAAGAGATGAAGGCGGCTGTACAGGAGCATTTTGAAGGGCAAAATGAAGATTATTTTTTTAATGGCCTAAAAGCACTGTATAAAAAATGTAAAAAATGCATTGATTTAGGAGGAGACTATATTGAAAAATAAACACGAGTTCATTTGTGTAAATTGTTTTTTTCTATCTTAGGCTTAGAACTTTTCAGACGCCCCTCGTACAAACAGTATTCTAAATATGTCTCAACTAACAAATTGCAATTAGAAAATTTTCATAATAATATATTATTAACTGTATTTTTTATATCCCAGTGGCGGGGTGTCTATAGAACTCGATTCCCACCGGCTTGCTTTGTTTCAAAGAATTTGCATCCGTGCTTGTCCATTGCAGTGTGGGTGTGTAGTAATGAGTTTCGAATTTGTGTGCAGATTGTTTATGTGTGTTACCTCGCCCCCGTCAGGTAACTACTGGCAGACTTTTTATTTGGAAGTATACGGCGAATACGCGTCCTGTTGGTTAAATGCTCTAAAAGAAGAAAAGTCCTTAAACCAACACCACTACCTAAACATCTCTCAACCCCATAGTTTCATTCTATATTCGTTCTAGCGTTACGGCTTCGCACGGGTGCAATTCTGATAAATTATGCATGTATTCTACATATAAAACTTCCTCTTGAATCCTTCTATCTATTTAAAAACGCATCAAAATCCGTTGCGTAGTTTTAAAGATCTAAGCATACACAGGGACAGACAGACAGTAGGAACCGCAGTGTACTACGAAAATTACGAAAATTTCATGATTTAAACAAATATTAAAAAACCGATTATAACCGATTACGAAATAGAAATAATCGGTTATTTATATGACTGAAATAACCGATTAAAACCGATTTTTTCGGTTTCGGTTAAAACCGATTTGCATTCGCTAGTAGGAAGCGACTTTGTTTTATGCTATGTAGTGATATACAATCCCGGAAACCAAGATTTACAATGTTTAGTCAATAATTTTGCCGGAAATGACATGAATTATGAAATCACAAAACTATTTTCAAATAAACATGTTTTTGAAGTTTCATTGCAAATGATACTGTTATGCAACCTAAAGATAACACTATCTACATAGTTATAAGATACGCGCAATGGAGATATCATTGAACAGATTTGTCAAAACAATGATAATAGTCATTAAATTACACGGAGAGATTATTATGTGCCAACCCTTTTGTGAATGCCCATAATAAAACTGAAGATAACCTACATATTTACAATACTTACTTTGTATTTATTTAATCTTTATTGCACAAAAGAAAACTTATCGTACAAAAGGTGGACTTAATGCCATGAGGCATGTAACACACATCTCCATATTTGCTTTCTCCTTTGTGTGGCATTAGTGAAGAAAATCTTTCTTTCAGTTAGAATAATTCCCCTCGTCCATTTTACTAATAGTCATAAGCTTAATAACCGCATAACAGCCAGTGTTATAATGTGAAATGATATTTCTAAAAAGTGATGAGATGTTTTTTTTATGTTATTAAAATTCTCCCACTTGTGCATAAGTGCTTAGGGCTATTATTTGGACGCTTTTAGCGGTCTCATTAAAATTTCCACAATATTGGCCAATTCATAAACGCAATCAACATCATTATGGTAAAAAAATTAAAAATCCGCGACTTCTACAAGACAAAAAGTAATCACCCTATACAGCCCTTATTCAGCTTATTACAGCTGTGTAAGGATTGTATTGTATATAAGCGCTTATACAGAATGTGTGCTTATGTGCTATTTGGGATTAATGTCATCATCAGGGCTGTTTTAACATAATATGGGAACACTTTTTTATAAGCAAAATAAGTTAGATTAAAACGGTAATTGACTAAATTAATTAGTTGTACAAGTTATTAAATTTAATTTGAAAATTTAACCTATTGACCGCCAAGCGATCTAGCAATTTACCGTGCCACTGACGCCAGAGTAAAAAAAACTTGTAGCGGTTAGAAATACAAAGTTTTTGATCATTGAAATTTGGACGGCTGTGGCCGACGCGGCGTCAGGGGTACGATGTTTTGTTGACGGCCACAGCCGACTGTGGCGCTCAAAAGGTTACCTGAGTGAGAGAGATTTGGTGGTCACGTGTGCAGTTATATTCATATCCGTTTATATACCTTCCTATGACTTCATTTGTGGCCGGGTTTGTGAGTTCGATCCAGTTGCTGGTTTTGGAGTCCACAAATTGTCCGTCGATAAAGAGTTTCGTTGTGGGAGCTGAGCTGCTGTAGTTTCTACGCAGGAGGACATGAGACTGAAAATTAAGGCATATAATGTTAATTTATAATGCTACAATTTAATTATAGATATTATTACTTTTAACCTAATAAAGAACCTTTGGAACGCCATAGACGGCTGTGGCTGACAGGGAGAATTCTTCCACTGATGGCAATGTCGGTAAACACTGCTTTGCTTTACTGCTTTGGCGTTTGAAAGGTTTATAGCTTTTTGAGCTAATTCAAAAGAGATAATGCAAAATTAATAATGATATTATTGTAATCATTTTCAAAGTAAGTAAAAGTAAAGGTTTCATTTTGTTTTAGTTATGTAATACTGTGTAGTCTACAACATTACAGCTACTTTTTAAATTCAAAACTAACAATGTCTACATCATTCTTTTCATTTTCATTACCATACAACTGGAAACATACACAATGTATTGTTTCAATTACCATAAGTAAATATGTAATTACTAAATGACATAGACTATTTCTATTTGTACCTACTTGATAGAAATACAGCATTGGGGAAAAATTAGAAATTGTTACAATGCATTTTGATTCGTAAATCACGCCACTGGTATACCCAATGCTTGCATTATACATACTCCTAATAGGTTTACTATACTATAATACAGATTGCAGGCAAGTAGACATATAGGTAGTGAATGTTTTGCCAGTATTTGATGAGATAAGCTTACCGACTTCTCTCAAAAAGTTACCATGAAAAAGATTGGGACAGATATATAATATATGTACAAGCTTTTTTGACAAAATACAATGGCATAACTTTATTAACTACATCCATTGATATTTATGTATTACTTCATATTTTATTAATACCTTTTACTTTTCTTGAACCATTAACAAAAACAAGTTTTTCCTTATTTCTGGCAACTGTAAGAACAACATGCAGTTTCGTAAGAAGAATAATGATATACTTCAAAACACGGCATTATGCCATTATAGTCCTAGAATTCAAAATTTCAGACCTGAAAGATTCATGTTTTAGTCAAATCACAACTTGGTGTATTGAATAAGGAACAAAACAACCTGAGATTTAAATTTCAAAACCTGTTTTGTCATAATGTTCTGGGTTTTAAGAATTTATTTACTTAGCGTAGTATATGTGTGTAGGTATAGGTTTAGTATGTAATGTTAATGTGGTGATCTTAAGAATAATAATCACTAGAAAAAAGAAAAAAAAGAAATCAAAACAAAGTTATGTTATATGACAGTGAGAACAACTAGAAACTATGCTCTTCGAAACAGAAAAAGAATTTTCCAATTTGGTCCAGCAAGTTACAAGTAATTAGGGACATACATAAAAAAAACCCTGACAAACTAAGAACCTACTCCGTTTTTTACATCGGTTGAAAACAAAACATTGAGCATTTCAAGAAAACTTTATCGCTATTAATAATTTATATCACAACACAAGCCACTTCTGTGTGATGAATACTGAATATACAATGAATCTTGTGATGAAACTCGGAGAAAAATACTCAAATGTGCAGCAAACAACCTACAAGGGGCCCGATATGAATAATGTAGCAAGTTTAAAAACCAAATCGCGTGAATGATGTATTAAGAACTTCGTTGTTTGTCCACCACCATGCTACTCTCCTGTGATAGAGGCGAAAAAGATTGATTTGAAAAGTAAAACTAAAAAAAATAATATGAAATAGAAACATTCAAATGTTTCTACGTTCTGATTAAATTAAGTAGTTTTATTAAAGTCACAAGAATGTAATCTAGGTAAATCTAAATTCATCACAATTCTGGAAGAAGTCTATAGAATAAAGTTACATGCTGAGATGCATAGTTCCATAATGAAATTAAGCATATGGCAAATATTATAGCATTGTTTTTGAATGGTTTGCTATAAAATAGCACATGGCGTGTTAGTCGTTGTTCACAGCTCCTGTGTTCAAGGTAAAAATATAAAGTTCAAAGCCAAGGCTCGTAATCTTACCTAACGTGTTTGATTAAAATTATTACACACATTTTAAATAAATAGAGCTGATTTTACTCGCTTGACATCTATTTTCGTTTTGATCACTAAGAAAATATTCAATAAACAAGACTTACTTCCGATTTCAACAGCTTCAACATTGCGGAGGCCATGATTATTAAAGATATATTTTTAAATTATGACGACGGCCCTATCTATAATCACAGCGGCTGTTGGGGGCCTACTGACTGATTAAAATACAAAATGTTCTGACCTTGGATTGATAAAGTTATTCCAATTGTCGGCTTTCGTCGTCAGGCGAGGACTTATTATTTTGAATTTGATTAAGATTACGTTCCGTTCGAAAGGCTTTGAATATGTCAAAAGAAACTGCGTAATAATTTATAAATCGCGATTAGTCGCTTTTTACCATATTTTTAAGTTAAAAATAAATAATCCATTATATTTTTATGAATTATGTAAGCCTTACAGCTATTCTAATTGCAGTAAACACTTTTAAACCGCTAGCAATGTTATGCTATATCGACATTCAACAATTTCAACATTTCACTGTCTAAAGAAACGGAATGTTGTCAACTGGACATTTGCTCTGTTGACGTTATCATTGATGACGAGTTTAAGTAGACGTTTATTGGTTCACATTTTACGTGATCATAAAAATAATATCGAATGAAATACATGTCACATATTAAACAAAATATAACTTTACAAGTACCTAATTAACGTGCAATTAATAAATGCAATATTTAGCTATATGCCGTTCCGTGCTAGATATACTTAAACATTAAAAATTTTCTACTGTCAGTACTGTCAAAATGACAATTTTAGTGTTGCCATAAGATATGAAAAAATCCACCATTGTAGGATAAAACTGTATAGCTTTAACTATTAAATTTATATAATGAAATATTTGCATCGAAGAAAACTTAGTGGCTATTTTCAAATATCTTAACTACTGACTGACACCACAATTAGCACATTACAGCCTAATATTTTACACAAATACGCAATATTTTGAAAGACTTGTCTAATGAGCCCCCACTCCATCACGTGGAAGGGGTAACCAAAAAATATAGGGGAAGTATGCCAATTTGTCAGAGTGATAAATATGTATATCCGAAACTACTGCTTTCTGGCATTAAGTCTCTTAGCTAAGCTAAGGGGAGATGCTCGGATGGATGTAGCGAAACTATAAGCGTACCTACCATGTGGACTAAAAATAAAAATTAAAACGTAAAAGTTGTAATACAACATAATTATCTACTTACTTAGAGTTACTTAAAAATCATAATCAAGGAGAATTTTATTCACCATAAATTTAATTGTTTTGTTTTCAAGGATATTCAACGAGTATATGTTGGCAACACAGTTCTAATCAAACCATTCCTTTTTATGTTAATTTATTTAGCTCGTATTGACAACATTATAATATAATCACTTTTTCACAAAAATAACGGACTTCAAAGGGAAAAATTTAATTTTCGAAGAATTATCGCCTAACTCCTAACTATTAAGGAGCTGTATCTTCCATCATTAGCTCTGCATAATGAGATGATGACTACCAGAAGCAAATACTTACCTGAATAACTTTATGACATTACATGAAAAAATTGTTAGTGCTTATTCTTCTTCTATCTATTAATCGCTGTTCGTTTGTCTCGCTCTCGCCAAAACTCGAGAACGGCTGGGAATATTTAGCTGATTTTGGTTTTGAAATGTTTCTCGTAGTTAGTCCATGGAAGGATTAACCGGTGAGGTATTAGCAGCTTAGTGACGGTGACGCAGACCGAATTCCACGCTGCGGAGCCTCGGGCACAGCTAGTTATATTATATTTGAGGTTTGAGGGTAGCCCTCGATTGCCCTGGGTTCCCATCATCAGATACCGACATGGTATTAACAATGGGACACAGGCCAATTTAAGATATTAAAGCCTGACCAGAAATATATGAGCATTGTCAAGAGGCCGCTATTTATAAGACTTATATGGCAACAATTATGCAAACAATTGCAACCGCACTATAATGACATTAGTTTAAATACCTGTCAGTTCCTAAGATAAAACCTCGTAATATAATAATGGAATGCACTCTTTTCTTGTCTGTTTTTCGTGTAGTAAACACGTGTACACTTTATTTATAATATTACGTTCACGACCGTGAATTATTTTCGGCATTTTCTTTGGACACTTTTAAATATTTGTCTTTTAACATAGATATAGTATAGTTCTTAGATACACCACTAATGACATTGACATTGTTGACAAACCATCAAAAAATCATTGCCAGTGCAAGAAATTAGTTCGGGTGAAATTCCGCAAAATGGCGCATCCTCATATATTGCTGGTCAGGCTTTAATTTCATCCGTTTGCCAATTAAATACGTTTAATTATTTTCTTTCTTTCTTATTTTTATTATTCTTTCCTTAGTAAGGATTTATTGATGACGTCACGATTGACTTGACTTGTTTTGCAAATGGAATGATTTTTTACAGGTGTCATATTTTGTCACAATCGATTCTTTATCGCGGTAAGTATAAGTAAGGGCCTTATTTCCGGAAATGGTTTCAGAATAACAATATCATATTCGTAAAGAGACGGGATCATTGCTAGTAGCCTATGCACTAAGAGCGCACTTAGGTGCGTGTTCGTAACCGGTCGTAGCGTGTGCATGGTGCGTTTTGTACAAAGGACCAAATAAAATTTTAACAAAAAAAGAACCGACTTAAAAAAAAACTGAAAAGCCAAAAATAACCCGATCATGTACAGATTGCCTACATTTGAATCACCTTTTGAAGTCGGTGCCAAACCACTCAATTATTATTATTATAAAAACAGATTCCGCGCAAATTTACGTGAGGTGAGGTGGGATTTAACGAGAAATCAGACATAAAACATACCATAATACTTATATGATTTTTCTCATGGATGTCTTTGTCAGAACTGACCAAATTTAAATGGGACCACACGGGAACCACCAGCTTTCAAATAAAAAAGGAATCATCAAAATCGTTTCACCCAGTCAAAAGTTCTGAGGTAACAAACATTAAAAAAAAACAGTCGAATTGAGAACCCTCATAATTTTTTTGAAGTCGGTTGAAAAAGGTTGTGTTTGTCTGAAAAGTGAATATTCGGCGAAATGAAACGTTCGATGACAAATAATTCTGCAAAAAGGCAGAACACCCTTAATCATACCATTCATACCACTACATTCATAGTATCTTCACCAACCTAAGCATCCGGTAGGGTTGGCACTGTTGCCAGTGTTGCCAACAAAGGCCCCTTCAACGGCGATAAGCAACACTTGATCAAACAAACACATATCCCTTAATCATACACGAACATTGCTAGTTGTGTTGGGTATGAGTTAACCTCTCACGAATTCTTAGATAACTATATCATCTGAGACACCAAGGCTTATTTGTATGTAGTTTGTTTGATAACCACGTGCGTTAGGAGCCATTAATAGTGTTTGTTAAAAAAATATTTCGTACGTCCCGTTTGTCGGATTTCCGGCTGTTCAGCCGTGTAGCCTACAGGCCACATTTCTCAACCGATTTTTTTTGACATTTTATGGGCAAGTTTAATAAATATATGCATAAGTTACATAGATCTATTTTGTAGTCAGTTTTCCGAAATGTTTCAATATGGTTGTGAAAACGTAAAAAAAGTCACATTTCAGTCCTTTCGATAAATGATCCTGAGGCGTTCTATAACACAGCACATAGAACCACTAAGTAGTAACTGGTAGTGAGGGCTAACCAGCCCTGATAGAGTCAAACTACGCTAACTCTTCTAAGCAAATTAACCATACAGTGAGTCAATTTGTATAATGGTTTCACAGTTCATTTGCGTGGTTGGACTCTACAGTCCAAGTCATATCTTAAAAAAAACTAAGTACTAATTGGAGCGGAGCGAGCGAAGCGAGCGAAGCTCCCATGGATCGACTCGAATGGACTTTGTAACAATGCGCAGATCTCAGCGAGTTCTCAACCGATTTTAGAAATTTTTGTTTTAAAATGCACAAATTAAATTTCGCTAGGTCGTGACGAAGAGAAATTTTCGAAAAAAAAAAAAAAAAACCGCTCCAATCTATGGTGCAAGCTTAGCCGGTGGCTGACTGCATCGACCTAGTATAGATAGGAACTGGATGTTTTGGGGTAAATTGACAGAAGCTACAGTTACCGTTAGGTAACGTACTTTGGGGTGCGGTAGATTTTGACACAGCAATACCACGGCTCCATATCGGTGCCACTAGCCTGTGTGTGTATTGTGTGTAGATACTACTTCGTTCGCGAAGTTTCCGAGAGATGGCGCTGTTAGCATGCTTCAGAAAATAAATATTAGAAATATTATTATAAAATTAGGTTTTTTCATGGGGAAAACGGGAAACGTGGGTGTCTTAGGATATAGTATCATCTCATGGTATCTCTAAAGTTGTGGGTTACAATTTTGTTAGGAACACCAATGACACTGGTACCATTTGAAATAAGGACTAAGTACCTGAGCCTGAGGTCGGACTCATGGAACTCATTTATGTGTCGTCACTTTTCTTATTCTGTAATCGTACGAATACACACTTAGGTACCTATTATACTAAGGTGGATACATTTTATACAAATTACAAATTTAATTATACAATAATCAAACGTTCCGGTAATAACGGTAATGGTACAAGAATTAAGTACCTACTTACTTATCCGACCTCAATAAAACGCAGGTATCCTTAAATCATAACGGGAAAAATATAGAATAGTAAATAAATACAGTTCTTATATTTTCGAATTATTTTATGAGAATGAACATATTTTTTATCACGAACCGCATAATTCCGTAGAAGAATAAATTCCTCCGGTCAGATAAGGAAATTAAAAAGAATGACCTAAATAAATACTAAATACAAGGAAAGTCTTCAATGACGTTTAAAAAGAACTATATAATTGGGAGTTTGACCACACCTGGTTTTCCCAAACTTTTTATGTATGAAGACGAAAAACTAAGTCGCACCATGTCGCACCCGAACATCACAGGTGTGTACCGGAAAACGCAGCGTGCAGACACCCCAGACAGGTGGACCGACGATCTAGTTATGCTTATCATTATGGAAATCTTTTGAGAAGCCTTTGTGCCCCAGTGAATCTCTTTTCGACTGAATATGTTGATGATTCGTCTGCTGTCAAACAAACTTACTATAGCTAACAAATACCTACTTAAAACGTATCGTATCTCAGTATCATTCTTCAATCTAGATACGAGGTTTCGAAGAGTAGTGACAGATATTTTAGTGAGTTTTTGTTGTCACCAGGCGAATGACCTCAATGAAAACAATGTTTTTGTCATGTAGGTATGACATATCATACCTATCTCATAAGATATGAGTAGCAATATGTAACCGTCCATCATTTTCAACCAACTTCAAAGAGTAGAGGTTCTCGATTCGGCTGTATTTATTTTAAATATCGGATGTACTTAATTAAAACTTTCATGAGCGCTGTACGGGTAGAAGTCCCTGATATAGTTCAAACATGTCGAACCGTTCCTGATCATTTCACATGAGTATAAAATACAATAATCGGATGTAGGGCTTATTTCTTATTTGTTAGGTACCGCAAACTCCGTCATTTAAGGACCGATTAGGAAAATATTTATTCAGACTAAAGCAACTCCAAGTTGGTCCCATAACATTTCGGCGAAGAACTGATGACGACATCCATGAGGAATGAAAGGAACTGCTTAAATATTATAGGCAAATATGACGATTCGGTGTTTTTTTTAAAGTAACTGGTTCCGTTATTATCGGAACCACTGATTTCTTCTCGTTGAAGTAGAAGAAATGATTTATTATGATTATATAATCACTACATAGATAACTAGTATAATACAGTCGTTTCCTTCTGTCGGTCCCTGTGTATGCTTAGATCTTTAAAACTACGCAACGGATTTTGATGCAGTTTTATTTAATAGATAGTGATTCAAGAGGAAGATTTATACGTATAATACCTACTTGCATAATATAGCATTGCACCAGTGCGAAGTAGGGGCGGGTCGCTAGTAAATAAAATAAAAATATATGTCTATCATTTTAATTTTAGCCAAGGTACATGCGTATTCGTGTTTTACAATATTTTTTTGCATTGGGGTTGAGGGTCAGACTCAAATTTATATTTTCCCAATCATACAGCGTTGGTTAAGGCCGCAAAATGGTCTATAGTTATGGGTTTTATATATATACGTCATAGGTTATAGGTTCGACGTCCAAGGTGTATTCGGAGGTTTAGAATGTCACATAATGCATTAATTTCAGGTATCAACTTTACACAATTTTAGCCAATTCGAACTTAAGTAGCCATTTTCACTGAAAACATAAGACTGCTTGTGCAGGCGCACGTAGTTCCTGATAAGCAGGTCATCGACCCCGCTATCGGTCATACCCGCGCCTGCATGATTACACTAGGCTATTGTGTAGAAGAAAATTGACTAATAAAATTTTTTATTTTTAGGATTTCCAATTTTGCTCGTTTCGGGTTCGTAGACGATACGAGACGGGAAATGATTGTTGGAAATGACAGAGCGGTATATAAACGGTGGATCTTGATTAATTGAAGTGTATAAGTGTAACTTTATGCTAATTTAATAAAGCTAAAACTTAGATAAGCTAAACTTTTATTAAAATATTCGTAATCAATTAATCATAGATGCCGCAATTCCCGATGCGCCCATAATACAGCCCCTCTAATCCGAACCCTAAGGGTTACCAGGTCTAAAAACACAAAAGCAATTTACCCTAAAAACCATACGTTCCTACTTGTTCGTACCTATGTTTCCTTGCGCTCCACTTTTGACTCGCCAGCCAGACGAAAAGCCTAGCAAAAGCTACGGCAGGACATGTTGATATTCGTCCGGACACATCCCTAGAAAGCCAAACTTAGACACCTAGCAAACCTGTATGTAGCAAGAGTGTATACCATTCGTGTCTTTGTCACTCCAAAATTAAGTGAAACGACTGTGGATAGCACAGATTTGGACAATTTTGAGGCCCTATAACTTTATAGTTAGTTTGCAGATGTGAAGTACAACTGTTACAAGTTGTAATTCACACCTGCAACTATATGTACAGTCATTCAAGAAAGTAGTCTCTAGATACTAGAAAAGTGAAAGGTCATTTTTTTGGTTGACTATTCTTTCAAGTTTATTGATACACACCGAATTAATTAATTAATTAGAAACAAACAATTTTTTTTTTACATTTACTTGTAACCTACCCTAGATGTATACAATTCTCTTCTTGGCCCTATGGTTGACTGGTGAGAATGCCATTTGGCATGAAGTCCGCCTTTTGTAGGTATAGGTACTGACTTTTCTTTTGTGCCATAAAGTTTAAATGAATAACATCAACCGTACCCAAATCTTCGTTGTTATAAAACAGAACAGACAATTTTTATCACAACAGCTAATCAACAATGCAATTTATACAATGTTATCTATCATTTCTATCGGATGTGTTGCAAGTGCACTGATCGCAATGGCCACATGCCCTGTTGCATGATCGTTATTGCAGTTATTGCAACTACACCTAATCGTTACATAGCCTGTACCTAATCGTCTGTCCGCGTAATACGTCAGATCTTACGATAGTTACGATGCGTTTGGCCGTTTAGATAACGGTTCAGTCTGGTGATTTACTAACTAAATATAGAAATGCGTAATGTGGCCTGTGACGGCAATCACAATAGCGTTTACAATATTGATAAAGATATTTTTTACATTAAAGCGAAAAACTTTGTAATTTTATGCTTTGACCCGGATTTGAACTCACATCACTACCTTTGTGGGCCAGACTTGCGAAACTATCAATTGTTCTATCAAAACTACTAGTTATATAAAGCACCAATTTTTTGAACCAGTTGCTTCTTTTCTTATATTATATACCTTAAGGTCGCAACTTAACACCATCTACCGTAAACATTCTGACCTTTATCGGGGCCATTTTAATTTTCAATCTTTCGTTTTATTTCTTATACTTTCTTTTTGACTTTTAAATTTTTCGCTTCGATGTGAATATTTGGTATACGCTATCATACGTTACTTTTTTTTGCCTAGCCTATAGAAGTGTCTTTATTCTGTCTCTATCGTTGTGTTCCACTGCTGGGCAAAGGCGTCCCATCTCTTGCGCCACTCGTCTCGCCTCGTCTCGAGTGCATGCTCCCTGCACTCGTTACTAAATGCATCCAAGTCATCCCGCCATCTCCTTTTCGGTCTGGCTCTACATGACGACATGTCCAGCCCAGTCCCAACTTCAGCTTTGCGGTCTTAGCACCTACGTCTACAACGCGTGTTTTGGAACGCAGTTTGGTGTTTCTTATATGGTCTTGTCTACGGACACCTAACACGCTGCGTTCCATTATCATTCTCGGGCAAATTTTGAGCTTGGTATTTTGAGCTTCAGTCAATGACCAAACTTGTGCTCCGTAAAAGGTTAGGACGGGAAGAATACGTAGGTATTCATATCGAGAGACGTTACTGCTTAAATAAAAAAAAAAATTATAAAGATAGTTTCACTCACGCTTGTGTCGGGATATGCTTCGAAACTTTCGAACTTGTCTCTCGTATAATGCTCATCCTTAGGGACATCAGTTTCAAAATACATGTACTTAGTTAAGCAAAACTTAATTGATTCCTTTGTGTTACGATAGTTACCCATATCTTTTTTATGAGTAACTTTCGTAACACAAAAGAAGCGATCGTAATTTTGTTTTTATTAAGCCTTTAACTATGTACCTATATATTTTTTGAAAATGACTCACATACTTATTAGGTTTTAGCTTCACGATGGACCTGGAAGGTAACGGTACATAACTACGTCCATACGTATTCATAGTCTACCCATTTCAGTTTCATCCATTAGTTCGCAACATAGGTATCGGGCTATTCTTAACAGATAACCATGACTTGCCGTCTTCTATGCTAGGTATTATAAAATTATAAAATTCAACGGCGAAGGGTAACTTTTTTTACAAAAGCCGGAGCAGAAGAGCTCTGAAATGAGCAAGCAGGAGGGATTCAGGTTCTATGATCGCCACGCCACTGGTAATCGGTCTTATCATAACCACAACCAAAACCATTTAAATTATAATGTATGATTTTTAATACATATTCTAGAATGTTATTAACGTAAAATTAGAACAGACAGTGCAACCGATCTGCGAATAATTAACAATATTTTCTTTTGTATTCGTAATATTTTTCAGTACATCAGCTGTGTTTACTTTCTACAGCCAAAATGTAAAGATCAATGACTCCTGAGCCCAGTTTGTTTATTAATTTGTTCTTTTATCATAATTACTTTCGTGAAAATTTCACAAACAAGTGACTACGAAACCAAATGACTGATAAGATGATTGCGGTTATCTTCCAAGTAAATGGTTGACTGATACCAGGTTGAGGTGGCTGATTGATATATCTATACTATTATTAAATTGTACTCAAAATTAGATCAGATATCTGAAGAGCTGGACATATCAGTCAGTGCTGCACTCCACCAAGCAATGGAACGTAACCGATAGAGACAACTACAGTCTGACCAAAACGAGTAGAAATTTGAAAGTGGCAATACTGTAGTGTCGTCCCTTTCTAATCAATCTAAGGAAACGGGGACAACACTACAGTATTGCCACTTTTTAATTTCTACTCTTTTTGGTCAGACTGTAGTTGATGGAGTCAGAAGGAGTCACAATCTCTTCGTTTGTTCCCTCAGCAGTGAGGGAACGAACGAAGAGAGAGAGAGACAGAAATTCAAAATCAATTTTCTAGGAAAGAGGTTATTATTTCAGGAAAAATGTGACAGCGCGATGCAGGGTTTGTATGGAAACGGCACCAGCTGTACAGCGCCCTCCGATAGAAAAAAAATATTTGCCAGCTCATCCTGCCAAAACGACTTGACGAATTGTAACCAATTTTGGTAAAGGGATAGCTGAAAATCCAAAGATGGTCATAGAGTACTTTTTACGGTATCCTGCCTTTTCGCCTTAAAATTTTTCGCAAAGTATTCATTTGGCAAACTGTTTCATTTCCCAACTCACGATTTTCTCTTAAAGCAAAAAAAAATCTCAGTGTATTTTATGCTCTTATAGAAAAGTTCCGAAAAAAATATGGTTTCAGAGAAAATCGTGAGTTGGGAAATGAAACAGTTTGCCAAATGAATATTTTGCGAAAAAAATTTAGGCGATACGGCAGAGAACCACTTTTTACCCCACTATATACGGTAAAGAAAAAAATACGTAGACAAAAGTTGCGGATACCTTCTAGTGTGTACTCAATTTTGAAAATGGTTATCGTAATACAAACCAATACAAATCAAGCAATACAAACTTTACATTAATACCTATTGTATTATTATTAATGAAAGATGTGATGTTTGTTTAAAGGATTATTCTATTTTGTTGTAGCACTTAGTTTTATAATATAACAATCGAGATATCAAGATAAAGTTACAGTGTGTCCATGGTGTGTCCAGTCCTCTGACAGCTAGGCAAGGGGGTGGCGGGGGAGGCGCCACAGAGCATAGTAGACTAGTGATCGTTGCGTTCTGTTACACCTATAATATGCACGACTCAGGGGGGGTATTCGACCAATTTTAGAGAGATAATGGAGATCTCTCCATTTCATCGCCATCAGTCACTTTTGACGTGTGCCTACTTGACAAGTGGCGATATCCTTAGAACATCGCGACTTCGTCAAATCGGACGCGCTAAATTTGCGTTTCCTTTGTATGTGACGGAATAAATAACAGGCGCATACTTTAAATTGACCGCGTAGTGCGTGAAATTAGTCAGTTACGTTTTGTTCAAAACAGAAATTCATATGCATGAATAACATTTTTGACAATCATTATCGCCTTCGTATTTCCAAACATTGAGATGACATATGTTACTTGAAGCTCATCTCATTTTAATGACAGTTCAATGACGATATCACTGTTATCTAATAGAGATTTTGGGTAAGATTTTGACGTTTGGCGATCACTGAAACAGCATTCTCGAATTGAGTCCCAGGTAAGGTGATTATATTTAGTAGATATCCTTATGTTTAGTAGGTCGTCGTATCCAGTGATGCGCAATTGTTTAAAACCGCGCTTCTTAAACACAATTTCCAATTAATGGCGCTTCGATTCCTTTTAGGCACAATTAACGTTAATAGCGTGATATCCCCAAGATCTACAAATTGTTGGTTGTGTACGCACAATCTGCCTGTTTCAGGTCGGTCAACGGCCCGAGTTGCGTATCGCGTTTGGCTATAAACAACATTTATCGAAGACAATAAAACAAGCCGGCTAGCAACAATGCTTCCTGAATTATAATGTCATAATCAAAAGGTGACGAAAGTTTTAAAGAGCTTCTTGGCAAATTTCGTCGAACTCTTGACATAGGCCTTTGAATAAAATGGTTCGCCCCGGCATGGTAACAGATAAGACTCAGTACATTATTATTGTGTGTGTTCACTAGGCATTGGACTTCTATGATAGCACGGTGGGAATTTTGAGAGCTATGGAGCCAATGTTTTTTTGGGGTAAATTTGGGTTCCATATTGATCGAATAGATATGACTAGAAAATGCATAAAATCGACAATTAATATTATTAAAACTATCGTGAGACATCTTTAATCATTATAAAAACGGTTTAAATTCACGTAAAAATTGTCAGGACTGGCCCGACATGTTTCGAGCTCATTTGGAGCTCTTCATCAGGGGCGGCTGTCCGTGCTGCCGAGTGGGTCGCGAGTCGCGTAGCAGGAGTTTTTTAAACCATTTTATAATTATTAATACCTATTAATATTGTAAAACAAAACATTCATGAATAAGTATGAGTATGAGTATGAATTGTATTTTAATGTTGATAACGGCTCCATACTCTCCATAGCATTGTGATCATTTAGGGGATTCCTGTAATTTTAGAATTAAAATGCAGTGTGCGTCAACCCTTTAAGGTGGACTGATGAATAGAATAGAATAGAAAACTTTATTCAATATAACACATCATTACAATTCTCAATATTTATGTAAGTATATTATCACAGAATAGTTAATAGTACAAATATTATAGACAAGGTGCAGGACTGCAGGTTATATTATAATGCAAAACATACAGATGCCGGTTCTAATTAAATGAATTTTAAACAGGAACCAGAAAACTAGCTATTTCCAACACAAAGATGTCAATACTATACCTAAAATGCAATAAATTGCAATTACAATCAGTGATTGTTATCGTATAATGATAGCAGCTTTAATTGTTATTACAAAACCAACCATTAGCCTAAACGTTACGAAATTGAATTTATATGCAGTTTGTTATAAATTGTTTATACCTACTTACGTGTCCCTGCAGTTGTATAGTTTATTTATTGCATGTCTTTAATTAACAAGTGCTTAAATCCTACCATACTAGTTTACTGAATGACTACTTTATACTCGTATAGGGTGTACTGTATATATAGTTATACTTACCATGGGGCTTTAAATACGAGTTTTAATTGCACTTTCCAAATATTGAGCACCTTTTGTTCCGCAACTTTTTAAAAACATGTAGTCTTAATTTGTTTTTTTTTTTTTATACAAGTTTAATTATATTTGCAATGTACGCAATCTAATGCTTAAAGTGACAGCCGAATGATATTAAATGATTAGCTTTAGGAAACGTTAAACGTCAGATGGATAATCGCAATTTACGAAACACTGACTGAACGATTAAACTTTGAGTTCTAATAAATTATCTTTTTAATGTCACAAAACAAAAGTAGATCTAAATTTACATAAAAAATTTAAAGCCCCATAGTCAGAGGCAGGTTGTATGTATACCTAAGTACACGCCTTTTTTTGGCAAGGAATTTTCTTGGACTTAGTAAATTTTGTTACTTGTGCTAATGGGACACCGTCATCAAATCATTGTAGATCATCTTCCTCAGTAATAAAATTCGGTATAATTTAATTGGCAAGTAAAAAATTGTACGCAAAACAATTGTACGGTGAATTGACTAAAATCGGTATTGTATGAAATCGATCGTCACATGCTGCTGACAGCTGTCACCCCATTGAAAAACGTCAAATTCCTCGAACCACAGAAGTTCACCTAACCGGCCCTTTATCATAAAATATGACATTAGTCACGTATTCCGTGAATGTTTTCTAATGAGCAAACACGTCCAGTCGACGGTATGCATTGGCCAAACATTGCACAGTAACATCTGTGTCACTTTATTATGGCAGCCACTATACATTTCGAGAAATATGTTCTGTTGCATTGTTTAATTTTGTAAGACAGTTTACTAGTCGATGTGACGCTGTCAGGCAAAAGGTGACCACATTTTCTGGTAGTATCTGGGTACTGAGCCGGCTAGGGTAGTAGAATATATATATATATATATATATATATATATTGATAGCTAATAAAACTTTTTGTGAAAAGGTCACAAAAGTATTTAAATAATAATTCATATTATAGTAGTCATAATTATGAACTAACGAAAAAAGTTGTACTATTTAGTCACTTAATATTCTCTATCTACAAGAAAACTATAAAAGTTGCCAAAATCCATAATTTTACTCTATTAGAGTTAAATTTAGATTGGCAATGCAACTCAGTAAATTGTGGAAAATAAAATTAAACCGACGATCCGCCCTTGTGTCATCTTTGTCATAATTAAATAGTATGCAGAGAACATAGGTGGCGTCACTAATCTCCAAAATAAATAAATAGCATGTACTTTAGAGACAGTATACATATTTACTCAAGTGCCTTATTATTTGGCCACATTAGTAAGTATATTGACTCGGCGGCGTTCGTGCCCTGCCTCGAGACGTTGAAAAATTGTTTCCAACGGCTATAGAGTATCACACACAACTTTGCATCTCACACATCCCTGTGTGGAAAGTGTGTGGAAGCCATCCCAGGGCTTTGCCCTCTTTGGCAGCTTCATCTCCGTCCGTGGCTACGGCCTCACCAGAGACCTTTCTCGCTATCCACAATTCTTGTGGTTTTTTTGCGGCGCGTGTTGCGGTCCGGTCTGTGGCGAGAAGCACTAGTTCTTTTCTTTCTTCCTCATCTTCTTCTTCCTGCGCTCAACTGCTGATGAGCACGGTGGCCAATCTGCAACTTTGCGAATCATTGGCCTTTCTGCGGCTTGGTTGTTTCCTTGATTTGGCAGGGGACTCATTCGGGGGGCACGAGCTCTCTCGGCAGAGCTCTGCCCTTTCCGTCTGGTGGACGAGTGTGGAGGCAATACAGTACTGTACCATGGTATAATAATATAAGGTATGACACTCCGGTAAGTTGGACTTTCTACCCCTAAAGCAGACTGATTCGGGTCAGTCCACTCACGATGCGCCCAGTGCGCCCGCGTCAACCTTTCCAAAGGGTTGTACTCCCACACAAAGTCCGACTACTGGTATTGAGGACCAGCCCTGAAACAGTTCAAGACATTTCTTAAAAAAGAAAGTGATTTTCTACGACACCGATTAGTTGCCGCTTTATGGTAACAAAATAATTATTAGGAAATAAAATGTTTGAAGAAGGTGTGTTTGTTTTATCTCTAAGCTGCGTCATTGTGAAGCTTTGTTGTGAAGTCCTAATGAAGAGAATTTAAATCTGAGAAATGACATTAGTCCATTTTACACATTTCCGCTCCGCTTTAGGGTGCGTTTCTATAAACGCGGAGCGGCGAAAAGCGAGCAGTTGAGAATTACAACTTTTTCCACTGATTAGAGATTTTTTAGGTGTTCTGCCTTTTCACTTCACAGAACTTTTATTCCTCTATAGTTATATTTTTTTCATAATTCATGCATATATATCATCCTAATGATTAGGTTTGTTTTATAACAATCCCGAGTAGGTAGCTTACGGTTTCAGAGAAAATGCTTTTTATGAAATGACACTTCTGCGAAATTAAACATTCGGTGAAAAATACTTCGGCGGGAACCGAGACCGAGTTTTTATCTCTGAACCTGAACGTACGAAATGGTCAGTGTCTCGCCTCTCCGTCCCGCTACGCCACGAAACGCGCCATTATTTATTATCATCATTATTATATCTTGTTACAGATTGTATAATACTCTAATTATAGTTGCATTGCGCAAATTGAAGAATATTACGAATATAGATATACTAAATAAGCAGATTGAAAAATCTATTCATTTTGAGTTTGTTTGGGCACTAGTGCCACAATAGGGTCACTAACAAGCTCTCGGGCATTAGCTGTACAGTATACACTTTTTACGCTGTTATTGTCAAAAAATCGTATCCTCTTTGCCAACACCAACTACTTACGACATTATTAATCTGGGCATGCAATGACCGCTAATGCTCGAACTCATCGTGAATGAATCAAAACCTAATGACCAAACATCAACGTCCCACCTTTAGAAGAACAACGTCTTATGTATAATCAGATTGCATATTATCTTGCAACGTTTTTCGATGAAAGATGAGTTTTTATTTGTATAAACGCCCGCGGCTAGAATTACTAGACAAAAACCTTATAGCGATTATGTAAGCAAAAGTTGTAGTTGTCGTATTTCACTGAGGTTGACGTGGGTAGAATATTCCTGGCCCCATAATATTTTTTCAGACTCCTGGTAAACGAGAACATTCCTGGCTCGACAACTATGGACAGAATGTCATAAGGCAAATATATTAGGAGACCCAACCTCTCATAAAATGGGGATCTAATTTAGCAACGAACCAGAAATCTTGGTCACGGCAGAGAGATATCACGCAGGTGAGATTAGAAAAGGACTTAAAAAAATTAAGACAAAATTAAGGAACATGTATTAGAATCTTAATTTTATAATTGCAATGAAATAAAGTTGCCAGTGAAAACGCAGCCTTAGTGAAGAGTTTCAATTTGTTCAGTGTGTAATCGTACATGTATATTTACAAATGAAGCGATTAGCATGTTCTGATAGCACGTAATCAGTCAAAATGACGTGAGCAAGTAAACAACGGCTAAGGGGAAACAAAGAGATATAATAACATGAAATAATTATGTAAATTAGGTACTTTAGTATTTAATTTAACCATAGGTACAGTTTTATTACAATATAGGTAGAAATATCAAATTGGATTTGGTCGAGTTCCTGGTGTTAGCCACAGGTAAATACAGTTACTTACATGTTTCCTATCTCTTTTTCTGTTTGATTATAATTTTAAAAGAATTAGAACTCTTACGGAAATTTTGTGGACAAAATATTGACATACACTTTTAGAACATCATTAGATCACAGATTAGAGACTACAACAGTATTCAACAACAAATTCCTCCTTCGTACAGTAAAAGATTATAGAGTGTGTGTTACCCGCTCATCCCACGGGAACACTACATTTTTTCGGGATAAAAGTAGCCTATGTGTTAATCCAGGGTGTCAGCTTCCTTCATACCAAAATTTATCAAAATTGGTCCAGCCATTTGAGCGTGATGAAGTAACAAGAATACACATAAACACGCTTAACAAACTTTCGCCTTATGATATTAGTGTGATTAGGTACGTGCGCCTCCCAATGGATAATGTCTCCCTGTCATCCCTTACCACTCTTTGGATTCCTACAGTGTAAGAAAAAATTATTACCACAATATGTAGGTAATCTTCCGCGATTTATGCTACTCTTGTAGGGTTTACTCCGCGTAGACATGGAAATTTGGAAATGTCAGATCGCTATGGCGCGGAGTGAAGGATTATTAAGTACGGGACGTGCGCGCTCTTCAAAAATATCCTTGATTTAAATATTTTTAGCAGCGTGAACCATCGCGTGTGGTGCGCCAGCCTGGCTGAGCCGTTGCGGTTTGCGGCAGAAAACTGGTCTGAACACTCATTACAATTTATAGAACCATAAAGGCAAATGAGTGGAGGAATGAGGCACGTTTATATGCCCTTACGATTTGGAGATGCAGCGTTGTTCTTTTATTTTTACTCTTACAACTTACGCGGGTGCTGTATAAGGGTGCTTATAATTATTATTTGAGCACAAAAAAGGTTTATAGACAGAACTTTTTCATTCAGTGTCGATCTCGTTTCATAGGTTAGACATAAAAATCCTCCCAAAAACAAATTATGCTTATCTGAGTTTAAAACTTCACAGAGCTATTGACACAATGACAGTTTATCACACAGTGAAGCTTTCCATACACTAGGAGTCATCTAGGAGTACAATCTTGGTTTAATGTCAGTGAAAATGGTGAAAAATTAAGGCCATTGAACGGAGATAGACTTTGTCCTTATTTGATTCACTTACTTATGTTAGTACCTCTCGTTTTTCTTTCTCTCAAGTATACCTATTCTTTATTCCGTTGCCTTAGACAGCCATGAACGTGCAGCGGCCAAAAATCTATCATAAGTGTACAAACATTTTGGGATCTATGGGTTACAGATGGGATATTGCTGGCTGAGTATTAATTTTAAAAGGACGACTTTGAGAGCCCGTTTAATTTAATACGAAGCCAGAAATTGCCCTTCCTGCTGAGACAAATATAGTGCTTTGCTCAAAAATGAACAAAATAAATACAGAATGGTTGGGGTATAGCAAAAGGGGCTGCTTTACAGTACTAATATTTAGGGGGGCGGCTCCCGTACAACAAACGTGATCGGTTGCATTAAGTTTGCACCTCATTAGTATCCGGCGCCAAACATACCAGGTGCATACTTAACTTATTCCGGCCAGTTAAGATGGGATAAATGTTTGTACGGAACCCTTGGTGCGCCAGTCCGACTCGCACTTGGCCGGTTTTTTAAGATAAACATAGAGAATTAACTCGTTCTTAATTTTTATAAAAATAAGATTATTATTAATTAAAATATTTATTTGTATTATATACCTAATGATCAGATAATCGAATGAGTTCAGTCGTTTACAAACGAAATTGTGTAATTAAAAATATCAACATTTTAAGTAGCGTCTTTATACCTACCTATGATAAATTGCTGACTGAGAAATACTTTCGCCCGTTAGATACGATACATTCGGAAAGCTTTATTATTAAATTTTATAGTTTAAAAAATCCTCATTCTAATGAATAACTTTTTAAAGGGTCTAACAGTTTATTTATAAATAAATAAATAAAACATTTACAATATTTAAATGAGAAGAGGAGGAAGGAGTTGATACATACTTTTTTAAATAAATTATCGGAAAACATGGACATGGCACCATGTAACTGATTTAGTCTACTTCTTCATAAATTGATGCAGCTACTTTCCACATTTAGGTATTCTCTTTGAAAACAACAGCGAAAAGGTTTCAAGCAGCCGTATACAATGCAATAAACTCGTGGCATATTTAAAAAACCGGCCAAGTGCGAGTCGGATTCGCGCACCGAGGGTTCCGTACAAACACTTTCCATCCCTAAGTGGTTAAGTTAAGTTTGCACCTGGTATGTATAGCGCCCCATATAAATTAGGTGCAAAGTTAGGTATTAAAATATTAATATTAGAATCGCTATTTTTAGGACAGAAAATTTACGACCAAAATTTTTTTTTTGTTTGTTTGGGCTTAAATTAGATTTAATCTTGTATATTACGCTAAAATAAGCATATTTTAATCTTTAAACTTTTTCTCTCAGATCGATATTTACCGAAATATTGGGGTTCAAAGGGGCGCGGGACTTAGAAAATTTTTGATTGTGGTATATATGTCATTATAACACTTATTTTTTATGATGCTATCGCTGCTATCTAGATGACGCTAAAATAAGCATGTTTTGTATGGGCAACTTTTCTCTAAACTTAATAATTACCGAGATATTGAGGTTTTAAGGTAAAACTGCTTGCTGAAAATGGGCCTTGCCAAATACTGACTTGCACACTAATTATCCTCGCACTGCACACTAAGATCCGACTCGGCCGGGTTAGGTTAGGTTAGTTTTTTTTTTTTATATCCCGTAAAACAGTTTTGCAAATACATATTCGAACGACCTTAAAATCTAATTTAAGCCTGAAAATGCGAAAAATTTAAAGTTTTTTTTTTAACCCCTTTATCTCGGTAAATATTACTCTGAGTGAAAAAGTTTAAAGAACAAAATATGTTTTTTTTAGCGTAATCTACAAGATTCAATCTAATTTAAGCCCAAAAACAGCAAAAAAAAAATCAATTCAAAAATTTCATCAAGTCCTAAAATAGGGCCCCTTTTGCTATACTCCGACCTACACTTCGCATCCTGATGTGATGTTTTATAAATAAAGTCAACATTCCCGACCATTTTTGAGAAAAAAATATCTACTTAATATGTTTTAGTTTAGTTCCATTTATTATTATAATCGTATTATTTATACATTAATACCTATACAATAATTTTGTTCCTTTTGGGGTCGCTTCCCAAGTAGCACATAGGCTGCATAAGCACTTATACAACCTTTATGTATACAGCTTAATTTAGATTTATAAAGGCCGTATTAGGTCTTATAACAGCCTGTCTGCTACCTGGGTTAGGTCCGTGAGGCCCAGTGCCCACAAACTCCTTAATGACCTCAGTAAAAGGCTCATTGAGTCTACTGGTGACCGAAGAGCTGGCAGCTTCCTCGCACAACGCATCAACATTGCGATTCAGCGAGGAAATGCTGCCAGCGTCTTCGGGACCATGCCGCGGGGGCACAGTTATGTAGATTTATTTTAGCTTAATTTTTGTTTTAGTTTTTAGATTTTAGTTCTTTAGTTTCATATTTTTAGGTTTAATTTTACTTGAATTATCCATTTATGTTGTAATTTGATAATTGGAGGGAATAATGTAATGTCTTTTAGAAAATAAATAACTTCCAAGTGTGCATGTACAAGAAACTTCCAAAATTGTAGAATAGCTGGCAACTGTTAGGGAATACATTGTGTATCTACCTATCAAGAGCGGTTCATACTCAATCTCAATCATTGTAGATTACACAGTTAGATTTTAGAATTTTTAGACATTCAGATGAGTGATCGCTACTCCCTCTACGATGTAAACAATATTTGCAGTCAGGGAAACAAAAGGTTAATATTTACACAAAGTACAATAAACATAGTCTACGGGCGTTGTAAAATGAACATACGGCCGGCCCTTGCATGCAGCGTAGGTGTGAAATAGTGAATCATGTAGTGACAACACTTACAAACATGTGAAATCAAAATATGTACGTAGGTACATTGATTTATCAACACATCTGTTAAAAAAATATAAATAAATAAATTAAATAAATTATGGGACAATCATACACAAATCGACCTAGTCCCAAACTAAGCAAAGCTTGTACTATGGGTACTAGACGACGATATATATAATATATAAATACATATATATGTAGATAACATCCATGTCAAGAACAAAATATTCGAGTTTATCACACAAATATTTTCCCCGGCTGGGATTCGAACCCGGGACCGCCGGCTCAGTAGACAGATGATGAGATGACTGCGCCAACCGCGTCGATATCTTCGGTAACATTAGATATTTTCCTAACGAATATTATTAAACTTAATTTGGTGTTTTGGTCAAGACTAAAAGAGTCACATAAATTATTATTATTGTAACAGAAACTACTGCAAGTTCCGCATATCGAGTAAAACTATATAACTATAATGGAATTAGAAAATAGCCAAAATATCGTAAGGTTTGTACCTAAATTTCGAAATTCTTTTTTGCGTACCTAATACGTCCTCCACGGCTTTTTATTACTTAAATTAAGTTGGAAGAGGATGCCTAAGTTTCCATAGTTTAATATTCAGTGTAAATATTGCAAAAAATTATCTAATTAGGCTTTCTAAACAAGAACAGTTTGACTGTTACGTCCACACGTCCTTGGTCTCAGAACTGGTTGAGGACTGAAAAAACGCGCCAGTCCGTTGACATTCCGCGCATTTGACGAAAATATCAATATCACGAACTCTGACTCACTGACAGTGTAGAATCACTATTTGAAGGCCGTTATCGTGCTTGGCTAGTCACAAACTAAAAAAAAACTTGAAATAAATTCACATACATTTTTCAACATAAATTCTTATCTTAATTTTTTAAGATAACGTTTCCGTAAAATGCGTTGTACCTATCACTTGATCCTAAATAGATATCTCGTCTCTTGGATGCGCCAGAGATGGTAATTTTCCGATAAACGAGACAGTAATTATCTATACTATAGTAAAATTCTCTAAGTATTATACATTTCAGGAAAAACTTAACAACGCGATACAGGATTGTATGAGCGCGTGGCGCCAGTCGAACAGCGCTATTTGTTGGTAAAAAGATCATTACGAAGAAACGGCTGGCCAAATAACAAATTTAGGTACTTACCTATAGTAGAAATTATCTAAACTAAGCTCATACACTTACCTGCATTCACAATGACATGGTGTCTAATACAATCCTATCTGCTTTTGTTCTCGTAACCGCCAACCAGTTACTTACAAAAAAAAAAAAGGTTAGAACTACATTGGGTGGATATTGAATTTTCAACCTTTTCCTTGTTGAATAGGTTTAAAATGGTTGATGATGAGAGAGATTCCAAAAAAGTTATGATACCTAACCCATTATTCTGGTTGTGTATTTTGTAGTCTAATGTCCAAGGAAACATAGTCGATAATCTATATTAACCTTCCAAGGTGGTTACAATCTGCTTTTACTACGAGCTCGTTATCTAAATTTGTGGTTAACCACTCAATGGTATTGAGTTCTTAAGTGGATGAGCTTAGTTAAGAAAATTTGTACTATACAGGGGAAGCTGGACTTCTAAAGATGGTTATAGGATACTTTTTACTCGGCTGCCGAAAAAAAAAGCGGACGAAGTTGTGGGTACCTTCCAGTTGCATATAAATTAATAACTAGAAAAAACCGGCCAAGTGCGAGTCTGACTCGCTCACCGAGGGTTCCTTACAAATACTTATTATCCCAACTTAACTGGCCGGGTTAAGTTAAGTTTGCACCTGGTATGTATGACTAGGTATTAATGCAACCAATCACGTTTGTTATGAGAAATACATCATCTGTGTAAATTTCAACTGTCTAACTATCACGGGTCATGAGTCATGAGATACAGCCTGGTGACAGACGGATAGACAGACAGACGGACGGACAGTGGAGTCTTAGTAATAGGGTACCATTTTTTACCCTTTGGGTACGGAACCCTAACTTGACTCGTGTCGTGGAGTTACCCACGCGGTTCCACGTTGTCTACGCGAACGCTCGAGTGTCCGTACTTTGTAACCTATAAGTACAATCAATTACGTCACTTATCAAGTAGATAATCCTTAAACGTGTGGCGTAAATGCGAAAGCAAATATTCGATCTGTTATATAATAAATGTGTTGTTTTAATTTTACACGATTTTCACACATCATTATAACAAAACGTCGCGGTTGACGAAGTGGTAAAGCAGCTACTGAGCCGATGGTCCTGGGTTCGAATCCCGGCAAGGGCAAATATTTGTGTGATGAACTCGAATGTCTGGCCTGGGTCATGGTCATGGATGTTATTCGTATTTAAGTATGTATTTATCTATTTACCGTCGTCTAGTGCCCATAACATAAGCCTAGTTAAGCTTACTGCTGTGGGGCTAGATCAAATTGTGTGAGGTTGTCCGATATTTATTTATTTATTGAATTGTGTTCAAAAAGTCGCGAAGGGGCTTCTTTCACGTCATGCTCCCTGGAAACCCCACCGTCTGTTTTGCGATTTATTAAGACGTAATGCTGATGTACAAATATGTACTGAATTGGTAGGTACATACTTTAAAAAAAATGTACCTCAATAGATAGAGAGTACAATAAACTGAATTCGAAGTTGCTGTGCAGAGCATCTCCCCGCAACTCCAAAATTTTATTCAAGGTAAATACCGACTTATTCTGGAAATAAGAGGCCTATTGGACGCTTGCAACTCAAAGGGATTCGCATGCGTGATGCCGACACGACCCTTTCAAAATCTTTACACACCTTTTTAGGGTTCCGTAGTCAACTAGGAACCCCTATAGTTTCGCTGTGTCTGTCTGTCCATCTGTCTGTCTGTCTGTCCGTCCGCGGCTTAGCTTCTTGATCATTAGTACTAGAAAACTGAAATTTGGTATGAGCATGTGTGGGTATCACGCCAACAAAACGGTAAAATAAAAACAATACTAACAAAACAACAAAACTTTTTTTCGGCTACCTCCCGAGGGTGTTTTTTTTTTTCGTTCCAACACTTGTGTGTGGGGTGTCGTTGAATAGGTCTTTTAAAAATAATAGGGATCTTCAAACATAATTTTTTGATAAAGTCAGCAGTTTTGTAAATATTCGCTCCAGAAATCCAAAAAATAGCGTCCTCCCTCTAACTTTTCAACCACGGGTCAAAAAATTATGGAAAAATTTATAAAAATAAGGCCTTATTTATTATTAATTATTATTATTACTTTCAATGAAAACTATATTGAATAAAATCGGTCGAGCCGTTTTTGAGTTATAGCAAAAATTCTCAATTTTCTTTAAAATGACATAAGTGCCGCGCGGTGTCCTTATACTTCGAACGTTACACATATTAGTTAAAGTGCCATAATGTATTAAAAAATTTCGCTCGATCTGGCGCGTATAATCAACAACTTCCAGAAGGTAAAGGTAAAGTAATTACAGTTACTTTGGCGTTTACGACCTTTTTATAGAGCTTTGAATCTTTCTCTTAATTTAAACCTCGGGCTTAAAACCGCTGTTTTAAGCCCGTCTATTGTGAAGGATGGGCAACTACTGAACCCTACATTGAGCGTGGCCCGACATGCTCTTGGCCGGTTTTTTGAAGAACTCTCTTCTTGTATCATTCACATGTTTGTATAAGTAGTATTCTGAAAGATCTACTTGGCAAAACAGGTGACGTCGACTGCAAAATGTAGTAATTATGGACATTCGGGCCTCAAAACATCTGTTGCTGGCATGGCCCTATGCGGTTTCGCAAAAATACGAAACTTAATTATATTCCAAAAGGTTGCAGTAACCCTTGCCTTGCTTTTAACTTGGAAGGCAATTTTGGTCCTTTTTGTTAAATGTTGGCTAACTATTTGGCCGCCATGACAGTTGCGTCACCATTTGTTATATGGGTCATTGTCAGTTCAAAAAACTAAATTTGTCCCTTCGGTGGTCAAAAGTTAAGAGCTTGTACGTATGAATCTAGGTGATGTTGCTATTACATCGGATTATAGAAAATTAGGCCCTGCAATCCTTAACTTTGCAAATGTCCACCGGAAAGACGCGCACCTAAATCTGACAATTACCCAAATATGTATGTAAACAAGTAGAAATTATAAACGGGAACTTCTCATAATGACGAAAAAGAATGGAGCTGTCTTGCGGTGCTTATACCTACCCTTTCCCGCTCCTAATAAAATCTTGGTTGTCTTACCCTGGTTCTACACTAGGTACTCTGGAAGTTCACCGTAGTCGGCCGAGGCGAAGTTAGCCGAAGTATGGGTTTCCGCAGGGAAGTGCCTTTCCACGCTGACGTATTCGCCTAACTTCGGACAGCTTTGCGAGTAGTGTTAAAGCCTTTAAACTTTTGTAGTAACTTAGAGTGGATAGGTACTTCATAGAAGGTGAGATGGGAGATCTTCTTTAGATGACCTAAATAAAGTAACGTCAGTCGGGGCGGGCGCAGGGATAACGGGATAAGCGCCATCATAAAAATTTCGAAAAATACAGGTTAATATACCTACGTGACTATTAATAACGCCATACAGATGTTAATACAACAAACTTAGGTTGCGTTCCTGTAAGATGGCGTTATTAGTGTAACATCGACTTTTCGTGTGGCGCGCTTGGTCAGACTAGCCTTAACTTGCCTTGGCCCTTTTTAGGGTTCCGTACCCAAAGGTTTAAATAAAAAACGGGACCCTTTTACTAATAAAATACTCCACTGTCCGTCTGTCCGTCTGTCTATCACCAGGCTGTATCTCATGAACCGTGATACATAGTTGAAAATTTCACAGATTATATATTTTTGTTGCTGCTGTAATAACAAATACTAAAAACAAAATAAAGTACATATTTAAGAGGGCCCCCATACAAGTGATCGGTTGCGTTAACTTTCCACCTCATTTGTATCCGGCTCCATACATACCGTGCAATGCAAACTTAACTTACTCCGGCCAGCTAAAATGGGATAAGTGTTTGTACGCAACCCTCGGTGCGCGAGTCCGTTTGCCGGTACTTTATTTATTTAAACTTTATTGCACAAAACAAAAAGTGTACAAATGGCGGACTTAATGACATAAGGCATTCTCTACCAGTCAACCATTGGGCTAAACAGAAACATTTTATGGTGCAGGGCCTGTTAACTAGTTATATATATCAACACTAGCGGCCGCCCGCGACTTCGTACGCGTAGATTTTTGATCATGACAAAGATATTAAAATAGGTAAGTGAATTTTATTCTTAGTTAAAATGGTCTAGACAATGCAATTGTTAAAGAATTTTTGAAGATTTTCCAATTAGATTACGGGAATTGTTTGCAGGATGCTTACTATTTATTCCGTCAGTTACCTGATGCTTTTATTCTTTGGCAAAAATGACTGCAAGATATAGAGCGCCGCATGGATTTGGAGTTAGAAAATGGGGATCTTAGTTATTATGAGTGAGATTTAAAAAAAACGTAAAATATCGTAAGGCTGTTACAACAATCTTAAACTCAGCACTGGAAATCGAGAGATGGAGGCAGTTTAATGAAGAGTATCTTTTTCAATAATAATAAATGATAAACTTTATTTCATAACAATGATAAATGATGACCTCTTTTCATAAGAAGGCAGCACTGGTATTTGTACACGCCAGCCTGCCTGTTAAACGAAAAGAGTGGTGTGGCGGACTTCCCGAGGCTGGCCAAAATGTTTCTAAATGGTCTAGCAGGTACCCCAGTCTACAGGCTAGTAGTATTGTTTGAAGAGTGATTCAATATGTTCTGGTGCTATAGTTCTCTATATCTGTCAAGAAGCTAAATAAAGTAAGAATATAATGTAAGAATATAAATAATATATAAAGTATAAATTATTTATGTGCTGATAGACAACTCACTAAATATAGGAACACAAAAAGTTTGGAACACAATAAATAAGAGACATCACTAAGAAAATATTGTTGACAGTCAACCATAGAATAGGGGGTGCAAGTTGGTTTTAAAAAAAGGGCGTAGTCACTGGGTAGTAGACAGGAAATAAAAAAAATATAAACTGATAACGTTAGCGTAACACTTCTTTATAAACAACATTAGCGGTGTTCCCCATACAAACTTTGCACGCCTTTTTAACCCCCTTAGAGGTGAATTTTTCCAAAACGCTGAAATTACTTTTTTTGTATTTGTTTAAGTAAGCTATCTACAAAGTTTCAAGTCTCTAGTTCAAAAAATAAAGTTTCTCCCATATAAACATTGCACCCCTTTTTAACCCCCTTAGGGGTGAAATTTTCTAAAACGCTGAAAGTACTTTTTATGTTTTTGAATAAGTAATCATCCAACAAAGTTTCAAGTCTCTAACTCCAAAAAAAAAGTTTACCCCATACAAACTTTGCACCCCTATTTAACCCTCTTAGGGGAGGTATTTCCAAAAATCCCTTCTTATCTCTAGCCCACGTTATAAAAGTAACCTACTGTGCAAAAATCAACTCTCTAACATTAGTAGTTTCGGCTGTGCGTTGATGAGTCAGTCAGGACTTCTTCTTTTATATATATAGATAATGACTTGAAATAAAATCGATAGAATGGGGTTTCGGAACGCACCCGGACCAAACGTCAAACTCAGACGTCGTATTTAGAAATTGTATATTAAATATTAAATCACTTATTAACTACATATTTTTAGATGTAAAGTGATTCTCGGTGTACAAATATCCTGTGAGAATATTATTCAAGGTGTTGGTGTCCAAGAAACAGTTATTTAGTGCCGGAACAATTTACACAAAGGAACCAACTGTCACTGTTATACTTAGGTACCGTCTAACAGTTTGAATTTTTTATTCAATTCAATTTGCATAAAAATTGGAACCAGGGAGTATATTTTTCTCATCACTTATTGCCTTCTCTCGGCTTGTATTTGTTTTGTCATACATTTAAACCATATAAACTGGTTTCTTTTGATTGGTTAGGTAGTATTGTTTTATTTCTTTTTGGACAAATGAATATAAATATAAAGTGTGTACATACAATAAAATAGTGTCTTCAAGCTATTAAACATTGCATAGAATACTAAAAGACACAAAATATTTCATTTAAGAACCTTTATCATATAACTTAGTTAGGATTTGTAGTAAATAAATAGTTGTATTACACTACATTAACTTCGTTTTATTTTATATATATTTACTAGGTACTTACAAGTTGTCTTGCATATAAGTTTTTAGTCCAAATATATACATATATTCACAATGTTTTCAGTTCAAGTCTCAAAACCAACCACTAGAAGGGATGTTTTGGCTGCTAGACTGCGGCAAACACAGTTGGAGCTCAAAGAGGCCAAGGAGCTTAATGAGAGACTTCTGCAGGAACGTGAGGAAAGCGAAGAGGAGGTGGAGCGGATTATAAGATCCAATACAGCCCTCAAAACTAAGCTTGCAGAACAGGATACACAATTCGAGGACCTACGGGGACAGCATGATGGCCTCCAAAGAACCCTGGAGCAGTTCCAAGAGTGTTTTGCTACTCATGAACACGCACTTCAACGTATACGGGACCTTGAACAACAGCTTGAGGAGCTGGAAAGAAAGTCAAATGCATCTGTTACCTGTAAAATTTGCTCCGAACAAGCAGACAATAATTTAAGTATATATGCAGAAATGAATAGCTGTGAGAATATAGACATATTAAATGATACTATAATAAATGCACCGGAAATTGAAACCATAGATTTGACAAATTCTATGTATTACCGCAGCAATGTAAATAAAACCATGCAAGGATCGAACAAAATTAAGAAATATCTTAAGAGAGAAAAGAAAAGAGTGGTGTGGCGGACTTCCCGAGGCTGGCCAAAATGTTTCTAAATGGTCTAGCAGGTACCCCAGTCTACAGGCTAGTAGTATTGTTTGAAGAGTGATTCAATATGTTCTGGTGCTATAGTTCTCTATATCTGTCAAGAAGCTAAATAAAGTAAGAATATAATGTAAGAATATAAATAATATATAAAGTATAAATTATTTATGTGCTGATAGACAACTCACTAAATATAGGAACACAAAAAGTTTGGAACACAATAAATAAGAGACATCACTAAGAAAATATTGTTGACAGTCAACCATAGAATAGGGGGTGCAAGTTGGTTTTAAAAAAAGGGCGTAGTCACTGGGTAGTAGACAGGAAATAAAAAAAATATAAACTGATAACGTTAGCGTAACACTTCTTTATAAACAACATTAGCGGTGTTCCCCATACAAACTTTGCACGCCTTTTTAACCCCCTTAGAGGTGAATTTTTCCAAAACGCTGAAATTACTTTTTTTGTATTTGTTTAAGTAAGCTATCTACAAAGTTTCAAGTCTCTAGTTCAAAAAATAAAGTTTCTCCCATATAAACATTGCACCCCTTTTTAACCCCCTTAGGGGTGAAATTTTCTAAAACGCTGAAAGTACTTTTTATGTTTTTGAATAAGTAATCATCCAACAAAGTTTCAAGTCTCTAACTCCAAAAAAAAAGTTTACCCCATACAAACTTTGCACCCCTATTTAACCCTCTTAGGGGAGGTATTTCCAAAAATCCCTTCTTATCTCTAGCCCACGTTATAAAAGTAACCTACTGTGCAAAAATCAACTCTCTAACATTAGTAGTTTCGGCTGTGCGTTGATGAGTCAGTCAGGACTTCTTCTTTTATATATATAGATTATAGTTATACTAAGAGAGAAACTTTCATACAACATTCGCGGCGTTTTGTTCAAGCGGCACTATTTCTCACTTTTAATATGATTAAACGCTGCAACGTCGGTCTTATCGAAATACGCTTCAGCAAAACAAGTGGAAAACGCTTTTACCTCAATTATGTTTTGAAGTATTAATCATACGATTTTATCGCTACCAATCGTATCAATGGCTCTTTTATGATAACTCCGCTAGACGGACTTTGTTATTTTCTTTGTTTTGATAAATATATACCTGGATACAACAACTAAGTTCATAAAACAGACGATGAATCGCGAGGTGGATTCAAGATTGCAAAAAAACGAATGATCAAATTTGATTCCACAATCCACACTGACAGAGTTCTGAGCTGAAAAAGTAAAAAATACTACACAGACCCAAGAAAATACGGTCTTTCTATCAAGATTGTTTGTATAGCCCGATACGGCAGCATATATGTCTGAGTAAAGCAATATTGTAGCTGCGACACTGGAATGATGAATGGGGCTTGTTAAAAATGTTCTGGAACGTGCAATTAATTAATTGCTAAAACAAGCTCCAAGCGATTTATGAGATTTCTGGTTAGTTCCAATGGAATTGCCTTCCGGCGGCGTCTACTTGCTTTAACAGAGACAAACAGTCTACATGTATTGAAGAATGAACTACCTTTACTTAAGAGGATTGTGACATGTTGATATAAATCAATAAATACCAATACAGAGATAGAAACAGTGATTTTTTTTTAACCCTGGGACCCAATATAAGAATGCCGTTTGAGTGAACGCCAAACGTCAAATCTCTTTATGATAACAGTGATATCGCCATTGAACTGTCATTAAAATGCGATGAGCTTCAAGTGACATATCTCATCTCAATTTTTGGAATACGAAGGCGATAATTATTGTCAAAAATATTCATGCATATGACTAATTTCACGCACTACGCGGTCAATTTAAAGTATGCGCTTGTTATTTATGCCATCACATAAAAAGGAAACTCAAATTTAGCGCGTCCGAATTGACGAAGTTGCGATGTTCTAGGGATATCACCACTTGTCAAGTAGGCACACGTCAAAAGTGACGGATGGCGATGAAATGGAGAGATCTCCATTATCTCTCTAAAATTGGTCGAATACCCCCCCAGACAGCATCTGTAACTCACACTCGCTTTTTGTCAAAACGGATGCTTTGTCACTTAGGTATTTATCGCGTGTTTAAGTACCCATCATAGGGTTGAACTGGCGCCTTATGCTGTGCTGGGGCATTACGCTCTGACTAGGGATCTGATCCCGAAATTGTCCATATAAAAAAAATCAGGGTTAGGAAGCCCTGGCGCTGACCAACTAAGCTACAGAGTCTGGCCGCTAGGCACAGCACCGGGCGGGGGCTGAAATCAGGTCAGGGTTTAAAACATCATAATGTTCGTGAACGAGAACACACGTTGCCCGCTAAGACCCCTAGCCCTAACCCGGGTTCGATTTTCATCACTTCAATACGAGTGTATTTCATTGGTTGTTTGTATGTTAAAATACGAGTGTATGGTATTCACAAATGCCGCCTCAGGCAGCTTCTGTGAAGAATAAAAGAGAGAAGAACCTTCTATAGTGTTTTATTCTGTGACAGGAGCGAGCTGAGTGGATGGATGCTAAATCAACAAAAACACAATTACACAACTAGATTTAAAATGTGAATGGTTTATTTTGATTTTTTTATCGTAAATTAAGATACTACGTGGATACTACGTTAGTACTTTGTATCCTTCGTATCAGATAAAAACACGAAAACAAAATATTTCTCAAAAGAAACACGATATTATTTTGCCAGTGACAAGCAGATATTATTTCAATTGATATATAGATACGAAAAAGAAAACAATATTATAGGGGGAGATATTAGGGGTCTACTACTGCAGGCATTAAAAATACTTACTAGGAAGTTCCGGCCTTATTACTATTTCTGTTAGTTCTAATTTGCAAAATAAATACTTTTTTTTTCTTTTTTAATTTCACTTTAAAATTAACTACTTAATGTAATGTACTACGTATATGTGATTTAGGGTCCTTACATTTCCTCAAATATTTCTCCCGAACAGCCTCCTTTCCCAAATTACTTCTATATAAACTATAGTTTCAGAAAAAAACGCAGTTTTGCAGAAGATAGATTATTCAATTTCTTAGTAAATTTCATTTATTTTCTTGACTAATAGAATATCGGCACTAGCTGAAACTGCAGCAAGAGTGCAAAGTTCTCACAACCTGGCGGTTGCGTGGAGTTGCGTAACGGTTTGGCCACGAAGTCAGCGGCAAGCGGTAGCGATGGCCATAGGTAGAGACGGAAATTCCGTAACATAACGCCCCCCAAAACGGGCCCAAAGTCCGGGCCCGATTTAGGGGGCGGGGCTAGTCGTGCCACATATAAAGAGCGCTGGTAATCTTCCTACACTCTCTACTGCGCAATAAGTTTGATAGCGCTCTTTTTATGTGGCGCGGCTATATCTGTATCTCTATCCTACAGGTTGGTGGCTGGGTGGGTCTTAGATTGGAAATCCGCCTCTGGCCATGGAAGATGGAAGAATTGACAAAAGAAGGCGAGATGACAAAGGGTTCCATACCACAAAAAAGGTTTTTTCTTTTTTTTGTATTTGTTGTTATAGTGGCTATTAGTAATACTATATATACTTATACTCGTACTCTATGAACATTTCATGTGTCTACCTGTTGTTATTGAATCGTTAGACCAAAATACATACGTAGAAAACCCTGAAAATGCAGTTTTGCATGGGGACCCCTTTTCTTTTTAGTTTTGCTTTATATTCAGTTTCTACCTTACGGTTCAAAAGATGCAGCCCTGTAACCTGTAACAGATGAACCGGCAGACAGCGGAGACTTTTAGTAACCTTTAGGTACGGAACTAAAAGAGAATGGTGGGAGCAGAAGGTTGGAATGGTCTCTCGCTCTTACCTGCCCAGCCCGCTTGCCGCTGATGTTGTGGCCGCGCCGTAAAACCCTGCCTATATATGCGTATGCGTTTTTACGAGCCTTTGTAGCGATTGCTGCCAACCGTCCCGCATAGTACTATCGCGTACAACATGATTGTATCGGAATGGTGTACTTCCTTTTCGCCGAATTATGTTTCCTCAAACGTTTCATTTCGTCAAATGTTTCATTTCGCCAAAAGCATTTTTCACTGAGACTGTAAACTATTTCGGATTGTTGTAAATATCATCCTTTAGATCAGGTTAGGTTAGGTTAGGTTTGTTTTATAACAATCCGAAGTAGTTTACAGTTTCAGTGCAAAATGCTTTTGGCGAAATGAAACATTTGACGAAATGAAACGTTTGACGAAACATAATTCGGCGAAAAGGCAGAGAACCAGTTACATAATTTACGGACAACAGATAGGAATTATTTGATTATGACGCTATCACGCAAAACACTAAGGAATCTAATCATACACTATGAAGTACCCACTTCAATAAAATAGTCTAGACGCACAAACATCCGTTATACTTATACCTAACATTCCATTTATGTCAGCTGAAAGCTTATTATTGGACAAAGGCTTCCCTTAAGGATCCTCGAAACGGTCGGGCACTAGAGCTTCCAATACTGGGATTTTTTGTACGGGTAATCCCGTTTTTATTATTATTATATCGGAAAACCTTACTCAAATCAACCTAGTTCCACAGTAAGCTCTAGTAAGCTTGTAGTACAGTAGTTGGACAGTAGACGACGATAAACATACATGGTTGTTTGATAAATACACGTTTTAAAAAGTTATTCTTGTTACTGGCTGAAATTATGTATACGAACTTTTTAGGCATCCTTTATGGACTAGAAAATAAAAAAAAAAATACAGCGTTCTTTTGTTTTTTTTTCTTTTAACGGCTTTTTACGACGGAGTTCGCGTTGTTATGACGACGCGTTTGGCTCGGTTTGTAGACACCTGCCTACTGAGTCGGCGGTCCCGGGTTCGAATCCCGGCCGGGGCAAATATTTGTGCAAATATTTGTTCTTGGGTCATGGATGTCATCTATATATGTATTTATATATTATGTATATCGTCGTCTAGTACCCATAGTACAAGCTTTGCTTAGTTTGGGACTAGGTCGATTTGTGTATGATTGTCCCTTAATAATATTAATAATGGAGAAAGAGCAGTATCGTTCTGTAATTCGTTTTCTGTTTTTGGAAGGAAATTCTTGTGATGAAATAAAAGTACGCATGCAAGCTGTTTACAATGATCATACTCCTTCTATGACAACCATTAGATATTGGTACAATGAATTTAAACGAGGCAGAACGTCCATCTTTGATGAAGATCGCCCCGGACGTCCTGTTGAGGTAACCACAGGTGATATGGTGAAAAAAATCGAGAATATTGTATTAAGCGATTGCCGAATAAAACTTAGAGAAATTGTCGACATTGTAAATGTTTCGATTGAACGCGTGCAGCACATTTTAGAACACAAATTAGGCATGAAGAAGGTTTCGGCGAGGTGGGTGCCGCGTTTGCTCACCGAGGAACAAAAGCTCACCCGGAAGTTAATTTCAAGGCACTGTTTAGATAAGTACGAAAGTAGTCCGGGTGAGTTCCTTCGGCGTTTTGTGACTGTTGATGAAACGTGGATACACCACTATACCCCAGAAAGTAAAGAACAGTCTAAACAGTGGATTTTGCCGGGGGAATCAGCTCCAAAGAAGGCGAAGACCGTTCCATCGGCCGGAAAGGTCATGGCGACTGTTTTTTGGGACTCGCAGGGAATCATCCATACTGATTATTTACAAAAAGGAAGAACGATAACCGGGCCATATTACGCTAATTTATTGCAAGAATTTGATACCATTTTGAAAAAAAAGAGACCTCATCTAAATAAGAAAAAAGTTCTCTTTCATCATGATAATGCACCAGCTCACTCCTCAAGAATCGCAGACTCCAAATTAAAGCAATTACATTATGAATTGCTGCCTCATCCGCCCTATTCCCCAGACCTGGCTCCCTGTGACTTCTTCCTATTCCCAAATTTAAAAAAATGGCTCGGTGGAAAGAAATTTTCGTCCAATGAAGAATTCATTGCCGCCACGGAGGCCTATTTTCACGACTTTCCGAAATCTTATTTTTTAGACGGCTTATTAAAGCTAGAACACCGTTGGAACAAGTGTATAGAGTTGGAAGGTGACTATGTAGAAAAATAAATATACACGTATACAAACCTTTGTTGTTTTTTTCTAAACACGGGTATTTATCAAACAACCCTCGTATAGATAAATAAATACTTAAATACAAACAAAATCCATGACTCAGATAAAAAATATTCGAGTTCATCACACAAATATTTGCCCTTGCCGGGATTCGAACCAAGGACCGTCGGCTCAGTAGGCAGTTGCTTAACCAGTGCGCCAACCGTTTCGTCATAATAAAGGTACCTATTAGGTATTGTCCATACAAAAATTCGCTTACCCTCATTTAATGCTTTCCTATGATGACCGATCGACAAGTCTCCCTGTTAGTAGTGTTGGTGGCGTTCTCACGCTTCTTCAGGCGCGGATTCAGCTCTCAAAAAGTTTGTGGGTAGGTACAAATAATTGGTCAAGTGCGAGTCGGGCTACAGAAAAAATTCTTATCAGTCTAGAGATCTAAATTAAAAATCAACTGACATTCGTCAGTTGCCATTGTGACTCGGGCTCCCCTTTTTGCTTACCATCAGGCGAAGTGGAGGCACTACGTTATGCCGTTATAAAAAAAAAAATTAGTCGGGCGTGCCCACCTATAAATTAACGACAGGGAATACAATTTGCAACGGCCTCTTAGTCTCACAGCATCAGTCAAAATTAGAGCCAGGTATAAAAAGCTGGTAGCCAAGTAGGTATCGCTACGTTATATAATTTATATACTTTTCAATATGATTTGTTTGTACAGGGCCACAGCCACAGCACAGCTGCAGCAGCCAGCTAGCGACGTTGCTGTGGCGTCCCGGTGAGGCAGAAGACATATCTGTAATCTGTACATTCTAGAATCTAGAACGCACCCACTAGTTTGTTTGAGAAATGGTTATGCCACTGCCGTAAAAATCTACATTACGAACACTTCTAGTGGATCTATGTCCTAACTCGCGTTTTTTTTTAATGTCTGAAATATAATAATTCTTACGCATGGACCTAGTAAATAGGTACTATATATGGTTACGTTTTCATCCCCTATTTTGAAAAATGTCCAAGAACAAAAAAAAACTATATATGTAAATATCGAACCTGCAAACAAAATTTCACGAGAATCGGCTGTGAAATGCGACCTGTAGGCGAGAACGGCCGAGTAAAAATTTGAAGCCTTATACAACACTTATCTACATTACAATATGTTCTGTAAACGACTGTACTTGCGTTAACGCAGTAAAATTTAATACATAGGGTATCGGTCCTCCGGTAGCACGTCGCGAATCGATTACCTCAGACATTATGGCTTCGGCACCTAGGCAACGATTGAATTTTTACTTGAAGAGGCCTTATTCCTTATAAAATTTATTTTTTTCATGCTTTCATCGCGATTTGCGTGCAGTCAAAAATAAGTTCAAAGAACCAGTTTTCAGTGTGTTTTGTCAATTTCGAGTAGTTTCTGAAACAAAAATTACCAATGAAAAATTCAAACTGGGTTTCAAATAATTATATACCAATAAATCCCAATAACCCTGTTCTTGGTAGTAACTAATTTTATTTATTTATTAATTTATTTATTTATTAGGATTTTAAATGTTGATATTTGTGAGTTCCTATAATTGGCTCTTTTGATTTTGAAGAATTTATAATGAAACTGTTCTTTTCTTGTAAAAATATGACCTCGTAAAAGTGCTAAACGTAGAGTGATAGGGCTAATAAATGTTGAATGACAAATTTTGACAAATGGTAACAACACTAGCAAGTTCTTATACCTTAGCCCATTGGAGAGTACCTATACAGGAAGCGACATGACAAGGCTCTTATCTGCTTATGCCAGAATAAATTGCTTTCAGTTAATCCATTCAGGTATAAATTAACTTATAAACTTTCGCTTCCCAATCTGGTCAAACTTGTGTAGATTTCGCAAGTGTCACAACATTGTAATATTGTAACGTGTGTGTATTTTGGGCCTTGTTAAATATTGAAATATGTACCAGTGACCTGGCATCCATAGAACGCAAATCCCACCAGCTTGCCCATTTTATTATGACTATAGAGCACCATTCTCTATTGCTACTGAAGAAAAAGTAAGCGAAATATACTTGGCGTGCCCTGAGTTCTTCATAGACACCACGCGGCTGTTACATAGGTACCTACTCTCTGCTGCATCTTTATCTACGTTATTGAAGCTTAACGTATAGGAAAGGTAGACCTTGAGTGTCCATATTTAGGTACCTACCACAAAAAAAAAACGATTCCCGGGCCGCCATTCCTTTCAGTGGATAAACACCTTTAGACAGTGCAGAGACCAGTCTACCCTCTGATGACCACCGTCGCTCTGTCAACAGTGAAACAAAGAAGTAGCTCAGTCAGTCAGTTTATTCTTATTAGCTAATTTGTTTATTACAATGAGTGTACCCTCAGCTAGATTACTGGAGGGCTACTCCGATGTTCAAAATTGGAACTTCGTATGGGGCTGTTAAAATATTGTTTGACACGAGGTTGAGAGGGGACGACACGGTACGGCTTTTGAACTTCAGAGTAGCCCTTCTGGTTCTTGCAATATCACTTGATTTAGCTCTAGCTAATCCATAGCTAAACTAAAGTTTTCTATCTACCAACCTTTTTTCCGTAACTTATAGATAGATAGATATTTATAGTACATTTCGTTATCTAATCACTGTTAGCTGTACAAATATTAGATAATGGTCGCCTTATCACTACATCCAGCAGCAATTATTATTATCACTAAACATACGTCTCGTATTTACTTTCTTGCCTGATATGTGTCGTCTGATATCCCACAAACTATGATTGTTACATAACATTAAGGTTGGGTTAGACGCCCGGAGTGGTTTTATCAGTAGACCCAAAAACGAAACAGAATGTATCCACAAATCTTTGACGGCAATACGTGAAATCAACAATTAACTGACCGAGCGTGTGAAGCGTCTGTTTAAATTTGGCCAAAATTGGTTTCGTAATTCCTAATTCCGGATATTCGGTAATCTAGTGATTTTCAGCTGTTCTCGTCTACAGGTCGCATTTCTCAACTGATTGTCGTCACATTTTGTAAGCTGGTTCTGGTGGTGGTAAAGGTTATTTTGTTGGCTGGTGATTAGTGGATAATTGAATAGATTGTTGGTTAAGCAACTGCCTACTGAGCTGACGGTCCCGGGTTCGAATCCCGGCAAGGGCAAATATTTGTGTGATGAACACGAATATTTGTGCCTGGGTCATGGATGTTCTATGTATTTAAGTATTTATTTATCTATATAAGTATGTATATCGTCGCCTAGTACCCATAACACAAGCCTTCTTGAGCTTAATTTGGGACTAGGTTGATTTGTGTGAGGTTGTCTGATATTTATTTATATTTATTTAATTATCGAACTGCTCCTGGAGAAAATTTACTTCCTGGCCAAGAGGCAAGTAGAAAAACTTTCAGACAAACCACGGGCGGTAATTCGTAAAGCCCCAGATCGCATATTTATGCCATCTGAGTCGTTTTCAAAAAAACATGTACTTAGGGGCTTAATGAAAACAAACCTTCATTGATTCCTTTGTGTAACGACAGTTACCCATATCTTTTGTACCTATGACTAATTTTCGTTACAGAAAAGACGCGATCGTAATTTTGTTTTTATTGAGCCTTTAACAACAGTATATTATATATAGGCTAAAGCAGTATGGAAATTAAGGCCTTTTTTAAAGATAAATACCTACGCGTTAGGGTTGTCATCCGCTGCCGGCGGCGGCACCCTAGGTTAGGTTTTTTATCAAGTATTTATATTTTGTAATTATTTTATTGTATTTTACTTTTTACTCGTATATTCATTTATTGTAAACCCTAGCCTGAGATGAAAGATAAATAAAAGAGATAATAATCGAATAAAAAAAAGTACCTAAGTAAGTAAACACTTTATTGTACTTACACAAAAACAGTTAAAAAAAATACATCTATTACAAACAACGTATAGGTACAAAGGCGAACTTATCCCTATAAGGGATCTCTTCCAGTTAACCTAATAGTAATGAATTGACTAGTTTAAAAACAAAATTAAGTAATTAAAAGACTTCAACATTTTAAAGCGTGTTTATTCAATTAAGACAAATTTGTACTTATTATAAATTGCTGACTGAGAAATACTTTCGCCTGCTACGACAAGTTCGAAAAGCTTTATTATTAAATTTTATCGTGTAAAAAATCCTCATTCTAATGAATAACTTTTTAAAATAAATTACCAGAAAGCATGGGCACGGCACCATAACTGATTTTGTCTACAATATTGATAAATTGATGCAGCTACTTTACACATTTAGGTATTCTCTTTGCAAACAACAGCTAAACGGTTTGACGAAGCCGAGTTCAAGCAACCGTATGCAACGCAATACACTCGCGGCATCTTTAAAAATTGCGCACGCAACACGCAATAAAAACAAACAGTCCGCCCGTCGCGACGCGCCACGCGCTACTGACAGCACCGCGAAGTACGCTTAGCCGCCTCGTAAACGCTTGCGTCTGTGTGTGTGCGCTGTTTCGACCGTTTGTTCGTAGTTTCCATACTGCTTTAGCCTATATATGTATACTGTGCTTTAACTATGTACATGTCTTTTGAAAACGACTCATCTACGATCTGGGACATTCACGAATTGACCGCCGTAGGTACTTATGTAATGTACTATTACTTACTGCATCCTGTCGTTTTAAAAGCGATATGAGGTTTGTTGCATGTAAATTTACTGTACAAAGTTCTAGAAGAAGCTATCAATCACTGTCACACGGCTTGACTCTTGCCTGTAAAATTCCCATGCAAAGTAATATTTGTTTCCCTATATCTCCATTAAGATTCGAAGCACGCCTCTGCACACGTGGTGCAAACATATCTCGCGAAAACAAATAAGGCTCACACGTGTATACCTACAGGCCGCTTGTCTTCTATTCTACTCATACAATACAAGCTTATACATAACTCAGGGCTCTAATACCATATATAATATATACATTTCGACATTACGGTAGGTACCCAGCGTGGGTTCCACCCTTATGTTGTTGATATTCTTATTCCACTGATTCGTACAAAACGCTTTGCGTCTACTTTTCTTATCAGGAGAGCAAAGGAGTAGAACTCTCTTACTGTGCACCTTTTCCCGGAAAAATATAACTTAGATCTCTTCAAGTCGAGAGTGAATAGGCACATTCTAGACAAGCATGCTTCATCTTAGGTCTCATCGTTACTTAACAGCAGATACGTTCGAGGTCAAATGTGTGTATCTATATATATATCTCCAAATTCACGAAATAACTAGTACCTATCGCCACTTCGCCAACCCGGTTGCGTCGTTCTATCCTCATTTATATGCAACGCGACGCCATAATTATAAGTTACAAACCTAATGTGACCACCAATAGTAACGTGAAATGTTATAGGTCAACAACTTGGTTTTTAGTCCAGGCCATATTGCGGATTTTTAGAAGTAGGTAGGTAAGTATACTAATTTATTTTACTAGTTGACGAGAGTCACTGATGTAAACAGAGAGGAAACAGGACTAAGTATTCCGCGAATATTAAGTAATTTTCGCATAATAAAGCCAAAACTATCCACAGGGATGAAAGTGTTTTATTTTTCAATACCATTCCGTATTCATTTCAGGAGAAGAACGAATCATTGAGCAGCATTCCGATAAACAATGTTTTGAATTTGATGTATGCACAATGCACATTATTTCCATATAAAAGAGGTTTGTAGCGCCACTATCTTAGGGCAAAACCGCAGCTTGCTAGGCTAATAGGTACTTTATCTGACGACGCGTTTGGCTCGGTTGGTAGACACCTGCCTACTGAGTCGGCGGTCCCGGGTTCGAATCCCGGCCGGGGCAAATATTTGTTCTTGGGTCATGGATGTTATCTATATATTTATTTATATATTATGTATATCGTCGTCTCATAGTACAAGCTTTGCTTAGTTTGGGACTAGGTCGATTTGTGTATGATTGTCCCTTAATATTTATTTATTTTATGCAGTTCGGATTGAAAACAGCCAAAGGCGACACTATTTATACCTGAGTCACCGCTCATGTGGCGATATGATATCTCAAAGTACGCCCGAATTAGCACCCAGTTCAATAAGTCAAGCAAATTCTCGAAACTATAACCAAAATAATTTGTCGTAATTAAAGTATTCGTTATACTGAACAATAATACCTATTATTTTTAACATCCGTTTCGTTGTACCACGCCATCGCCATAACACCGACCGTTTTATTTTACAGTCCCTATAAAACTAGCCATGCAATTGGAGACCCAATCGCCTCGTGAGAGCGGTGTTCGATGGATGATACGAGATTTTGAATGTGTAATGAATGGTTGTGGAAATGAGATGTCTTGTCAAGGTCAGGCGTTATCTCGGTGTTGGGTTACCAAAGTGGCCGACTCAGCCGAGGAACGTGATGCCTGATCAAATTATAGCCATAGGAAACAGATATACCTACCTAGTTATGTTGACGGTTGCACAAAATTATTATATGATTTGACTGAGCAGATAATTTTATACAAGTTTTATACAAGTGAAGACCTACCTGCTAGGTGTCCGCAACTTCGTTTCAGCATTAGACATTTCGATTCAGTAACTTCTACGATGCTAGTTAAAAGATTAGTAAAGGTATTGTAGTCCCTACCGCTTCGCGAAAATGTTCTTAGAAGAATTTGATTATGTTTTCATGTTATTTCGTGATAATTTCACATGTGTAGTATTCACTTGTTACGTATTTTAAATAATCAAATTCAAGTACCTACCTATCCTAACCGACTGAGAGCGGTCGGATACAATGGTTCAAGCGGCAAAAAAAAATATTTCGACTAAACCGACCTTTCTTTCGCTGACTTCAGGTACAGTTTTTTAAAGAAGTGTAAATACTGATCAAACCTAAATTAAAAGGAATTACTGGAGCTCTCCTAAGGACTGCCACAGACGTTAGGAAGCAAGCGGGACATCGCCATAATGACAGACAGAGACACTTTCTGACGTCATTCCGTACGAAACTTCCGAACCGAACCGTACCGAATGCAAATTCCAAACGTTTGCGGCGACCCTAAAGACATTTTTTACAGACCTAGTGAGGGTCGCGGGGAGTCGATAGAATAGATGCCGTCTGCACACACATGGATGGCACGTTGTGGCGAGTTACAGGGGACCTATGTTGAGCAGTGGACATCTGTGGTTGATAGATAGACCACGGCATTTGTCCTTACTGACCCATTTATATATAATGAGTACTTATATAGCCCGGTTACAATATCTGTGGACCTCGCTGCAATGTAAAGCCATCGACGCCACAGGTCCACAGATATTGTAACCGGGTTATAAATAGTCAGGTACCTACGTTTAAATAACTCTTAGTATCAAAAACATAGGATCATTAACTTAATACAATTAATCAGTTGGAGTAACGACCCGATTTCTTCTTGTTAAGAGGCTTTGGGTTTCAGTTGGTTCCGTGTACTACTTTTTAGTTATTGTTAATTGTACCCACACATCCATATAATATACCTACTTTATTTACTGATCGGTCTCTTCCAAATATTATACGGCTATACTTACCTACTACTTCGTCCCGGGATTTACAACAGCAGAGAGCCTCGCACTCTTGCTTTTGAAGAACTTAATGTACTTAGTATTTCACTCCGGAAACACCTCAGAGGAAGCACCTCGATACTTCTCGATGCTCGACGAATACTCTGTTGTGATTTTATCGCCAATTCGTATTCGCTCCTATGTCCATACCCTCAGGTATAATAAGGTTAGTATAATAATGTAACACATATACCCAAAGCTTGTCTGGAAGAGATCGGTCTTTGGCGATAAGACCGCTTGTTGTAAACACCTTGCTTGTTGTAATTCAATGGAATTTTACGTGTAATCTGTGTTTGCATTTCCCGTTGAGGTGTGCAATAAAGAATATTCTATTCTAGCATCTGTCTTGTAATAATGACTGTGATGTTAATAGATGCTATATCGTTTTTATACATCTATTGCACGATTAATACGGCTATTATAGGGCCGCAAACATTAACTAAATTCTACTGTTACCTAGAGATAAGTTTGGGTTATCTACTCTACTGCTATGTGATGCCATGTCTGCCTTCGAAAATTGAGCCGCTATTATTGCCAAAGTTCCGCGGTTTGCACGACAATTCGGTTATGGGGTTGGCCCTTTATTCTGTCACAATCTCAACTACTCAAAGTAATCGGAAATGCCGTTAAATCTCATGGAATTTAGACAATAACACGAACAAACCAGAAATGACTTTAATATTAAATGCTTTTAAAAATCCCTTTCCACTTGTTGCTACGAAGGCTGAATTCGATTAAGGTCTCATTGCGTATTTAATGAGCACTTATTCAGAGATTCATTTGCAAAAAGGTAATATTAGAGAAAGCGTTAATAAACTTGGCGTTAAACGTTAATCGGACTCAGTAGTAGCATAATATAGGTACCTAACGCAAATTATAAGGAAGAAAAAATAAAAAAAACATAATTGAACATATTTTTACTATAATTCAATAAAAATGCAGATGGAAATAAGGAAAACTTACAAGAAAAAAATGTCATAAACAAGCTTTAGCCTTAATTTGTTTTGTCTAAAAGAGAATACGTAGTCAATTTTTTGGATGGTTAAGATTAAACTTACAATTGAATTAAATAAAGAATTAAATACTTAATTACAACTGACATAGGTAGGTACTAGAGTTTAAACCTAATGCCTGTTTATATTAAATGACTCATGATATATTACTAACATTAAGTTATGTAAACTTAGTACTTTAATGTCTGTTTAAATACAAAAAGAAATTAAATAAATCAGCTTTAATGGTTTATAATTCGTAATGAACTGATAATAAATAATATTCGCGAACTTTATGAAAACGCTTACAACTAACTTATGATTAGGTACAAAATTATTATCTTTAAGTGGTCACCATGCAACGAATCGCTAAAATACGGAGAAAAACTGAAACTAATAAACTATAGGAAAACAAAAATACCATCTCGGTCTATCATGATCATGATAATTAAACACAAAACCACAACGGTTAACATGTTCGTTTATTGATCATACAAAATCGTAGATCTGACAAGTATAACAAAATATTATGTAGGTATTCATAAGTGGCGAGAGTGCAGTCTCTTGGTAAGATTCGAAAGCGTATCTGGCTGCTTCTATCAGAATTTCTCCTAATCACTTACATTGGTCCCTTAATTAAAACATTAAACTTTGTTATATAAATATTATAAAATATCACACTTTAAATTCAAAGAAAAAAAAACTATAGCTAAGTCGAAACTAATCACCTTAGTTCTGTCAAAAATACAAAAGTAATAACTGTGCCAATTTGAATATTTTATTCAAAAGGAGACAATAAATAAACAATCAATCTATCTCGATAAACTAAAAATTAAATATTATAATCGATTTAATTTGTTATTAAAGTAAAAGGCACTCTGTGGAGTACGCCGCCTCAGCGACGGCGCCGCGGCCCGCGTACTATCGTATCACTTAAACTGAAGCATATATTATGGTCTGTGGTCACTACGCAGCTTTATTATTGGTACGCGAGTCCTCGGGAGTTCGGCGGGCGTCCTCTTTTACTTATTGCAGCGCGCCCGGACGCGATCAGTTCGGCGTCGAGGCGAGAGGGACCGGAGAGTGAGGCACGAGGTCGAAAAAAAAAAACAATCACGAAAATCCCAAACAGGTTTCCGCTCGCAGCCGGTCCTCCTCGCACGACGCGAAACAAAAAATCCCGCGGACGAGCGCCGGAGGCGAGCGCGCCGCGGGATCACCGGCGGCTCTCGACGGCCACGGATGATTGGGATCGCTAGCGATGGCGGTTAGCGACTACTGCTACTAGACCCTGTGGCCCGGATCGGAACATTCGGTGCGGCGAACAGAGGTGTTGTGTTGTGGACGCGTGAGGCGCCGAGCTCCCGACGAGATGACGACTGACTCCGGGTCTGCCGGGTTGACTATGTTCAAGATGGTATTTGAGGTTGAGAAATAAACAGTACCGGAATCAGTCGACTAAGAATGATGAAAGGTGCGGCATCGCAACTGCTAGTTACAAAATAATTATTACAGTTAAAGAGACTCGAAATAAATAATAAATTATTATCTTAAATCCTTAAAAATAGATCACGAGCGCCTCCCCGCGGTACAGAACCGAGCGCGGTTAGGCAGTACGAAATAAATAAAATGTTCTATATCTAACTTTACAAGAGACCACCGCTCGGCGGAGGATCGCTAAGGGAAGACTTCCGCGAGCTATGCAATAAATATCTAATAATATAAGGTGCCATTTACAAGTGCGTGCCGATAATATTAAAGATGTACGTAATTACTATAAATTCACACCGCAAACTTTCGAGACGCCAGTGAAAACTTCATTAACGTTATATATTACAGGGCGAAGTAGTTAAGAGCATCGGCAAACTGGAGATCATTCGTTGAGCGGGTGTGCGGGACGGCGCGGCGCTCGGCGCGGCCTGGAAGACGTCGAGTTAGGCACTACGGTGACGGACGATCCTTATCGCTCGGTATAAGTTAACTTAGGACTAGGGCGTTAGGCGATGACGAGGTCGCCGAACGCGTTGGAGAGGCGGTTGAACACGGGCAGCCTCTCGTCCTCGGGGTCGGGCGACTGCGAGCCGCGGAAGGCGAACGCGGGCGGCGACATGGCCGGCGGAGAGTGCGGCGACTGAGGAGCCACTGGAGAGTGCGGGGAGTGCGGGGAGTGCGGCGAGCGAGGCGAGCGGGAACCGTCGCTCATGTATGAAGCCATCGAGCCACCAGATGAGAGTGAAGCCAAGGATCCTCCAGGAGAAGTCGGCTCGCGGCGTCTGGCCTCTTCAGCGTTGTGCACGAAGTGGCATCTGGGTCCGTACGGGCAGAACCCTACCGAGTGGAACGTGCGGCAGAGCTCAGTCTTGTATTTCGGGTGGCGCTGGAGGTTGCGAAGTTCACGCATGCCGTGGGCGAACTGGCACTTGTCACCGTATTTGCAGACGCCGGCTTCTTCGAAGGGCCGGCAGAGTTCGGTCTTGTAGCGGCTGGTGGCGGGCGGCGGGGGCGCGGGCTCGCTGGTGGTGCGCTCGAGGCGGCGGTGGCCGAGTCTGTCGAGGAGGCCTGCGATGGCGGCGCGGTGCGCGGGCACGGAAGCAGCTCTGGTCAGGGCTGGATGCTGCTCCCAGCCGACGGCTCCGGCTGCTCCGGTGCCGACCAGGCCCGTGGCGGCAACTGCTGTGTTCATAGACTGCACTGGCCGAGACTGGTTCTGGAATAGAGATAAAAACATTTATATAGTTATTTAGCTACACATAGGCAGGTAGACACCTACACAAATGAATAGCCCTATGTTTATAAATGGGATCCGTTATCAAGTGCAAAAGGTTTAGGGTCTTTCAAAAGTAAACACAAAACTACTCGTAGTAAACCTTTTTTTTTACAAAATGTACAATCTACGCAGTTAAAGCAATAAGTCAAGATTTACTAAGTAATTTTGATCCCTATGCTGTAAGATTTACAAATCACGCTTGCCGCATTTCACGATTCGTTGATTTTTTTTTTGTTGATGAAAAAACCTACACAATCTGGCGAGAGGGTCGGGTACCTGCCAAAGTTAACAAAAAAGACACCCCGAAGTTGGTTTCGTCGTTTACCTGCTCGAGTTCACCTCGTTTTCACTAATGGTATCCACGTTGAAATGGTTAATAATTCCAATTAACCGAGCCTTAAGTGGTGGAATACTTTTTAGGGCTCGAGGGTGAGACGAATTTTAATGGTTAACGATGGTGAGACGGCCGTCCGGTCCAGTTTCCTATCATGAATTATTTATTTCAGTAAAAATCCTTTTTTGAGTCGTGAGACGTCTAGTTCGGTAGTGGTTTAGAAATGCAAATGGTTGGTTCATTTGTTTTCACGGAGCGTCGAACCTGCCGGTCCGAAGCATCACCATAACAATGCTAGAGCTCATGCGAGAGGCAGTTGACACCGCGGCACAATCGCGATGATTGTGCACTATTGTTCAGTAAGCCGGGCCCGTCGCTGCGAGGAATAATTGTCGCCGTGCCAGTCGCCGACGCCTCTCGGTGCGCTAGCGCTGTCGGGGCCGAGAGGGGCAACGGTCGCTGCAAGCGTCATGTTATCTAACACTATGGTAACACTATCGTTTTGATCTTTTCATCCGACCTTATGTAGCCTCATTGATAGACTCGTAACATTGTAGTTCCTACTTTGAAATTACGTTAGCGAATGCAAAAGGTTTGGTTTACTAAGGCGCGGAGACAATGGGCGACCCACGCAAGGTTTCGCAAGCACACTTAAGCACGAAGGCTTTAGTAGATTTGTGAGTGAGCTTGGAGAAGAGAGCGGCGAAGGTCGGGGCGATCTGAGACACGGAACATGAGCACTATACATAATTTATGATACATCGCATCTTGTATGCGGCCTCAATCGATGTGAATGACATGTCATTGTATATTCTATTCGCCTCCGCCTCGTCCGGGGATCGTAAACACGCAAACACTTGTGTTTAGGAATATGACGGACAAATTATATCTCGCTGTTGGTGATGACAGCTGTGTACCTGTCTCTGGCATAGGTAATGCGAACACCTATATGACGAATTTATGTTTGACTCTGATGGCCTCTGGAATATAGGAATTCCGATCTGCTCGGATGTAGTAGTTACATACCTATACACATTATTGCTGTTTCGCAGTTAGTACCAAACGGTAGGCAAGCAATTACACGCGTAGCTTTTATTGGTGTACATATGAGCACCTATTGTTCTCGACGGGCAATAACCGCTAGTAGTAAAGGTTCCACAATTAAGCGATTGTCCTTCCACTCTACGTGGTTTGCTCCACACTCTATTGTAACGGTTAAACTAGGCAAAATGTTTATCATTTAGGTAGGTAAGGCATATTACAACGTGACGTAGACGCAACAATCTATACGATTAAAACATGTCTCGTAAGTGCAGTGCGTTTAAGCGTGTTAAATTCTAGCAAGACAAGAAAATCGTTTAACATAAACAACAAAGAAAAGTTACCGTTGTACTACTCCCAAAACGTCGTGAATGCGAACGACCGACCGGCGGGGAATTGATAGTTCGGAATATATTTCTGTCCATTGAAACAATATAGCTAGCCGTCAAAGGCGAAAGTGTAGCAAACAAATGAGCGTGCCAGAGCCGTGGCGGTGCAATCGCGGGTGAAATGTTGCAGGGAAAAGCGCAGGGGTTAAGTCGGTGTCCGCCAAGTGCCGAAGGAAAACGACGGCCAAGGCGTAATTAAAGAGTTATTAGAGCAGAACATTGGTTAAATGCTGCTTGCTTTCCATCGGACGTTGCGCCCGCGCAACCGAGCTCCAGGGAAAATTGTAATCACTGTCGATTTCAAATAGCCGTCGTTGCGTTTCAAACTGAGGGCATTCAGCCGCGGCGGCCCACGGCGCGGCGCGGGTGTTTATCGTAATCGCTCTAATGGTAGACATTAGTTATATCGACATACAATTTTTTGACAATTACTTATTTAAACAGTAATGTGTGGTGGGTAAATAGTATTTGGCTCGATCGGTGTTTGTAAGTTTGGTAACCAAACTCCGATGAACGTTCGAATAACGCTTCGCGTCACGAGTTCGTGTGAGCTGTTTTGGTTAGCACGGCGCGTTGTCAACGAGACAAGCACGCGGCCGAGCTAAAGTATTGTTTGAACAGTTAGTTAGAAGAGCTAGCAACAGGGTGCATACGACTAGTCCTTGTTTAGCTTTCAAACCAGAAATACCCCGGTTAGTACGGCCGACTAAACTTTTATAGTACCGGAATTGGTTTTTAAGTGGACGCTTGTCGGTGACATAAGCGTACCGAATTACAGCGATATTATATTGAAAGAGTAAACATTAGTGTTCTATTCACATGGATGAACGCCAGAGGCCAACGACTCTTCGGCAAACTAAAACAAATGTGCCACGAGCGCTGTGTACTGTGGAGGTGCAAATACAGATGTGTTCGTTAACAAAACGCCTAATGAGAACACGCTGAAAATGTATTAATAATGACAATATACGACTTGCGTATCGTGGCCGTTCGTCCGGTAGGTCACGACAAGAGGTCCTAGACCCGTGGTTGCGTTTATTTAGCAAAATATACGAGTGTTTATAAGTGATTCAAAACTCCTCAATTCTATCACATGTCATCTTTTGAAATTCTGTTTTCTTGGGTCATTCATTACATGAGGAAAGATCTTAACAGCGCGATGCAGCATTTGTTTGGGTGTATGGCTCTGTACAGCCATCTCTCATCACGCCGAAAGGGGTGAACGGAATTTAACCAATTTAGGTACAGAGATATGCAAATAAGTTTATACGACACATTTTACCCGACTACGCGGACGAAGTTGAGGGCACCTTCTAGTATGTCATATAGTACTTTTATTATTTGTTTCTTTATGTGGCGTTATTTTTTATAAATATATATATCAAATTATTTAAAAATAGGTACAAAGTTTAATCATTTTAGTTTTATCATAAATCCTAAATGACACCGTACAATAGCAAATAGCAACATCACCTTTGTAATCGTTATTGCTGGGTCAATGATCTTTCAGTGCACGTCTATTACAGGTTGCGTATTTACGTTCCTAATGAATGACAATTTACACCTTCAGTTGTTAACGTTATGTGAACTCGAGATCTTGCTAAAATATTTTTGGACGAGCTCTCGGGATCATCGGCTTTTAACAAAGAACGCGAAACTGGGTTGGAGTTGTCAGTGTAACTCAAAATGTTATTAGCAATTTAGATGAGCAGAAATCTGTACTCTGGAACGGCACTGAAGTGGCTTTTGGAGGACAATGTAATAGTAATGTAATGGGTAACGCAAGAGAAGAATCTTACCGAAACTGAAATGGTGCAACCAGTTGCACGCATTTCGAAAACAGTAGCACCTCTGCCGCTCAATAGCAACGCAGGAAACCCTCTCTATTACAGTTTTAAATGACAGTAATAGAAATACATAACAAAGAGTTTAAAATAGTTGAAAGGGTATTAAACGATTGAAACGAGCATGAAATCGAGCCGGGCTGGTCGCCGGCGACAATTGGTAGAGATATAACTCTCAAGAGAGCTGCTTAATTGAACGTTAATTGGTTCTAATCAAATGCGTTCCATATTTAAATGAACTTTTAACGATTTTTAACGCTTGACCGTATCCTGTCCGTATGTCCAAACAGGCACAACAAAGATTAATGGAATTATTTAGTCCTTTAGTAGTACGAGCTAGTCATGAGAACATCAAAATTTAGTTACTTGCATAAGTGCTAAACTGGTAACCGTTAAAATAAACGGCGGTAGAAATTGGTCCATTTCTTTGAGGAGCGAGAGGGTCTTGTCGATTGGTCCCATCAAGTTTATTGAATGATTGCGCGAAAATAACCAGCGTCGAGATGCGGCCCCTTCTCAGCGTCTCACCAACAACCTCCCAATAATGGTTGTGTAGTCATTAACCTTTCAGTCTTTCGCCTCGCCCCTACGTCTCGAACAATAACTTGTTTATTTCTATTAGCATTAGGGAAATATTGTACCTTGTTGCTATGACTAGAAGACAAAATTTCGTATCAGAGTCTGTCTCTAGTTATAATGGTTTTCAATGTCCCTGCTAAAATTCTCCAGAATATCAGGATTTTCTTTTACAATGATTGACTATTGAGTTTCTTTTCGCTTTCTTCTCAACAGTGGTTTCCTCTTGGGAACTGTTGGTAGAGTCGGAGTTGCAAAAGGGCCGTTGGATTCTACTTATGTAATTAGGTTGTTGTATCTGTATAATTAGCTCTATACTGGTTTCAACACATTTCGATGGATATAAACTCAATTAGTCGAATCGTACTCGTACTGATAACTGGTGATATTGACCTAATAGTCGGTTTTCCTGTGGATAAATAGTAATTATACGGTCTCCCTCGAATTGATGTAAACGTGTCGCTTTGTGCAACGCGGAATCATAACAAACAATGGTCATTTGTGATTCACGCGTGCACCGACAGTGCGTAGTGCTATAGTTATGATTAATTAAATGACGCATTGCACAATACGGCCATATTCGTCTCAATTGAAATCCTAATAATATTATAAACGTGAAAGTATGGATGGATGGATGGATGTACGTTCCACTTAATCTCAAAAACTACTGAACGAATTATGATGAAACTTTCCAGTTATGTACCTTATATATCAGAATAGGACATAGGCTATCATTTATATCAAGTTTTATCCGTTTTAGGGAAGAAAAACGGGATTAAACTTTGTATGGAGAGCAAATCATTGTAGTTGCAACAACTCCCTACATGTCATCGTTTTGACGTAAACTAATCTACCTACGATAGGCCTTCACGAAACGTATACCAAACTATTCTTTGTAAAAAAAACAATAAATTCTGATATGGGAACATGTATCCGCAAAATTCGATTAATCGCGTAATTTCAAGAATCAAATACATAAAATTTTACAAATTTGAATCAATCACATTTGATTTGACAAACGTCACACACCCATCTGGCAAGACATGTCAAACCAGTGATTGCAGAAGGGCTACTCCGATGTTCAAAATACGACTGTCGAATAGTGCCATCCCTCTCGATCTCCTGTCAAGGTATTATTTGAGTGAGTGGGATAGCACTATACGAAAGTAAAATTTCAAACATCGCAGTAGCCCTTCAGGTAGGTACGGTAGGTATCACGTTCCGATACGCACATCATCTGAAAATAGTGCCTACGAGCTTTGATTATTATCTCAATATACGCATAAACTATATAAACAACCTGCAAAGTTCCAAATCATAGCCAAAAATTCATATATGATGTGCATAGAGATTTATAACAAATTACCCGATATGTTCAAGAATATTTGTCTTAATCAGTTTAAAGAATCTGTTAAACAATGGCTAGTGGGAAAATGTTTTTACTCCCTAAATGAATATTTTTCGGACTAAGTGCATATAAATATATATTTATTTTTTATAATGGTAATAATATTTGTTTGACACTTTGACATGTTAATTAAGTAGAAATTCAAATAATATTGTCCGGATTTCTTAGTGTATTTATTTTACTTTTTTATCTTGTAATCTATGTGTTTGACATATTAGTTATAAATTTAAATTCTTATTATGTAATGTGTGTACACCTGAAAAGGTAAGATTTGGCTGATCCAACGCTTGCACCAGTAACCGCAAAATGTAAAAATGTTAACCTAAATCTGTCACACAATAAATATTCATTTCATTTCATTTCATTTCATTTCATTATGTACCTCCGCTTGGTAACTGAGTATAAATAAGTACATAACTCAGTACCTATGCAAAGATAGGATACTTAACATATATAAATAATCCTAATAATAGGTATTATAAACGTGAAAGTATTTACGTTCGTTCCTCTTAATTTTAAACGATGATTGATGGACGGTCGCCAGTTTTCGGAAATCGTCGTTAACAGCCAATTGTTGAATTGTCTCTTTCTAACCCTTAATTTGGCGTGTATGGCAGGGTGAACAAATTCTTTGATCATCTTTTTCCATACTTTTTTTCGAAGCAGAATATTTTGCTCTATTTTACCATAACGAGGCTTGAACCAGCGACCTTTGTCATCTTTAGTCAAATTAAGGGCTAAAGACCGATGTGCAATATTTATCGCCGAGTACAGTATTAGTGCATAAAGTTTTTGTATTTTTCGGATCTTAGACTCGGATACACGACAAAACCCGAATTGTCAATCAATTATGCTACATAATCGACGTGCTTAAATCAAGGGCTTGACACGCTTTGATGGAGAAGGATAGCCTTAGTACGATACTTATAAGAGGAAATAGAAAAAAGTGCCATTTTTTGGCTCTATCACCGATCGAGTATTTTTTCATGGTCGGTTTATAGGCACACTTATATTCATGATGAAAACTGGCTATGTGAAAGAACCATATTGGCACCAAAAATTATATTGTTTTCAAAATCAACAAAAAAAGTACCAGTTTTGTTAATGCGCAACTTAAACGCACCCAAATTTGGCAACGGCGCTAGATTGGGAATCACCTAATTGTGAAGGGCACGATTTTAACGGGAGAAGCTAAGGGACAAAGTGTACTTATACCACGTATTCCAATTATACCGAATAATTTACTATTTAATTTTAAACGTCTACAGTTCCCATTAAAATAAATTTATTGAACTGTACTTCAATAAACTAAGTTGTAAAAACCAAGTTAGAAAAATAATAGTAGCTACCTAATAATTATGTTGTCCCAATTTCATAATATTGTGACAAAATTCTTTGGTGAATTATCCATACCTTCTTCGTCAGTTGATTATGGGCCGTCACCATCTCAAACCATTTCTGAGCATAGCTTATGGAATCGAATGGGACTTAGCCTCGGATAACTCATTAAATCGAATGGGCCTTGCAACTCCAAAAAGAATCAAAAAGGATGTTTTGCATTTTGTCCATGAATTTCACCCAATAGCCCAGAACTAAACTACTAACTCGATTCCATTCGAGTATTGAATACCTGAAAGGGTTTAAAGTCTATTTTTTTTTAATTTTCAATATCAATTAACGAGTTCTACGGGTACGAAGTCGCGGGCAAAAGCTAGTAAGTTGCCAAATAATCTCTGATGCGTTTCCAATCGTTACTGCTAAGTTATTGGTCAGTATACAAAATAATGCCGTTATACCCATGTCAGAACCAATTATTTGTTTCTAAAAAGGCGTATTAAAAACAAAAAATGGTACAATTGCATAAAATTTCAAGAGTTTGTAAAAACGATGCTATAATAAAACAAAAACTAGCCTTGCTAATGCAAAATTTTATATCGATGCACGTTTTTTTCCTGAATATCTGTGGACCGATGGATAGGCAGTTCAGACTGAACCGTAATTATTTCCAGTGAATTGAAATATAGCTCTCCTAGTTTTAATTCAGACTGGTCCTGACGTAGTCATTAATAATGTTATGCTCTGCCTACAGGCTATTAAAATAGACGCAATGACAATAATAGCCGTATGCTCTCCCGCGGAGCTCGCCATGTGATTGTAATGAAATGCAACGAATTATAATGTAACGAAATTAGTATGATCACATAAATTACTCCTACTATAATACAACATTAAATTCTTATTGGATGCTTGAATAAAAAGGTTATTTTTATGTATTAATCGCAGTGGTCTTTACATTTTTATGTTGTTGGCCACGCGATATCATTGCGAACACTAAAAACCAGCGTCCATGCTCGTGTACAATATGGTATGTGGAGTTAGTTCAGTTAGTGAGCGATAACAAAGTAACACGCTAACGTAAGAGAGGTAGCTATGCTCATATTTAGTTAGCAACTGTTAGATGAGTAAGACCGGACGCGGTCGCCGCTCCGCGCGCCTCCGCGCATGCAGATAGCCCACAGTCGTGATTGCAATGCGAGATCGATCCGACTATGGTATATAAATGCCATCACATGGCACCCGTATTTATAATTTGAATACCCGCAACAATTGTCTTCGTACATTAGATGAAACAATGGATATCTATTGTAGATATTGAAGAGCAAGGAAATCACGTACGTCGTCAGCAAGGACGAGGTTTTAAGAATTGAAGGTGTAAACGTTATAGCTATTGTTTTGAGAATTCACATCAGCATAAGTATGTAGCAGCAGTAGCTTTTGTTCGTTCGGATCTGGCGGGTTTATGCGTAAAAGCGTCGAAACATTACAAATGGACAATGCGTACAAAATACATTGCGGAATTACATTGGAAATATGTCTTGTTTATTTTAATGACGTGGGCGGTTTAGGGTCTAGAATGATTAAATTGGTGGGGGACTTGAGAGGTTAAAGGTGTGGACGTTACTTTTGTTGTTGATTGGCGCAGACTGTATACGACGAAATAAAGTTGGGCTGGGCGCAGGTCGCCCGCGTCGCCACGGCGTTTACTGCGCTCACGCAATAAACCCGCGAAGCGACGAGGTAGAGCAGTCGGCGGCCGTAAAGCGAGTGTCAACAAAGGGCTCCGTTCTGCTCGAGCTTGTTTACCCCTCGGCCGCTCAAAGCGGAGGAAGCACGTCCCCCGGCCCAGGCCGCTTTTAGCACCTCCTTATTTATAGATGCAACAAGAGAACGCTGGCCCGAGGTCGATTTGCAGAACCGACCGAGTAAACAACGTTGCACTACGGCAATGCTAACTTGCAGCTTACGTACTTTATGCAACTGATGCCTACTGAGGCCTAATTACGTACAGTTCCACTATTTTATCTTTACACATAGTCCTCATTATACATACAGTTTCATTTGTGTATACTTTTACAAAGTGCTTAGTTCTATCAGTAACTGATCCCACGAAGTAATGTAGCGGAGTGGCGGCGGCGCAGGGAGGAGGTATAAAATAGTTGAGTAACGTTTATAACCGCATCGAATTTCGATAAGTCGAATCACGTCGAATCGTCCTCCACCTCGGCATGCGCACCTATAGTATCTGAACTCATTATAGCAATGTTATGGGTGTAGATAAAAGATTTAGTGCGTGTTACGTTTCACCAGTTGTCATATTACGATATTTCCTAGCCTGACAAGCTGTATCGTTAAGGAAATACGAGACCGATTAAGTCCTGCTATGGTGCGGAATGTGGCTCTGCGCTTAGAGCCATACGGGTCGAGTAACTAAATCAGTTGGCGAAGTCATGTTCCGTACGTCATTGTGTGGCGGTCATTAGAGAGACTTAGATCCTTACGTCAGTCGTATCTGGTTGCAGTAATTCCTTTGTCCGAGCAATTTTTATTGTTGCGTCACGCAGATACACTTTCCCCGCAAATTGTGCGATGTGTGATTCACGGTGTAAAAACGGATAAACTGTTTTCTATGAAGTAAAGTCATAGTCTTGAATGTGCGCTGCACGTTTTGTTATGTTGGTAATTGCGTTGAGATTCCCGATCACAGTTATTATATCAATGAGTTATAGCTACAATTAGTGATGGGCCGCGAGAATATTCTCGTTCCCGAGAATATTCTCCTGGGGAATATTTCCGGAAATTTCCTTTGTTCCCGAGAATATTCTCCAAAATGGGGAACATTGAACTTTTCTTAGTACTAGAGAGAATTTTAGTACCAGAAAGTTATAATTTGGCATGGTTATACATATAAGTCATTTTGACAAATTGGTAGAACAAATTCTTGGAAAAATACTTTTTTACTTTACCTCCCCCTATAATAAAGTGGGGATGTCTTTTTTTTCTAGTCTACCCCATGGTGTGATATGTCGTTGGATAGGCCTTACAAAATGTTGCAGGTTTGTTGCAACAATTTTCCGATTTATAGATCTGTTTGTGAAATATCAAACTTTAAATTGCAAATTTTGGGAGTTCTTGGGTATTGGCTATATAAACGCTGCTAGGGTAGGCTTTACAAGTTTACGAGTAATAATAGTCAACCAACTCATAAAGGGTACTTAGAGAAGTAAAACTTGAAACTTGTATGACTTTGTTAGCAGTTAGCAGAAAAAAATCATTAACACTGACGCGCTGCCACAAAACGATTCATCTGGCCCAGCATGACATATTTTATGAATCTGCAATCAGATTGGTTTCGTGTTTGTGTCCATTTTACGGTAGTATGATCTAGTGTTTTTGTTGGTAGGTTAATTCAGAAGCTTCTCGCCTAGCTACCTCCTACTCCAATAACACCATGCTGCAGAAATAATTCTAAGAGCTGAAAATTTCTTGAACACAGGTTATCTTCCCGCAAACTCATTTTGTAATGACACTGTTGTAGACATAGACTGCGCCAAATTTAAATCTGAAGCAGACACATATTGAAGTTGTGGAAGCAGTTTTCCAAATCGAAGACGTGTACAACACAGCGCAACAACTTCGACCAAGATGATATCTGTTCAGCTATTACAAGGAAGAGCGGTAAGTCAATTAACGGATTTGAAATCAATGCATGTGTCTTCTCTTGGCTGGTTTTGAAACTACTGACGGATCAAACGAGGTTACCGACCAGTCGGTAGGATCTCGCTGCATTTAAGAAGATCTTTGAAACCAGAAGTTGGCCTGGAATCTTTAAAGACGTCAAGCCGCGCGAAAAACAGTCGGCATGATTTTCCGCTACAGAGACATGGCAGAAATAATCCACTAAAAGTGCGCCAAATATGCGCCTCATTGATGGGGCGAATAACGTTTCCAGCAATAAGTTACGGTTGAATCCGAAAATGAAAATGAGAAGATGTCTTCTAATTCCGTAAAATCTACTGAGGAGTCGAAGACTATAAGATAGGGAAGGGGCCTAGGGGAGAAACCGAACAGAAGGGAAACAAGATTGTTAGTCTTTTGATTATTTTAAGTCAACTTCGGAAACGATGACTAAGATATAACTTTGAAGTCACAAGTGGAGCTAGGACAAGCGGTGGCGGCACTCAAATCAAAGCAACTACCAAGAACAGAAACATGATAGCTTAAATCCAAAGTGATGAGACGATGACTACAAGAGACACTCTCGGAGGCAGAGTCCCCGTATTTAGATAATAAACACAACTTTGAACTTTCAAGTCACGAGTAGATTTACGAAGCGGAGGGCTCGGGGGGGATGAGCCCCCGCACCAAAACAAGACTTCTCTTCTTGATCTTGTAATATATTTGTGATTGCGGCTATGGAACCCTGCCTGCACCTCTAGCACAACTTTGACACCAGACTCTTTCTCGCGCGAGAAATGCTACCTATCCCTTTCTGTACAGTAACGTGAGAGAGTGACGCGCGAAATGAGTCGCGAACCATAGTTGTGCTAGATGGGCTGGAGTATCAACATTGGCTTGGATCCAACTGATAAAGAAAAATAATTTTATCAAATATTGCAAAAGATTAAATGCTGATATTCACTTTTTTTATGTTTCTGGCAGTGTATTTAAGTAATGAATTATGGCATGCCTGTCTTTGGTACTACTATACACTACCTATTTAAAATACTATTGAAATAATGAAATACATAAAAACGATAAAAACTAAATAAAATACAATTATTTTGCTAATTGCGTTGACAACACACGTGTTTTCTCTATTCCTTCTCTATCAGAAATTAACTTGCTTGTCTCATTGGTATTTATTTTACCATGTTATTCCTGAGAGCAATTTAAAAACTTGCGGAATATTCCTCGGAAACAATGAGAATATTCCCGGGAACATTGAGAATATTCCCGGAGAACAATGAGAATATTCTCGAGAACATAGGAAATTTACATTTACAGCTGACTTTTTATATTTTTTTCTATTGAATTGTTAACCTATTAAATAGATAAGCATTTACTTATGAAGAGAAAGTCATAAAATAAATGTTATTCATATACAAATCCTAAATTCCCCTATATTCCCCTCATGGGGAATGTTTCCGAGAATATTTCCGAGAATATTCTCGCCTGGGGAATATTCTCGGAAACGGCCCATCACTAGCTACAATATATGCTACTATTCAGAGATAAGTCTTGTATGTAGGTAGTTTCGAGTGATATGGTTTAAAGTCGAAGTTGTAGATACCTAAAGTATATTTTTCGATAATTCAAACTGATATTTATTATTTATTGGCAGCGTGAAGGAAGATTAATAGATTGCGTGTCCATAATTCATTGACCGACTTCGCTGTCCATCTGACGATGCTAAACGCATCAAACAACTTTAAGTGATGTTGTTGCAGTCTGCTGCAAGGTCACTGTCATTACCGCGCGGCAACTGCATTTAAAACTGCATTAAATTAATTGAGTTTTTGTGTTTTAATTATGCATTCAGACTGTAAAATTTGGAGCGCTATGGCGCGTCTGTTACAGCAACCTATATACAATTTAATTAGCTCAATGACATTTAAATCTAAATTTATATGCATAGCCGATGAGTCAACTTACGAAAGTGTTTAATCCACCATTGTCCGAGTAATCGGGGCTCACCTGTGAACAAAAAAAAACGAATTATAAAACGGTCGTTCAGTTACAAAAGATCTAGGTGGTTATTTAAACCTATAGAAGATTAACGATACCAGCCATTAGTACAAGATCGATGGAATGGCCCTTAATACTTGAGAGTTAAATTGATAAGTGGCCGGCCGGACGAGTCAGGTAAAATGTAAAAAAATAAAAATAACCCGCAACTTCGTCCGCGTAACCCTCTTTTTAACCTTAGTCGAGTGAAAAGTAAACCATCTTTAGATCCCACTATCCCTGTTTCAGCCGTTTTGTCGTGATGAGAGGTCAGTTTACAACTGAAAGATAATGTCATAATCAAAGTTTCTATATGACCTCTCTCTTCTAGATAATTGGTTCTCAATACTATAAATGTATAATTTAAGGCAACTTTTTAAAGTACATGGGTCGTATTCCACCTTTCTACTAGCGAATTGAAACTGTGTTGCGTAGGCGCAATAGAAATATAGAAGTGTGTATAAAGTATAACGCTTGCTCCTTACTAGCGGCCCGAATAGCTCGCGTATACGCTCAACCGGTCTCCATCGAAAGTGACAGCACTTCCTACAAGAAAGTAAAACCGTACTGGAGCCGGAGGAAAACTCGTACTTTACAGATAGATTTGTTATTAACAAGATAGTTCCCGTGATATCCGTGCTCGTAAAGCTTGCTTTGAGATTCGTTGCCTTGGATTTTCGGGTTCGGTAAACATGACAGGAACCTACTCCAGTATTTTATCTTATTTTACTTTAGGTGATCTTTTGTGCACTATTTTGGCTAAACTTCGCAGTTATAATCTTTTATTAGCCATCATTCATCATCAGTGGCGTGGTGGGAAAAGTATTCTTGGGCAAACCGATGCAGATTTGAGTTGAGTCTCTCTTCAAGTACGAAGACGCTCAATAACCTTGTACTATTTCGTTGGAAAATGGACGCCACGCTGTGAGATTGAGATTAATCAGTAGAATTACTTTGATTTCATCAACGATTTCGTCCACATTTTCCGCAGTCACAGCCGCCACGACCCCGAACAATTAACTACGTTAGTTGCACGTGGAAATTACTAACTACAATAAGTATTACACCACCGCGGTTAGACGTGCCGTGTCACGACCCGGGCCCATAATGGGAGGTGTCGTTTCTAACGCAACCGGGTGATGGCTAATTGAACCCGGCAGCTCACGGAGCCGAATACTAATTTAACAACCTCGTTACCAAGTTGCGTTTCTGCAAATATGAAGGACCAACGCCTTAATGTATATCGCTGTTCTACGAAAAGAAGATCGAAAGTTACTGGCAGTTAAGTATGATATGCCACAAATAATAGCGTTTCTGTATATATAAAGGACCAAAGCATGTGATGAATTTGACTGTTCTACCAAAAGGAGATAGAAAGTTACTGTAGGCAAACGAGAGTGATATGCAACTTATCAAATCAGTCGTTCTTGGCAGGTTTATACACCAAAAAGATACCTGAGAGTTTATTAAGACGGGCTACAGCCGGCGCGCAATGGTCTCGGAGTCTATTTTGAGCGGTATTGATGTCTTATATTTGTATTATTTCTATTAACAGCTGAAAAATAACCACCTACGCGCTCCGTCGTATGCAATTTAAATTATTGCCTCGGTAGATGAATCGAGAAGCGTGTTGAGGAAAAACATTGTTTACAAAGGTGCAAACACCGAGAGATTAATTCAAACTTATCACGACACCGGAGTTTGTCAGGGAGGAAGGCAAGTTTCTACTAAGTATCGTAATTTACTAGAAGCGTGAATGGAAAACACGAGTTGTGTTAAGTTGGTTCGGTCTGATCAACGAAGCAATCGGGGCCACTTGTGCTAATTAAACACTTCAATTGAATTGGGGACATTAATTCAGCTGGCGTATCGTACACGTGTATTGATACTATAAAGTTCTATGTAAGAGATGGAAAACTACTGGGAAGAACCTATAAGTTAATATTTACATCTGAGTAGGTATAGACGTCTTGCATAATTATTTGGGCACACCTAATCACAATAGACCTTGTATGGATTTTTAGAAAATGATACCTTTACACCTACACATTTGCGACTGTTTGAAGAAAAACTCATAATTGTAATAACGCTACGCATTATATCTGGCTATTATTAAACAATTACAGTTATAATTATATATACACTTCAATGTGTGTTTGAGGACGAGGAAAGAAGAACAATGAACTTTATGAAGGAGGTCATTAGTCAATAAAGAAGAATTTATAATAGGTACCTACTACATATCTCATGAAACCTTTCATGATTTGGCCTACATGTAAATTAAGGTTTCTGTTTCGCAATTTGTGTCCTTTGTTTAGTTTAGATTGGCACGCGTTTTCGTTACCTACTTAGATATTTCATTTTAATCAATGAGTCGTAGTGATGTGTAATGGATATGACATTGTGAATGAAAAATCATGTCGCGTACTGACGAGCCGATAGTTACGGTCGATGGGATCATTTTACCAATCAATTCAGTTTCTTCAACCGTGCTGCAACCTTGCTGTCAATTTACGATATGTCGAAAGCTTCTATATCTAGATTTATTACCAATTTGTCTGAATTGAATACTAATAAAAGTCAATTTCATAATTATTCTAGTTTATGGTGCCCTAAACAGGTCTTGCGGGATTGCGTTAGATTTATAGGGCGGCTAGTTTACCTTGTAATGACCGAATGCTTTATGGAAATTGCGTTATTTTACATTACAATTAATAACGAGTATTGTTGCATAGCTGGCACTCGATAAGATCTTTGCATAAATAGTAGACTCCACAGATACAACTGTATTTACTGTTTATAGCCATCGACTAACAATTAAATCGTTTGTTTTGACATGAAGTCTCTGTTAAAGTTTCATTTATAATAACGTGACATATTGAACGAGCGACGAAGGGCGAAATACAAAGAAAAACTAATAAAAGCGATCACAAATGACTTTTAAATCAGTCATCAAGGCCTAACAATTAATTTATATAAAAAAAATAAGTCAAGATCAATATTGAGCAACATAGAACAGGTACGATTCTTAATGAGCAGAATTGATGAATAATGGACATATTAATGATGCTCAGCCTTCACCTCATGCCCGAATGAGCGACTTATGACAAACGATATACTCACTTCCAAATTTAAACCCCCGGGTGCCCTCGGTATGATCATAATACAACAATAGCAGGTAAATGTATTTTACCTGGAAATGGGTAATCTCAATTCTACATTGTGGAAAGGCTAGCGACAACCATTAACGCTTTGTTTTATAGATTTTAGTCTCTCTAAACAAAAGAGTTCGTACTGACTGTGATTTAACAGATATATCTAAATAGGATATAATCATGCTGTTGATACATTTATCAACAGTTTCAATTAGTTCTAGTTGTAGGTAAGTACCTAGTTACCTACTTTGAATAAGTTTCAGGCTAATAATACCTACCTACATAGGTAATTAGCCAACGATCTGAACCATCAAAAATGTGAAATATAAAGCCAAAGTTGTTTCTTCTGTGCAAACGCAGTTCACTTATAAGGTTTAAGAGTTCTTAAGAAGTTACATCTTAAGTACTTGTGTTTGGGGTTTCACACGCACTCGAACAAAACTCGTTTTCTTGGTCATTTCGGTGCGGGTTGCGACGCGGACGCACAGCGCAGAACCAACACGCCCGCGACGCCGCCGGACTCACCAAACGAGTTATAAATATTTAATTAATATTTGACTGGCGAACTCCGCCTCAAGGTCACGATGCCCCGTCCATAATATAAGCTTTTTTGCGACTTTTTATCTAAATTCTGATGAGTTGCCTAACTAAATCCACTTTTTGCGCGGGCCTAGCAACAGTCATTAGTTATCTGCCGTTGAATGAATTTAGATTACAAGTAAACATAATTAGATAAATTGATTTGGGTGATTCGACTTATCGGAATCGGTTTTAGAACAAACAGAAATGTGTTGAGTTTATTTTAAATCTTCGTCTACTTATCATCATATTGACAATAGAGTTTAGACAGAATGAGTTGAGGAAGTTTAGGAATTTTAGTAGTTTGCATTATATTTATAAAAATTTTAATATGAATTTTCTTAACTTACACTCAAATTCTTTAATTAATGAAAATTATTAACGACTGGTATTACGAACCAAGTCATAGTCAAAAAACCGCAGAGAATGGAACTAAGCGAGATAAGTAGGCTCTAATTAGTAACAAAAAACACTTCTGAGAATATTCTAAGAGCTTCCGCAAAAAACACCACGTCGTTTGTGCCTAGTAATTATCACTACTAAACTCATTTTTATGGCAGTACATGAAACTAACACCGAAAGTAAATCCTAACAATCTAATTGCTTTCGTTCCTAAGTTAAATCTTTTGGTTAAAAAAGTCAACATTTTACAACATTGCAGTATGTATTTCATTGCGTGTGTGTAAATAAAGCGTGCTTAGTTTTATATCGTGCATCGTTGTATTGGTGCAATTAGTAAATATGTTATGGAGACATTAAGCCGCATAGCGGATCAAATGTAATAAGCGACCTTACAATACATGCAGAACCTAACTCAAATAATACTGTGTGCAGTCACGTTTCCAACATTGTGTCACTGAAGTTGGGTATTCTAGTTTAGGCCTGTTAGCGTGATCAAAAAGTGGGCTACTAAGCTAGAATTGCAATAAAGGTTTGCTACCGTATAGCTCCGACGCCCACTGACTAAAGCAAAAGCGTTGTAAAGCCTGCGGACCATATTTTAAATGATATAATACAGACAGCTATTATAGGTTAATGAAATAAAAGATTGATAGCGCTCTGTTCTCAACAGAACTATCCAAAAAAATGCAGCGAGCGTTCGTCATGGGAACCTTTCTGCAAGGGTCCGGATTTATATGCAGCGAGATCGTTTTCGAGAATTTTCTTCCCATACAAAATGTTGAACGTTTACGGGAATTCTCAGGATTGGTACATCTCTAGAGCGATCTGACACAATCCTAGTTTAGTTTTATATTCCGCTTATACCATTTCAGAAATGAAGGTTGTCAGCGGATCTACGGAGCGGTGGAACGGTGCCGTGACACACGCGACGGCTCGGTTGGCGCAATCGCCACACGTTCCGATTGTCACGAGGGACGCTGTTATTAGAGATGTCACAAGCACTTCATATTTAAAGCAGATTCTGAAATGCTGTGATTTTTTTTATCGTTTAATCATTTCTTACCGTAGATGCAGATAGCATAATACTTCCACGTTTTGTCAGTACAATCTCAGGGTTGATGTTACCCGAATGAAATGCAGGTCGATTATAGCCTACGAGATAAGGAACGAATGGAATTAGGTAAAAAAATCGAATGCTTCATCTCAAAGGCAGATTGCCAAATCCTTCTGACTGATTCAATTGGTTTGAACCTACAAAATGTCAGAAATGAAAGGTTATAGTCATTGGTAGAAGTAATACAAGATCGAGAGTAGGTATCTGCGCCAAAGCAATGCATCAGTCAAATGCTGAAAATGATTGGCGATGTTCCTGTTGACGTTAGATTAAAATATTATATAGGCATTGTTGAAATATGTAGTTATAGAAGGTGAGAACGTCATAAGGATAGACGAATTCCTACAATTCTCTCGTAGAGCCAATAACGATTGAGACTCAAGGGTTTCTGAACAGCGTTACATAAAGTAAAATTGCTTCAAGATTTCATTCCAATTATAGTTTGACAGCAATTAAGTTATTTAATCGTGTAACAAATTATAATAACAATTTTAAGCTGGCGCCATTTACGCAACGCGATTAGGCGGATAAAAGGGCTTGTCGACAAGGTCCGAATTTCCTTCGACTTTCCAATCGTACATCAGCCGGCGCCGTCGGGCATTGCAATTGGAATAATTCAAATGTTATTATTAAGAGATTTATAGTGTTAGGCACCCGGAAGTGTGGCGCTGAAGGTCGGAGAGCGCCGAGACGGCCTTGCCGCCGGCTGTGCCACTTTCTCCGCTGCAGCGACCGACCAGGGCTCACACGTGCGTTACGTTATACTTACGTACTCGCAACAATACTCTGTTCCACAAGGTAGAAACGCACGCAGTGGAACAGCTGACATAATCACCCCCAAATTACACTTTTCCATATGCTAGTTATTTGTAAACAATCCCGATTACATTAGCCTGTCTTCTGGCATTGTGAATAACAAACAAAGCCTTGGTTTCGCAGTGTGCTCACGGGACATTCTCTTTCCATAAGTATGACCTGTACGATTTCGTAACAACAGCTACGACGGGTACAGGTAAACAAAATAATTAAATTATGTTACTAAGGTGCTATTAACCTAATTTAAACCGTAATATAATAACCGTATTGAAAATAGCGATTTAATGAACAAAATTAAATACGAACATAATCGTGAAACCTATGGTTAAAGGTATATAAGATACAAGTACATGTACCTACATATACATCAATAAAAGCCACACATCCTTTACAATTCTTACTGAACCGCACCTATTCGTTATAGTTACTCAAAAAAGCAGTAATTTCGTAAATAAAGTAGGCTCCTATAATTTGTTATTCACCATCCTTATGTGAAATTAATCTATACTAAATCGTCAAGTCATCAGAGACGTGAGACGTCATCTTACGAGTACCGACCTCCTAATGTGGCGTCTCAGCGAGCTCGCACCCAAGATGAATAACAAACTGCCGATTTAAATGCGTTTCATACTTAGCCAATCGGTAATTTGAATACTAATACTCTTTAATATAGACCTCTTATTGCATAACTTCATAGCTATCAGATCATTAACTCAGATACCTACTTCTATGTGGGTCACATACAAAGTGTGAACTCGACCATGTAGCAACAGCCAAGTAAATAAGTTCTCTAAATATTTGGAGACGACGTAACCGGTTTTGACAAATAAGCCTAGTGTCATAATGGAAATGCTAAAGGTTAAGAGAGCAGAGTAATCGAAGATGGTGTATTGCGAAAGGGTTTGTAGCTGTAACAATAAAGAGAATAAAGTTGCTGACGAGAATTGCTACTGTCGGATTTAAGCAACGTTTTCACAACTTTAATATAGAAACGGTATCTAAGTTACATTGGTCTCGCTTACGATAAGTCTAGTTAAAACTCTCCGAGTTATTGGTGATGAAGCCAACGATTCAAATAAAATAGCAACACTGGCAATCGATCATCGGACCTTTATGAAGTTTTCTGTTTCACTCGTTTAATTAATCGGATTATTCAATATAATTGGGTTATTGTATCACACAGTATAACCGTAATGAGTGTATGTAATAAAGTTAACTCAGTCATCCGATACTATTACCTCAGAATTATCGAATCAAATCGATCATGAATTAACTTTACTTTCAGCTACCGTACACGACTTCTGACCCTTTATAAAAGTAAAAGTCGGTACGTACAGTTATCGAAGAGCATGAAAGCGGCTCAAGTCTTACCTGTAACAAACAAGAGGAGACATTAATAAAACAATCATTGGCAGGATATAAGTTTACGTATTAACAGTCACGATGAAGAAGCATTAAAAACAGATAAGAAGGTTGACGAACCGGTTGAATTACATGTTGTATTTTGTTAATTACTCGTATTTGAACATGGCGATTGCTTTATTATTAGTTATTATAACTAGGTGCGGATTAGGCGCCAGCTTTACCGATCTCAAAATACTGAAAGATTTTAGATGGTAGGTACTCTCAAATATGAGTAACTAATATTTGCTTTCATCTTATTATGTGATCGGCGTTGTCATATCTACGATGCGTAGCATGCGGCTCAAATTACAGGGTTCTAATCATAGCACTTATTCACTAGATAAAATCCCTTCACATTAGCACAACGTGTCATTTCAACAACGACAGCGTACTCAAGATCGACCATAGTTGCGGTTTAATGTGTCTAATTTTACGATGGCTGTTTCGTTCGTAATGAACCTAAGTGAGTATGTTCGATGGGCGAATGGTAACCTTGGTGGTTTCAATTGAAGGATTACCTAAACCTTAGAAGTCGACGCCGTTCGGTTTATTCATAATAAATCAAAACTTTATTATACTATACGATGGATGAATTTATTTGCTTAAAAAATATGCGTCGTATTATTAAGTTTAATTGCTTTGGGCCTCTGGCTCCAAACCGACGATAATTTATAGTATACGGAGGTTTTAAAATTATGTAGTTGGGTTTGCACTTAAAATGGTTATGATTGTCAGGACAGGCGAGGGAAGTGGTCCAATGTGTGGGACACATTGTGCGAATATGGCCGACGTTGGTCCTTCATCTTTACTAATTGCCTGTTATTCTGACTTAACGCAACAGATGTGCAACATCCGTTCTTCATTTATGTTTTTTTTCCGACTAATTACTTTAAATTGAAATGTCGCTTAAAACTGTAATATTACTTATTTATTATGATGCATAGTCTTGTTTGTCTTTCTTGGTATTTTGTTTCGTTTATACCTATCGTGTGACGTAACTAAACTTATTAAGAGGAAAAATAATGCATAGTGGGCGTTCGTTGAAGATGTGGGTGTTAAATCATAAACTTCAACGCAAATTCCAATCAAATTGTTTATGACTGTCACTGAGGCAAATTCGAAATTGCATTTTATTTAGATTCGCTTAAGATGTCCGATAGACTACTACATAAAATAAAATCATTGCATGTTAAGAAAGGTAAGCGAGCAAACGCAGTTCCCATTTACTTTTTGTTTAAATATATAAGCAACAAAAAGAAGACAAAGGACGGTCGGCTCGGCAAAAGGTTCCAGTAAGCGCACTCGATTATCAGATACGGTGCTAGGCTAGTTCTATTACAAAAGTAGAGAACAACCGGGCGATTACGACTGGTTTCACTTTCGTTCGAGCGATGCGGGTCAGTGCAGTGCGCCGATGCGGCCTCGCTGCACTCGCGTAGGCGAATACATGCAATACTGCCACTATGGAATTTAAATTATTACCTACATTCTTACATACTAGGGTTTTGTCGCAGTTTTGTCCGCGAGGCAAAGGATATTTTGTATATTGGTCGGGATAGTTCATTTACGAGGTAAATACAATTACAAAGTAGCGCGTGTCGCTCTCCGATAGGGTTCGAGTGCAAAAAGATTCTTGTCAAAACTGAACCTAATTTGGGTTGAAGTTAACGAAAACCGAAACTTCAGTCGGTCTCTAGTCATTATACTGCTACTCTCCGACCCATATTATGACTATGCAAAAAAAACTCGTCAAACCTCCGTTCTTTGAAAGCCGGATAATGCAATAAACCGACAACTACTAAAACGTTTATAAGTAGGTATTTATAACACGAATAAGGATAAGTAAAGTTAAGATCTTGGGCAAGATTTTGCAACTGAATTGCTAAGGAGACATCGTAAAACGCAATTAAAGCGTAACAAAATAGTTGTGTGAATTTGTAGCATGTGCAATATGCATACCAGTTATAGCACTTCACAGAAGACGCGAGAAGCGGATGCGGCAGTTAACGTTTATTTTTAGCTTTCTTGTTATATTGTAAATAAACTATGCGATGACAAAATACAAGTTGAACAAACTGCTACAAAACAAGAACTCGGGCTGGCATTATCTCTGAGCGGCGATAACATTTGAACTAGCTTTGTACTAGTTTTGGATAACTTATCAATTTGCGTCAAACGACCATGGTTTATCGGTTAAAATTGGTGTTTGAACTCCCGGTATCTCTAAGCAATTATATTGACTGTAATCCACGGAGTTACAGGGAAATGAGAATCAATTATAAGGAATGACACACTAATTCATTATACATGAGGTGATACACTTAGGAGCAAATATCTGGGTTTGCGATTGCAGTTTTTAGTTTTTATTTTGTGACCAGCGAACCCGGGTCTACTTAATACGCAGGTAGCACTCAATGACGTATTGTTTGGTAGCGTAGAAGTGGCCAATTAAAATAACAACGGCGTCCTTAGAGTTTAAGAAAGGAAGTCGCCGTTATGGAAACCTAATTACATGTGGGTGCTAGCGTGTAGTTTGTTATCGCTCAGTATTCCCGAGCTACAAAGCACTGGAGCATGGCTTTCCGCGTCATGCCATAGACCACCCCGGTTGTCACGGTGATGGCTCTTTACCTCACTAGGGCGAGGGTCTGATGTAGTAATGCATTACGAAACATTTCAACCGTGTACACGTAAATGTTTACGATCTGTAGGCATATTGCACAGTCACGACAGTACTGAGTTAAAATTCGTCGACATTACCGAATCGAGTAACTTTATATAGGAAATAAAAACGATATTTAAATTTTGAGTTATCGCTTTCCGTAATTAAAAGTTCCGTTTCTTATAATTACATAAACAAACCCGCTAAATAATCAAGATTGTTCAATTACAATTCTACGCCGAGTTGGCAGATAGTAACAGAGACGCTACATTTCATGGACCCTTGAGCACGAAGGTAGTGTGCGTCACGCCGGTGAGCACCGATTTGATGAGCGTTGCAGTTAGGGCGAACTCTACCTGCTCGTAACCTGTTATGGAATTCACCTGTATAAATTAACAGGGTAAAAATCTACGACGTTTTAACGTTTACTGCCGTACTGTTATGAACTTATGATGTTATTATTATCACGGTTCGATAAGTACGCAGTTCGTTTATTGTTTTGCTAGTGCGTTCAATAATGGAAAAACAACGCCAGCACTAAAATTTGCATACCCATACTTCGCCACGCGATTACGTTAGTAGAATTAAAAATATGGCAATCGTCCAGTCACGTTTTTCTCAGTATTGCCGCTTAATTTTCTTTTAAATTCAATCTTAAAACGATGTTCTGGTTCAGTTGTTTAGTTACCCAAGATGACGATGAGGTTTCGAAAAACATGAGAGTACGGCAAGAAGTCGGTATTTAATGGAACCGGACTATGAAATGGAGTTTTATTTTTATTGCAGTGTTTTTGCCTAGTCGTTTAATGGCATTGAAACATTGGTGTTGTGTTTGGTTGCGTGCAGGCGGATTTTACAAGTGTATTTATTAAAAGAAATAAGGTTATAGTGTATCCAAGAATCTTTTTGATTTATGTTTAATCACATTTTTTTCAGCCATAAATACGTAAAGTAGGTAGACATATCCATTAAAAAAATATCTTAACTTAATTAAATCGAGCTATTTCTTTCTGCCAAGCACAACTGCGAGAGTGACATTTAAGATGGCGAAATCTCTGATCGTTTTCATAATTGTCAAGAGTTATGTCTGCCAAGTTTAAGATAACGGAAGAACTAAAACTGGCGGAGGCTTAAGAGGATACACGCGAAGCAGGAAGCGTGCGCGAGACCTTGCGCAGTTCAACGGCATTGATGACGACGTACCCACGCCTTCTGCCTTCCTGCTTGCTGCCATGTGCTTCCGCACTAGGGAGAAAACTGACCTCTACCCCGACTCACCTAGCCTAACCTTTAGTTACCTAAGAAAATAGGTTTGTACATACCGCTTACATAACTACGTATTATTTCGCAGTAAAATGGACGTTTTTAAAGTCAAGTGTGAAACAATATGCGGTTTAGTTATGCAATGCAGATAAAACTACGCTTGCAAGTAACGCGGATTCGGATAGAACGTTACTGTTTTGAGAATTAAGGAGGACAATGTTCTCAAAAGGAGTCATGTCCAAAATGGACACGACCGATGGTATGACACTAGTTATGTAAGCGACACTGACCTACCGGCGGCCGGTCGTGCCACTTTCCTTTCATTATTGACACACATCTTTACGGACAACAAACTATCGAGTTCGGTATAAGATCGAAGCACGGAAACTGAGGCAAGTATATAGTTATGCAATTATTGGGGCAATAAGAACAGTACTAAGCAGATATTCAGGCTACATTGTAAAGTGGTTAAGACTCAGCGGAAGCAAATAATAATAGTGATACTATCTGCCGTCTTTTCATTAGATAAATGAAGTGGAGAAGAAGCCGGTTAAAAATAGCTACACGTCCCTGACACTGTAGGAATTTTTTTCATAAAAATATATATAAACCTTTGACACACGTCAATATGCGAAAAAAGGTTAATGTTCATAGTTTGACAGCAGTCTTGATAGACATTAACGCCCATTTTTAGTCGAATAATCGTTTTACATTTTGCGCATGTAATTAAGTACCTGTATTTCTACCACGCAATAAGAAAGTCCTTCGATTACCATCAGGATCCTAGCCAGTGGGTGGCAGACTTGACGACTGTTGCAAAATAGCGCACGGCAATTATATGATACGTGACGCAAAACGCAATAAGGACCGCGGCCGTTTTGATAAGCATCTTGGTAAGTATCTATTCATAAATTCTAGTACCTACCCTTTGTAGCCGACTGAGTAGCATGATAATTGTTAGCTTGATAAACAACTTGATATACTGCAACCACGAGCAATTAATTGACAGTTATCTACACGACAATGACAGCTAGCTCATACTTTACATAGAGACTTTAGTCTTGCTATCGAGTCGCCACCAGACGCCAGCGTCGCTGCAGTATTTTCTTTAATTTAAATGCCTTCCTGAGGCGTCGCATAAATTAATTAAATTCGTGTACTGCTATGACTAAACAGTCCTAAGGACGCGGTCGGCACCCGGATGCGTGCATAAGTAAATGTTACAAATACATACAACACAATGGTCGTTGGGTGACGCCTCGCCTCCTACGTTCGCGAGGTCACTGTTATTAGGCGGCATTACGCAGATTTTAAAAAGTAAAAGGCATCAGAGTTAATTAAACAACTATAAATATTGCTGGACATTCATTAGTATCATCATTAAGATTTTGGAAGACGACGAAGAAACTATCGAAATTACTAAACCTAGTTTGGTTTTAGAAACCGTCATTCATCGTTTGCGAGCTTAAGTAATAAGACTCGACTATTCAATGAACGCATATGTATTGTCAATTTCAAACTAAACGGCCTAAGTAAAATTAGTTTCCAGCACGAATCAGTCGAGTTGCCCTAATTAACCAGTTACATAATTCCAATTGTTTCTAAGTAGAAATACTAAATACATACAATGGGTATGCGCAACTCTGTTACATGGCAGGCACGGTTTACAAACAAAGCGCTTTTAATTAACCACAGTGCAACCTTAAAATGAGATTTATTCTCCGGTTTTCGAGGATGCAATACTTAAGGATGGCACTAAAAGTGGCAATAAAAAAGTGAAAGAGTTCGAAAGTTCACTTCCTGTAAGTACATAAGATATCGCGGCACGCGGCCCGCGGATTACAATCGGTGCAATCGCGTCACGTTTGTGCAACATACAGGGTGAGCATACGCAACAGATCGGCTTCGTACTCCGAAGGAGTGACAGCTTGACGAGATTTCCGTGGTAGTGAGCGGCGTCGCGAGCAGGCCCACGGTACGTGCATAATGTAAATCGGTTATTGAAGTCGATAATCGGGCGCCGGTTGTGAAACCCGGCGACGCCGGCACCCGGTGCAGCGGCGCAGGCGCAGCGACAGCTCCTCTCCGCTGGGCCGTATCATTACGAAACGAGAAAAGAAAGTTAAAACCGTTTCAACCGATAGAATGTCGCTCCGTTCGCTGTCAGTGCTGTAATATATCCGTGGCTTGCCCGCGGCCCGCAACTCCGTGACGTAATTGCGGCTGTGCCAAAGCTTCTGTTTGTTTACACAGTATTGGGCACAGCCTCGTTTTGAATCAAGAACGCATCTCATTAATGTTAATATTGTCTAATACTATGGTGACATTCGATTCACGCGGCCTTGAAAGTATACACACGTTAATGATGTCACCCGACTGGCCCTATTTTGAAAATTAACTTGTTTAGGTTTTGGAGTCTTCCTTGGCTCACTTAGCTGGGTATCAATTAATATTCTTAGCTAAGTGCAATAAATCAGAAACCTTAACTTCTGACATTTAACCGAAGCCATTATGTTGGTATGAACTTGGATAGTTGTTTTAGTACCTACGGACCAATATTCTCGAATTATGTTTTTGCTCTTTATTTATATTCTAGGGATTGTGCAACGGCCATAGGTCAAAGGGTGCATCCGTTGCGATTATGGTGTGGAAGCATTGAGGTAAATTAAATTTATTTTCGCGCGTTCAGTTTCCTTTTAAATACTAGTCAAATAAGTAAATATTAGAACGTAAGTAACGTATTCTAAAATATTTTGAATTATTTTCGGATTAACGTATTCAAATATATTTATCTAGAATTGTAGACTAGACCGGACGGTGACCCCCTTTTCGTGAACTCAACCAGAATCTCAAGTGTTTTGCTGTTGCGTAAGTTGATGTGTTTTACGAGCAATATGTAAAGTGGTGGATCGCGAGGCGAAGCGTGCACAAGTAGGTGGGTAGCCAGTGGTAACCTAAACGTGTTACACGATGTGCCCGATTCCGAACGCGCGCGGTCCGTGACGCAACGCCTTAGCGAATGTGTGCCAAAACTGCATCGAGCCTCCAATACCTTAATGCCAGGTTTACTTGCCCGGGTTCGAATGGTATAGTAGTGTGTAAGCCTATCTATCTAATCGAGGCAGAACTCCGTCGTTATGAAATCTTAGCTTAGCAATATTTACCATTGATACAAAGATCAAAGCACAAAGAAAAATTGTGCGTAACCTGGCGGAAAGGTGTAAGGTATAAAGCCTTTCAAATAGACAATGCAAAGATCGACACACAAATCATAAGGAAAAATTCGTTAGGGTGGTGGTTTGGCGTTAGGGTGGTGGAAAGGTTGACACGTTGGACCGGTAATCCAGAGGTACCGGGTTCGATTCCCGGTCTCTTCCGCCAGGTTACGCATTTCAATTTTTCTTTGTGCTTTGATCTTTGATAGTTCAATATAAAAAAAAATATTGTGGTGCACCCACATTAAAACTAATGAGACATTTCACATTACATATGTATTTCATAAATTCATAAGCAATATTTAGTAGATATGGAACTGGTATGGATTTATGCTATTGCTATGCCAATAAGATTTCAGCACCGCTATATCCAGATGGATTGAAGTTATTGTCAGGATCAGAGGGATCCATAAGAAACATTTCCTGTTTTATTACGACCATTCAAAATGCTGTTGGAGTTTTTATTAATCAATGGACCTCACGACCAGATCGTTGTAAGAAACGATTGGAGTGATTTCCTGTAGTTTACGTCATTGAACCTGCTATAAAACTGTTTACTAGAGGCATGAGGGGTCTTACCGCTTACACATTCACAATAATCGTAAAAGCTCAGCGATGCGCGAATTATGCATCTTAGGCATAACGTCAATGCAAAACGTAAGCGTTAATTTGTTAGTGATTGTTATTTTTGAAGCTCCACGAAGTTACCAGACTAATGTTCCCAGTTGTTATCAGTCGGCGATAAGATAGAACAGTACCCTGTGTTTATAAGCTGCACTCCAAGACCCCCGATAAAGTATTATCATTATCGTTGTGTACGGTAACTATTTGCTTACTCACTCGTTAAATGGTAACTAACGATAAAACGTCTATTCTTTGTCTACGTTCTACCTCAATGGCGTCATTGAAACGCATATGAAATGAACCTTTCCTTTGTCACTTTATGCATAATATGTAAATAGAGTTGATCAATATTTACGTAGATTTCCATTCCGCAAACTGGGTGTTTTGATTCGTAAAGATAAATGTAAATGTCTGGATCCATAAAAAGATAAACTTTACAACTACGTACTATCTATATGGACAAACCATTGACGAATAACAACGTCAACGTATAGACTGAAATAGGAACGGAACAATTTAAAACATGTTTCGTAATCTGTGGATAGGTAACTTCTGAGAAGGTAGGCAGAACTGCAAATGTGTTAGGGTGCTAGCATTCAGTAACGTAATAATAAACATTATATTATATTGTTTTTTTTTTGTCACATTACATGCTCGCGGTGAGGTGAGCGAGTACCCTTAAATACATAAATGCCAATTGGTGTCTAATAGCTAGAATTAGCGTTCTTTATGTTAATATCACGTAAAAGGAAAATTTATATGTATTACCAATTTAATTACTCACTATTGTTTACAATTAGGTAGGTAGTGTGGTATATAAATAGTATAAACTCACACTACCTATAGTTATCTGAAACCTCAAGTCAAGACAAATATAGGTATATATTTAATACCTATTAAAGGCGATTGAGCATTTTGTATTATATTCCATTATTTCGCAAACTAATTATCAAGCGAGCTTGCTATTGCATTTTCTACGCTGCGAATCTGGTGGGTACTTTGCGTAAGACCACTGGCTAGTTAGACAACTATAAGCCAACAAAACATTCGCTAGTTACCTATAGCTATGGCGGCCGTGGACGAACTGATTACGCGAGGACTATTCCGCTTGGGTCTTAGTTTGTATAAAATAATGACCTGAGGGCGTATGACGTAGTGATTATATGCTCTTTGGGCGTATGATGGTTGTGGTTATCACGCGATAAATATGTGACAAAGCATCCGTCACGCTTGGACAACATCCGAGTGTGAGTGACAGATGCTTTGTCACTTATTTATCACGTGATAAACGTAACCATCATAGGCCCCCTGATCAGCCACGCGAAAACGCGATATACACCGGCTTGCCTTGTTTTCAGGAATTTGTGTATCCAAACTGTCTATACTCTCTAAGTAAAAGTACCTAAGTAACAACCTTAACCGGCTTTACCAACGCTATGTTCGACATCACGCCACTGGTATGCATCGAATAGTACCTTAAGAATATCAATTCCACATCCGGGGTACGAGAAATCTACTGCAACATCGAACATAGGACAAGGAAAGAAATTGTTAAAGCATTTTGAAAAAGAAAAGAAAAGAAACATTTAAAATGAAGTAAAAACATTCGATGCAGATTTATAAAAACGTCTGACTAATAGCCCGACGATGTTGATAAATAATTGCACACCAAGAATCGAACATTTCCACTCGCGATTGTGTGCTCAAGTATGATACACAAGAGGAAAAAACTCGTTGGACAATGTCGCTTGTCCGGCATTGAACCCTCGCATTTGCTCTGCCGAAACAATTAGCGGAGTGCCGCGAACGAAACCATGTCTATTTAATGTCTTATAGCAGTACCCTTACCATGAGTTTACAGTGACTGTACTCTCTCGCGACTGCGTTAACGATTTCTATGGAGAATAGTTCTACAAAGTAACCGGTAGAAGCGCTGTACTCATCTATACAAGTCGTTTACGAGTACGGTCACGAACTCATGGTAAGGGTACTGTTATGGTTATAATGGCCTGACAACTAGAATGATATTATTGTAGGGTTTCAAAATAGCCAAAAAATTGCTCTGGGTATTCTGGAAGGTTCAAGGGACGCGTTGATGTCTTGCTGAATCATTGAGATTGCGACAAAATCTTCAAATTCCGAGAATTGTCACTACATAGTATAAATAAATCAAAGTCTCTTCCTGCTGTTTGTCTGTCTGTCTGTCCCTATGTATGCTTAGATCTTTAAAACTACGCAACGGATGGTTTTTTTAATAGATAGAGATTAAAGAGGAAGGACATGCATAACATACCATTGCACCCGTGCGAAGCCGGGGCGGGCCGCTAGTTATTTATATACGTTGGTAATATTAAAACCCGTTTAAGCTATAGACGTACCTACACACGTTTTTGCCAAGTCCCCGGGCAAGAAAAGCGAAGACATGTGCGTCTCGCCGAGTGTGAACAACAGAAGTCTAGAAGGAGCTACTTGACAAATTGTTTAAAAAAATTAAAAGAATTTAATATGAATTGAAAAATATAAGCGCTTTACTTGTACTACATTCTAAGGTCAAAACTGAATGCATTTAATTATCATAATAACATCACCTGGCGTAAACTTCCAAAACTTCTGATTAAACATCATTAGTATGCACATAATATAAACACTTATGGGGAATTAAAGAACCAAATGTGAAGTTTTTAATGTAATTCTACATAAAAAGTAATTTTGCCTTCTTTTAAGTCAGTTAACGTGTATAAATTTATGTGTAAGATCTATTTGGGGTATAATCAGCTGCTTTAACTTTTCCGTGTTCAAACAATTAGTCATGTCTTCGTTGGTAGTTCATCTATCCCATCAAAAACATAAATGTAAAATGAGAGCCAAGTTCAATATCGCGTGCACTTCGCCGACAAAAGAATTGAGATCTGCCAGGGCGCCAAGTTCTTTGCTCTAAAATTTTTAGATACAAGGACATGCGACATACTCAATGCATTTATTTTACTTGGGGAGTAATTCAATATCAAGATTTGACTTGGCTAGTTTTCACAAACTAACAAAATTTTATAAAAGTAACATAGTCATAGTGATAGTTCATTATCAAGCTAACAGTATAAGTAACAAGACGTACACTAACTTGCGTACTTACCTTTACGAAAATAGATTAATGATTTGATTGATTTTGATTTATAATATAAATTTATATTTTAAAACTAGCCAAGTCACGTCTTGATATTGAATTACTCCCCAAGTAAAATAAATGCATTGAGTATGTCGCATGTCCTTGTATCTAAAAATTTTAGAGCAAAGAACTTGGCGCCCTGGCAGATCTCAATTCTTTTGTCGGCGAAGTGCACGCGATATTGAACTTGGCTCTCATTTTACATTTATGTTTTTGATGGGATATCATTACTTTTTGTACAGAAATTATTATGATGTGTAAATTACTTAATTATTATTTGTTAATTAGTTCTGTGTGCTATTCTAGTACATATTTTGAAAGTTTTGAACAAACAAAGAATTTTCCAAAACGGTTAGTACGTATTGGATTTTTATGTGCATGTATGTGTAAGTGTGTGCGTGTGAGTGTATATGCTATTCTAGTATATCTTTCAAACAAAAAAAGAATTTTCCAAATCGGTTTATAAATGACAGAGTTCTGAGGCAACAACCATCAATAATAATAATAATAAAAAAACATAAAAAAATTACTGTTTTAGATTTTTATATGTATACACACACAATTACTAAGCTGGATGCCAAATTTCACCTTTCTAGGTCACCTGGAAGTGGGTTAGGTTTTTGATTACTAGTGAGTCAGTCAGTCAGTGATAAAAATACCGTTTTTTGGACTTTAATATCTCAATAACTATTTAACCTATATAAATGAAATTTGGGGTTCTACTTGTTCTAAAGGATCTTAATACATAAGCCAAATTTCATTTTTTTATGTTAAATAGATTTGGAGTTATTGGGGGGTCAAAAGTGGCTCCAAACGGTTCGTGTAATATAACACACGGCTGCTGCTCGCCAGTTCCTGCGGTGAACTTGGCTGGACACGCTGCCGCGTGTCTAGATATAAATAATATAGGTACAGTTGTTTTTCTGTGCGGTTTGTACCCAAGTGTTTATTAGTGGCAAAAACGTTTTCGCTCACGAAGGCTTTATGTAGATGGGTATAAAGTTAGCTCGGATTGATTTTATAATTCATTGGTACGTGGGTAGTAAAGCTATTGTCGCAATCTCGGCGCAGGGCCGCGCTGTGACTGTGAAACCTCCAACTTTGCCTCAAATTAGCGTCTAGAGTATATTTATACCTCGACGCATAATGGCATCTCCACATTGAGCAAGCAAGAACTCAAGGTAAGCCACATATTAAAAACTAAACAATATTCACGCATGTTTGGAAAGCGCAACACCTTGGTGGCTATTTATTTTGGATATGTACATAAGTATATGTGTGTCGTCTTGAACTACATTTTTATTTAGCAGTAAGAAAACTATAATTTTATAAGTTGATCTAGTTGAGCCTACCCAGTTCTAATGTAATAAGGCTCTGTTCTACGTTTAATCTTAGAGAACAAAGAATTGAGTCATGTCCTGAGCGCTGTCGCAGAGAAAGGAGCTAAAAATAGTAACACTGACGATAACGACCGGGGGCGTTGGACCTGGCCTACGCAACTTGACTTATTGGCCTTTTGCCCCTGACGTGAGACTTGCCCAACGCTTTGCAGAGTCCCCTTCGCCAAATGTGACCCCAGTTTACCACTTAGTGCGCATCGTAACGTAACGTTAGGTTTTTCCATCGTCGCAAACACTTCATATACAGGTAGGGGGTAAACAACTGGACTCAAAATATGGTTTTTACCTCGTATCAAGTTTCTGAAGTATTGAAATTACACTTGTGTTAATTTACGGTCGTCCTCACTTGCACTCACAGATTCTGAATCCATTTTAAGGATTCTTCTTCTAATTCGTTTTTTGGATAGGTTGTGCCTGTGGGCTGTTTTAAGAACTTCATTTAATTACATTTTAAAGCAAGATATCGGGTAAAACAATCAATAAAGTCATAAAATAATTAAGTTAAAAAAAGTAGCTAGAGTCCTTGTATACAGTAGGTACCAGATAAAACAGAAAAATCAGACCTTGCATATTTTGACTCCCAGCTATTCGTCAGAAACATACATCTCGAATTGCACTGCAACGCGACGCGATTCAAAATGGCGCCTCAAAGCCCACGCAGCATCGCATTTCGCCAATGTAGCATGAGAGGAAATACTCTAAAATTACTTATTGTACGAACGAATGCTGCGTTAGCATCGCGGACTCCCACGATCGACGATTGTTTACGTTGCACTCCAGCGTTTCTGCAACGTTTCAAGTGTTGAGAAACACTGCGGCGCTAGGTTTGAGAAACCTTTCCAGTATTGATTGCGAAAAGTATGGAAAGCTTGTATTTACATATGCAGATTGTGACAAGACAACACAACGTCACTAACACAACTAAACGTCGTTTAATAAATTGGATATTAGATAGATAGCTTGACATTATTATAAGAGCCTATGTTGTGTAGATGATGAAGTAAATACATGATATATTATGTATATAAGGAATTTCTACATTATTTTGGCTGTTTTAGAGTCTAGCTTGTTATCAGCTCACGTGGAGAGCAAATCGAGTCGCGTGACGACTTTCAATAGTCTTCCACTGTATACTAGTGCGTATATAGCATACGTAGGAGTTATAAAAGCATGATTGAAGGTTTATTATCGTTCGATTTAAATGTTGTGAGTCTGTCGGCCTCTTGACGTAGCTATTAAAAATATACGCTAAGCGTTTTAACACTTCAACCGTTAATTTGTTAAGGCGTTGTTAATGGCACCGAAAATAGATTGTTGCATGGTCAAGTCTAACCGCATCAAAGCTACCTAGCCTCTACAAGTTCATTAAAATGTGACTTAAACAAAACAAGTTTGAACGACGAGCATTAACTAGTATTTTAAAGTTTTCGTAAACAAGGGTGTTTTTAAAGAACTTCACCTTCAGCACAACTGGGCCACAGTTTTTTTTATGATAGACATAGGATCCCACGGATCCCCTGCCCGTCTAGCAGAACTCAACTACGCTTTGCGCCCCCTTGTCGCGCGACATAGCAGCCCGTCACTCTCTCACAATACAGCGAAGAGATAGGTTATATTTCTCGTGCAAGAAAGAGTCGCGTGTTGTCTGCTGTGCTAGAGGTGTCACGAGGTGCTGATGGTAAGCGATCGCCCATAGATACCTACCGACAACACCAGAGGAGTTACAAGTGCGTTGCCGGCGTTTCTGTTGGGGTACGCTTTAACGACGGAAGCTCCTGCAACAGCCGTCAACAGCTAGCGTCTCTATTTCACAAGAGCATCGGAACAATGGCAGTTTTTACGCCCGCATCTCATACCTATTTTAGGAGGAATGTGTCGGATTGCTGTGTAATGTATGGTAATGCGGGCAATATCGCGGGCTGCAAGCGTGGCGATCGCACGCTCCGCCGCCCCACGTGATTACACGCCTTACTGACCAACTAACAGGCGAACGGACTAGGCCGAAAATCGCAATTGCGCAGCGTGTGCACGCAAATAATATGTTTTTTTTTATGTCATAGAGGGCAAACGAGCAAACGGATCGCCTGATGGAAAGCGATTACCGTCGCCCAACACCAGTCACAAATGCGTTGCCGGCATTTCAGGTGGGAGCGTTCACTCTTTAAAAAAAAAGTGACTTGAAAGGCTCTAGGAATCGAGTTGTGTTAATCCGGGAAGCCTCGCAGGAGTAATAACGCTACTTAGTTCCCTGTGTTGGTATTGAAAAGCAATAGGCAGTGACATTTGTGCTGGACGTGCAGGACGATACAAAATAAACTATAAAAAAACCTATGTATATACATTTACATACATTGCTTGTCTGAATATAAATAACATAAATTTACATAAAGACACAAGCTATAAGTACCTATCACATCGCGAAAGTATATGAAACCTAACTTCATTGTTTGACAACGAGATGTTCTATGCCAATAGTTGAAGACAAAGTAAATAGGTAGGCACCTATTTAAATATAAGTCGATCAAAGACAAATGAACAGACAACGTAAATAAAATACGCATTAAATGTAGATTTTATTCTAGAACTAGAACAACTATTTGCTTATAGTAGAATCGAGTCGGGGGCACAAGCTTGTACCTATTCTAGGCCTTAAAAGTTGTTTGAAATTAAAAGTACATTACATGCCTAGGGCGGCGAATTCGTGAATGTCTGATCGCAGGTATTTGTGGCCCAAATCGAAGGTGGGCTTTAAGAATCTCCGACCGTGTTTTGTCTAGTTTTACGTCTTGCCTTGACCAGGAAGAGAAGTGAGATTTTCTCCCTGCGTAGCGAGCAGCATAATCCCTCTTACGGCCTAGGGCGACGTAAATTTAACATTACGGCTAATGTCTATAGTCTATGTTTATGATTCTTACTAATAAGGAATCCGCCACATAAGCGTTTAATACATAAGCATTACGTTTTCTAAAATATTGATCTAATCGTTCTAGGTTCACCGTCAGCCTTAACGAACACGGCAGTAAAAGTACTTAGGTAATGCGAAGGTAGAGAAGTAATAAAATAGGCACCGGCCCGTATAAATTATGGAGTTGTTAATATTAAAAGGTAGACGATCCCTATTTTATCTGAGACACCTACCATCAATAGTAACAGGACAAAAGGGACTTTCACAAAGCCGTCTTTGTAGATACCCCACCAGTGGTGCAAAAAATATCCCCAATACAATACGGAGCGGTGGTGTGTGTAAATAAATAAAAGACAGGTAGACGGTTGTAGGTGTATTTATAGAACTGAACGGTCGTGAGCAATTTTTTTAGAACCTCAAAACTATTGCTTTTGTTGGAAAAAGATGCACCTTTCAAAATTCCCACTGGCAGTAATGTTTTCAATCTATAGACGTTTGGAAAATACCATGCCCTTACAACGAGTTTTCGGTGTTATGGACAATTTGTACAATGCTACGTTCTTATTTAGAGGAAACTTGTAAAATCAATAGTTATGTTTAAAACCGCGTACCTACCTAGTAACAAAACGGGACAGTCTTATCAGCATTGTGGTAACTTTATAGAACAAAAAAAAGTAATCTAGTCTTACAGAAAAGATCTAACAATCTTACTCATATAATCTCTGTTTTATTTGCTATTCTAACTACGTATTATCACAATATCTACGTGGCCTGACTGGTCTAACATATGCAGTACGCATATGTACCTAACTCGTTAGATACAGAAACCTGCTTCTATCAAAACCATTACATCGGTATAAATAGGTGTAGTGTGTGCATGTGTGTGTCCAAATGTAAGGCAACCCCAAGCAACAAGTGTCTTCCACATGTAAAAAACCACAAAAACCCTGAGCAGGTAACATATGATAGAATACACGAGCAAACGATTTATAACTATGTGAAATGGCTAATATGACCGGTTTTCCCCTGCCACAACAAACAGGTTTCAAAACCGTATCAGACACATGCAATAATAAACTTTGTTATGTAGGACATTCGAGACATTTTGGAAATATGGGACGTTACACATATCTGTGAGCCCTTAGCGACGGTTATATACCCAGCCGGGCAGAGATTACTCAAGGGTTCAAAGATACAAGATACGAGCTTACCTACTTACCCACCGCGATGAGATTATAAAGAAAAAGTTTTCGAAAAGGGTCGATATTATATTTCGATGTCGAGGAATTTAATTGAGATAATAAATAAGCAGTGTTAGTGATTATTTATTATATTCATAACTTACATGTAGATTGTATTTTCACACAATGGTAACATTGCATTAACACACTTGGGATTTGCGAGCGAGTTTTCTATAGAATTCACTCGCAAATCGCAGTGTGATAACGATAAGGTTCTAATCACAATAATATCATAAAGGCGAAAGTTTATGTGTTTGTGTGTTTATGTGTATGTTTGTCACATTTTCACGCTCAAACGGCTGGACCAATTTTGGTATGAAGGTAGCTGATACCCTGGATTAACACATAGGCTACTTTTTATACCGAAATAATTTTGTGTTCCCGTGGGATTAGCGGATATTTTGAAGAACAGAGAGTTAATGAGATTCTTTGTTACTAAATAATTATTTCATCAAATTTACTATTTCAAAAGAATGTTTTTATATGAGCATCTTTCTTTAAACTTGTCTGTCCGTCTAGCACACTATGGGTCGCGACTTATGTCGCGCGACACCATCACCCGTCACTTTCTGACAGTAGTGTACAGAAAGAGAGGGAGTCGCGTGTCACAGTTCTGCTAGGTGCAGGCTCTCAACTCTTACGATTTATCGGAGACGTGACGTTAACATGCCAAAGTAAATCCTAAATTGCGTTATCACTTATCATGGAGAACTATGTCAAGTATTAATACCTACATAGTAGGTAAGTTTGGAGCAACTAATTACTTTTACTATTCCGAGTGAAGCTGCAGTCGAATCTGAAGGGCTACTCCGGTCTTCGATCCTTGTGAGCCGTGATACCGTCCCATTCACCCAAATTTAGTTTGACAGGAGATTGAGAGGGATGGAACTACAAGACGGTCCAATTTCGAACAATTGAGAAGCTCTTCTAGTCAGACAACCGTCGACGCCTACTAGGTACTAACTAGTGCAACTTCTAGGCACACGCAACTGCAACTGGTTTTACCTACGTGGACTGAGCTAGGAACCGTTACGTACAAAATTGGCGTGCTCAGTAGATTTTGAATGGTTCCTGAGCTATTTAGGACGAGTTTTCTGATCACTGGATTGTAATCAGTTTAAAATAAAATTTGTTGGACAAAATACGCCTGTTAGGCAGAGATAAGCAGGGATCGTTACCGGTATTCACTCAAATTCAAATATTTTTCTAATTTTAGGTTTTATTTCAAACGTTACTAAATTGAATTTAGGTATTTATGTAGAGCTTTGAAATTAGCTCACTAAAATATAGAAATATGTAATAATAAACGAGGTACCGAAATCAAATACCGGTATTTTGTACATACTATATATATAGCTAAGTTGCTAGTAATGCTTATATATAAGTATCATATTTTTTTAATGTTCTTTGGGCTACAATATGAATTCTATTCATGAATAGGTAAGTATATAATATATCGATCCATAAAATGAAATGAATCGATAAGTATCGCTAAACGCGCAAAACCCGAGAGCGAACGGGTAACCGATTCAGCGAATTTTTTATTATTTCTTGTAATTCGACGAAGTTGTAATAATAACAAAATAATACAAATTTGGAAACTATCCCAGAAAAACCCACTTTCCTTTTTCTCATACTTCCTTGCGCGATTCAAATTGTTTTAGACAACGTCTGTCAGTTATGTCAGTAGCTGATCTCTGATCTGACAGACGTATTTCTGACAAAAACTACCTAATCAGCCGACAATTTTAGTATGCAATTTAACATAAGGCAGTATACAATTGTTAGCTATTTTTGATGCTGACCGTACCTATGAAATAAAATGTGAAAAGGGGCATCTAGGGTCAAAGTATTTGCCAAGTATACGGCATAAAATCAACCATAACCAGGTAGGTACCAATATAGTCGGTAAGTAGACAATGCATAAATGTAATATTAATTCCTGTGTGTTTATGTGTATGTACCTACCTATTTAACGAGACTAATAAAATAAGTTGTTTTTGTGGCGTAGCGTTAGGTTTGTTTATCATGACATGAATAAATAGGTGGATACCTACCTACCAAGCAAGAAATTAAAAACAGTCGCAACAATGAATCGTTAAATTGCCTAGGTTAGGTATGTCATTTAAAGATTTATTCGTGATTCGTGATAAGCAAGAATAGTAAATATAAGTGCAAACTACGTAGATAATACACACCTAGTTAACGGTCCATCAAATTATTTTAGAATGAGGTAGGTAATGTTTACTTTACATACTATATTTGCAAGGTAGGTAGTAAACGTGATGTGAATTTTTTGTGTGAAGGGTTACTATCAAACTCCATCCTATTAAGGTTGGTGTTAGCGAAATCCTTCAAATTAATTTAGCACATCTTGGCAGTAACAAACCTCATTGAAAAAGGAATGCACGTAGGAGTTTATGTGCATCATCACATTAAAACGCAAAGTTAACCGCCGGAACGCTGTGATATATGAACACGTGTTTCCTAGGTATGTATGAAAGTACCTTTAATTTTATCGTGATTCAAACATGTACAGACCAGCGTGTTGATTTTCATTGTAGTTTGGCCAAAAGTAAAAAGAATACCGTGAACCAGGCACTTCGAATAAAACACAATGTTTACGAATGTGTAGGTAATTTTGACAGATGATAACGTATACCTATTGTTATGAAGCATTTAAAATCTATTTTTTATTCTTTACGTCAAATGTTTGACTACCCGAAGCTAGATATTATTGAAAATAAGAAGTCATGTTTTAGGCACTTTTGTTAATTGTTACCATTTATGTACATCAAATAATAAATTATGATAATATTTAGGAAAATAAAATGCGGTATAGGTAAGCTAAAGACACTAAAAGGTAAGTAAAGAAAAAGATTAACATACCTTCAAGAACATATCACCAAAGTCGTACAGCGCAGACTGATGCATTATGGCAGTAGACATATTATAAACCAACTCGTCACTTATTCCAGATAAATTTTGGTTTATAAAATCAGCAAACTGTTTCACTGAAGTAGGGATTGATAGGTCGACGAACTCACTGTAATTTTAGGTTAGTTTTTAAAATGTCACGATAGGTTTAACAAGAAATTTAAAGAAATCAGCAATGCAGTAAATTCGTTGCTTTTTTGTTTTGATTGTTCGATGACCACAGATTGCGTCCTAACAACTAGTAGGCCGAGGATTTACTTGTTTTTCAGTTCACGATTGAGCCAGATAATTTTTTTGAACACAATTTCGCAAACGTAGCGAAAATGTACAAAACTGTTCTTTGTTTTCGAAGTCTTTTTCCACTTTTTTTCGCGTCTATACGGAAATCACAAAATTTGATAGAAAACTTGCGCGAACTGCATCGAAGTTAACTTTAGTGATAAAAACTTTTTTCTGTTTCCGACTTATTACTCCAAAAACCTAGTTCTGGCTGGTATAATTCGCAAAATAAAAAAAATATTCGCAGAGTCAACGCTCGCGCAAAACGCACCACACGTTCATTCCGTATCACGCTCGCTCGCGTACTGAGCCGGCCACGAGCGGGTAAATTTTGTTTTCAAATCAAACAGCGATCACGACGTTTCGGCTTCGAACGAGATTCGTTTTCCATTCGGGTGCGTTCGGTTAACTATCGGCAACATTCGGCGCTCTGTTTTGTTTTCAGGGCTGCCAGATCGTATAATTGGATACAAAAACTGTATAATTGGACCGCTGATTGTATCCTCTTTGTATCCTGGACCGTCTTGTATAATTGGATACATCAATTATTTCAAGCTAAAAGGACCGTCTTGTATACTTGGATACATCAATTATTTCAAGCTAGAAAACTCTTAGCCGTCTACACACTTTTTGTATCCTGGCAATCATTTTTGTATAATTTCAGACTTGTGGCTGAATAATGGAAAATACTCTACTGGCAGCCCTGTTTGTTTTTGCTTCTGCCGCCACAACAAAACTCCCTCATCATGCTCGCTGAGTTAGCATGGTATATAGATATAATTTTATACAACTAAAGTCTTGTATTTTGTTTTAAAATTAATAGTAATTTGATGGAGATTACAAGTATTTGTTATATTGAAGTCAGGCAAAATTTCAACGCGGAGCAAGTAGGTACATCCTTTTTAAATGTTTGAACTAAATTCACGTTTTGCTATTTATTCGACTTTAATGAAAAACGTAGTTGCGGTTGTCTATATATAAAAAAAAAAACATTTCGTTGTTATTGCCACACAATAAAAGATATCCGTACTTAGAGTTAATTTTTACGTATTCACGATTCGTGATTCGCGAGTATGTTTTTTTTTCAAATTCCTGTCAACCCTAAGGTCGAAATTAGTTACTTTCAACCCGCTACAGAGATAGACAATTTAATGACCAACTTTCAGTCAGGAAAAAAGTGCATTCCATTAAATTATAATACGAAGTTAACATAGTGGAACTGACATATATTTAAAACTAATGTCATTATAGTGGGTTGCGATTGGTTGCAAAATTGTTGCCATATAAATCTTATAAATAGCGCCGTCTTGACAACCCTCATATATTTCTGGTCAGGCTTTAAATATCTTCTTCTATCCATACTAATATTATAAATGCGAAAGTGTGTCTGTCTGTCTGTCTGTCTGTCTGTCTGTCTGTCTGTCTGTTACCTCTTCACGCTTAAACCGCTGAATCGATTTTGATGAAATTTGGCATGGAGATAGTTTAAGATCCGAGGAAGGACATAGGATAGTTTTCATCCTGGAAATTATCCCTAAAAAGATTGAAAAGTGAGTGAACAGTATAGTAGTGACATTGATGACCCTGTAGAATTTGTAATGTCATTATTAGACCAAGAGCACAATTGCTCTTAAATTTGCTTAGGCACTTTTAATAATCCCTTTTATTAATTAAGGTGATTAGGTGGATATCTATCGTGTTGTACGAGGTTGTTGATAAATACGGAACAAATACGAAATACTCTCTGTCTGCCTGTCTCTCTGTTACATTTTCACGCCTAAACTTCTGACCCGGTAAAGATAAAATTTGATGTGGTGTTATAGACCCCGAGAAGGACAAATAATGTTACTGCAGTTTTAAGGTGAAAAACTTACATGTAAATGGAGGCGGTTCGAATAGGCCTTTGTTTTCTTTCTGTTACACATTTTAAAAACCTATGTAATATTTAAATAAAACAATTTAAACGGATTATATCGCGTATATTAATTATTTGAGCCTCCCTGACGTTTCAATACCTGATGTCTCAATACCTGAGGCCCGTGAAGTGCAGCATCCCTCTGCAGAGTGCTGGTGTTTACAAGCTGGACTGCGAGTGTGGTCTATCATACATTGGCCAAACGAAACGTAGTATAGCTAGACGGGTTAAGGAGCATGTAGCTGATGTCAAGCACCGTCATTGCAACAGGTCTGCAGTCTGCGAGCATGTCATGGACAAACCAAACCATTCAATTAATTTTGATAATACTTCAATCCTTGGCAGAGAGAAACGATATTTTCCCAGAATGTTGCGCGAGGCTATTGAAATCAAAAAATATCCCAATTTCAATAGAGAAGGTGGTTTGTCATTACCACCGGCTTGGGATCCTGTTGTACATCTTATCAAGGATCAAGCAAGACACAAGACTGGAAACCTTGGGCCTCGAACGGTGTAAAACAAATTAATGTTAAAAGTAGTCAGTCAACCTTTGACAACGGTATCTGTAAAGGTACTGAACCGTCAGGGAGGCTCTAATAATATACGCGATATAATCCGTTTGAATTGTTTTATTTAAATGTGTGACAGTCGCGGAAACCTAAGAAAATACTATGTAATATTTATTCAAACAGGTTACTACTAGGGGTTTTACTTATGTTTCTTTAAACCTACCTATTTCGCAGTTACCAATAATTTATTGACCTTATCACTTAAATTCTGGTCTTACACATCCGTCCATACTTCTAAGTTCCACGTGGACGTAGTCGCGGGCAAATCCATACTATACTTACTATATCCATCCATACTAATATTATAAATGCAAAAGTGTGTCTGTCTGTCTGTTACCTCTTCACGCTTAAACCGCTGAATCGATTTTGATGAAATTTGGCATGGAGATAGTTTAAGATCCGAGGAAGGACATAGGATAGCTTTCATCCTGGAAATTCTCCCTAAAAATATTGAACCTGTAGGAAATGTAATGATTAGACCAAAAGCACAATTGCTCTTACATTTGCTTAGGCGCTTTTAATAATCCCTTTTATTAATTAAGGTGATAAGGTGGATATCTATCGTGTTGTACGAGGTTGCTTCCGTACTGCCAAGTTCCACGCGGACGTAGTCGCGGGCAAAAGCTAGTATACATATAAACGGACAAGTCCTGACTGACTGACTCACTCATCAACGTAGAGCCGAAACTAAAACTACTGAACCTAGGAACTTCAAATTTCTAGAATAGATCAAGTATACGATGCAAGCAAGCACTAAGAAGGGATTTTTCAAAACTCATCCCTTAAGGGTGTCAAATCGAGGTTGAAAGTTTGTACGGAACTAACGTAATTTTCGAGTTAAGAGTAATAAAATTTTGTGTATAGATTGTCGATCTAAAAACAAGAAAACTAATTTCAGGATTTTTGAAAACTCATCCTTTAAAGGGGTTAAATAGGAGGTGAAAGTTTGTGCGAGGAACTTGGAATTCTTTGAGTAAGAGTGGTAATATTTCGTGTACCGGTGTACAGCTCTTTCTATACAAAGTAAGAAAACAAGTTTCACCATTTTTGGAAATTCATCTCCGAAAGGGGTTAAATGCACAGTGAAACTGTAAGAAAAACGTGGTCTGTTTGAGTAAGGGTGCATTCTTTTGCGTGTAGACTGATCATCAAAAACTGAAAACATGTATTTCAGCCTTTTTGACAATTCAACCCCTAATGGGGTAAAGGGGGAGGTGAAAGTTTCTATGAAGAGCTTGGAATTCTTTGAGTAGGAGTGGTAATATTTCGTGTACAGGTTCTTATTTGCAAAATAAGAAAACGAGTTTCAGCATTTTTGGAAATTCATCTCCGAAAGGGGTTAAGTGGACAGTGGAACTTCCTTGAGAAACTGGGCTTTTTTGAGTAAGGGGTGCATTCTTTTTCGTGTAGACCCTTCATCAAAAACTGTAAATATTGATTTCAGCGTTTTTGAAGTTCAACCCCTAATGGGGTAAAATGGGAGGTGAAATATTTTATGAAGAGCTTGGGATTCTTTGAGTAGGAGTGGTAATATTTCGTGTGTAGGTTCTTGTATTCAATAAAGCTAATTTGAATTTGAATTTGTATGCAAAGTAAGAAGGCGAGTTTCAGCATTTTTGGAAATTCATCCTCGAAAGGGGTTAAATGGACAGTGAAACTTTATTTGAAAATTGAGCCTTTTGAGGAAGCGGTGCATTATCTTGTGTGTAAACTGATCATCAAAACCCTAGAACATATATTTCAGTGTTTTTGAAAATTCAACCCCTCATGGGGTAAAGAGGGAGGTGAGTTTCAATGAAGACCTTGAGGTTCTTTGAGTAACATTACGTGTATAGATTCTTCTATACAAAGTAAGAAAACAAGTTCCAGCATTTTTTGAAATTCATCCCCGAAAGGGGTTAAATGGAAATGGAACTTTGTATAAGAATCGGGCCTTTTTTGAGTAAGAGGTGCGGGTAGACTCTTTATCAAAAACGGAGAATATTGATTTCAGTGTTTTTTGAAAATTCAACCCTCAATGGAATACGCTTAGAGGTGAAGGGTATAAAGAGGGATAATATTTCGGGCATAGGTTAATCATTACAAACAACTTTCACCATAAATGAAGTTAAAAAGTAAGAGATGCATTTTTTTATATTCATCCCCTAAGTATGTGAAATTGAAGGCGACAACATTTTTATGTTATGAATAAGAGGTACCTATGCGGGTTTTTTTGTAGAATATTCATTAAAAATTGAGAAAATAAACTTTGGAAATTCATCTCCAAAATAGGTCTATTTAATGGGAGGCGAAAGTTTGGAAGAAAAAGATGAGATTGTTTTCGTAAGTCTGGTCATATTCTGTGTGTTAAAATACTACTTTCAGAATTTTTTTAAATGTACGAGTATTGTCTGAGTAAAGGGGAAAGATGAAATTAATGAGTGAGGAATATTTTCGTGTATAAACTGCATTAATTTTTGGAAAGTTAAAAACGAAAAGAGGTTAAAAACTTTATATGCAAAACGTAGGATTGAGTGACAAAACTTCGTGTAAAAAAAATGCATTGTTAGGGTTCCGTACCTCAAAAGGAAAAAACGCAACCCGAAAGGATCACTTAGCTGTTTGTCCGTCTATCGAATAAAATGGAAATTAAAACCATATAAGGACTCAGGTCAGGACTATAGTCCTTTGAAGTTGTTAAAGAACCAAACTTCTAAGTTATGACGTAAAAAAAAGATCCTGCTGTATACCTATGCCATAACAAACGTCGATACTTTCAAGGGAATCAAACTTTAAGCTACTTAGGTATTTTCAGTTGAACTACTTAAAACTATGAATTTGGCAAGCATTTTGTGCAATAAATGTATTATAATACAGTGCGTTACTCTCTTACTACAAGTACTTATAGGGAGTCATTTATTTATTTATTTATTTAAACTTTATTGCACAAAATACAAAAGTAAAAGTACAAATGGCGGACTTAATGCCATAAGGCATTAGTAATCTGATATGACAAACTATACATTACTAATTAAATAAAAAAGTAGTCTGTATTTAAAGTACGTAAAACAGTTTTCCAACGGTAATGTTAAATACTTAGTTCATTTTATTCATAGTTCGTAAGGAACCCTCTGTGCGCGAGTCCGACTCGCACTTGACCGGCTATTTGTATTAACTGAGAATATTGATTTTAACGTTAAAGGAAATCCTTAAGGAGATTAAACTTTTGACTATGATTTTGTTCGGTTCATCGTGGGTTCATCGGAAAATGAATTGCCCCATGTGTATAGCACGACGTGATCTAGAAATATATATAAATCTACTAGGTAGGTACCCAAAAAATTATGTATGCGCGCAGATCTGATTTCTATTAGTTGTATTATTTTAAGAAACAATAAAACGGGTAGAAAGCTAGAAAGTTACACAGATAATGTTTCCAGACCCTGTGCGAGCGAAGCCGCGGGCAAAAGCTAGTTTAAGTATAATAAAATGTCGTCTTACTTTTAATACTTACACAACTTTATTAAGATACGCGTAACTTTTGATATTAATTTGAAACTATAATTTTATGATCTGAAAGAATTTCCGTCTCTTTAGGGTTCCGTACCTCAATCGGAAAAAACGAAACCCTTATAGGATCTCTTTGTTGTCCGTCCGTCCGTCTGTCTGTCTGTCAATACCCATTATCTCGAAAACGCCTGGAGGTATCGAGTTGAAAATAACACCATATACTCAGGTCTACGGTCCCTTGAAGCTGTGAAAAATCAAACTTCTACGTTAACGTGAAAAAAAGATATGGCCATTTATGTCGCAAACAACGTACATTTCGACACTCTCAAGGAAATTTAAATGATAGGGCACTTCCCGATGACCTAGAACTACTTATGAAATTTGGCAAGTAATATCGTCACATACTACAAATACTTATAAAAATCTGAAAACTAAACATTTGTAATAAAATCATATAAAATATAGTCCTTTTCAAACATCATATTTGGAGAACTCGGTTGCGTTAAGTTTGCACCTCGTTTGTATGCAGCGCGATACATTTCAGGTGCGAACTTAACTCAACCAGACCAATTAAGATGGGATAAGTGAAAGTTTATACGGAACCCTCGGTGCGCGAGTCAGACTCGCACTTGGCCGGTTTTGTTATTTGATCCTATAAGATTAGAAATCAGCGTCTGGAAGAATCTTATGTTTAAACAGATACAAAAGTTTCGCCAAATTGAAAATATTTTCACGTTGTTATTTGATTTAATTGTTCGATGTATTGTTTTGGATCATTGCATAATATTTGAGAAATGCGCTAAAGTCCCTCGGCTAGAAAAAGGATTGCCAGCCTCGCATCCTTAGGATATACTTACTCGACAGGCAATCCCCGTTTTCCTGGCCTCTGTAGTACCTATATTTAGGTATAGTTAAAGTATTACAAGCTGAGCTAATCCACTTACCTGCATTCACAATAGCATTGTGTCTAATACAATCTTATCTGCTTTTGTTCTCATAAACGCGAACCTGGCGCCAACCAGTTACTTACAAAAAAAGGTTAGAACTACATTGCGTGGATATTGAATTTTCAGCCTTATTCCTTGTTGAATAGGTTTAAAATGTTTGTTGACGAGAGATCATAGTCCTTTTTCAAGAGAATACGTTCTTGAGCAGGGTCAAACGGTTGTAAAATCCCAAAAAGTTATGATCACCATTATTCTGTTAATGCATTTTGTAGTCTAATGTCCAAGGAAATAGAGTCGATAATCTATATTAACCTTCCAAGGTGGTTACAATCTGCTTTTACTACGAGCTCGTTATCTTAATTTGCGGTTTACCAGTTGTGGTTTGTTCAATGGTATTCAGTTCTTAAGTGGATTAGCTCAGCTTAGATAAATCCAACTATAATGTACAAATCTACTTTATTGCACACCTCAAGTACACAATCCACTCCACGTTAATATAAAAACGTAAAAAACCCTAAACCTATCAGTTGTGTCGGGACTCCTTTTTTTAAATTATTTGTGCTTATAGCGACCACACTATGTATATAGTATCAAGACTACCTACTTATTAGGTATTGTTGGAAAGATACATCCCTGTAACCCACAAACAGACGGAGAGACAAGCAGCGGAAGATCCGCCATTTTTGTTCTAAAAGTTTGCCGGCAACTACCTATACATAATTAATAGATACGGGTTAGTAAGTAAGTAGGCAAGTATAAGTACTTAGTAGTAGGCTTTAATTCTTAAGTTATTTATTGTTATGGTTACTTAGCTCTTTCTTTTAATTAATTGCTATTAAGTTTAAATTAGGTGCTGAAACATGTATTAGATATACTAGTTCAAGGCACGCAACAGAATCTGAATATTGCAAATTAAATTCAAAGTAGCAATAAATATTCAAGCGGTTTTAATTTAATATTAAATTTATAAATCTTGCCAACAGAGTACGAAAATTCGCTATCGAAGAATATATACTCGCCGCTTAAGGTTACGGTTAAAGCTCCACAACTATCAATTTTGGAGTAAAACAAAAAGGCGGTTGTTTAAAAAAGTTCGCAATTTTAGAGCTGGTTCGACCAGCGTCCAGCGCAACCGAGTAGCATACTCGAAACTAGCGTGCCGTCACTTTTAGTTGAATCTCAGTTTTAGTAAGAGCGACAGGGATGAAATGAACGTGCTCGTTTTCGAATGTCGTTGGAGCTCCCAGGATCGGCCATTGGAGTCGAGACGCACGACCAAGTCCCTTGGGCAACTTTTTATTATTGCATTCGTTCGCTGCAAACCCGTTTGACGGTTTTAGTGTTATGTTATGCACAATATCATGCTGTGTATGTGTATGTTGTGGTATGGGTTCGCCTCCAAAAGTCGCTTTATAATTTATGGGCACGTAATAAAATCATGTAAAAGTTGACGGAAATTGTCAAATGCGTATACAGCTTTTTTTAAAGGAACAAAAATGTCTGACTCATCTCATGCCATTGTTGCAAAGACATTGTCAACTTATGACAACTTAGGTATATTTATATTAGTACATTTACCACAAAGACCGGGAAAATAGGGATTGCCGGCCGAGTCAGTGTACTTACTTGTATACTTAATGCTTTTCTCAAATACGGAATCTAATAAAACAATGCCCTGATGTTGTGTCAAAAATGTATGTTAAAACAAACGAAACTTTGCAGTCCTAGGCCCGCAATTTCTTTTCATTATGCATCTGTCGTCTCGCCGCACTCGAAATGTGAGACTTCGAATATTTAATTAATTGCACGGGTAAGAAATATATTTTTTTTTCGTGTGCGTGAGGGTGTGATAGCTAATTTGTGTATACTTGAGTATACAGTTAATGCGTCATGTTTGAATCCGGTGCAAAAATTGCACAACAATTTGCAAATCGTTTGTTGGATTGGGATATGGTAATTTAAAAAAACAACTTGCTAAACCACTCGTTACCTATAGAAAAACGGGTCACAGCATCTTCCTGTGTGTGCTAAAAAAGGAATAGGTAACAAAACTTGTGAAACAAGTGGCATTCATACTCGCACAAGAACTATTTACTTAGTATATTAAATGTATTATTTCTTGTTAGGCTCGTTGACCTCAGATACTCTTTCTGTGAAAATACCAAAGTATCAACCCTTATTTCGGTTCAAGAGTTCTTCACAGAACTGTCTCACGACAGACATACAATAGAGATTAGTAATATCTAAGATTGCGTTGGTTATAATTATGTAGACCGTGGCAGTTGCCGAGTCTGCCAAAATCCCATGGGTCATATCCTGGGTAGTGATGTGCCGTTGAGAAAGAATGTTTCCCGATTTGTACGGAGAAAGAACAGGAAAGTGTCCGGAAATTCCCGGAAACGGCACATCATCCACCATCCCTTACATGGATTACTTAGATCGCCTTTGTACCTGTATTTTTATCATAGATGTATATTTGTTTTTGTGTACAATAAAGTGTTCACATACATACATTAATCCTGCGGAAAAGCTCTTATTCGGATCGTACGGAACTATAGGTACATCAGTTATTATATATTGTAAAATAAAATATAATAATATTTATTTCCTTCACAAACATCAATCGCACGAATAATCTCACTTAATAGTAAAGCTATGTACATACTGTTTTACAGCTAGCAGCTAAAATCTTTTGATGCTAGTGGGACTGGACTGGTGTCCGTACTATGTAACAAAACATGTAATTATAAGAGATCGCTATAGGCTTTCATCGTCTGAACGTATTCGTTCTTAATAATTGCTTTACTTAGACATTATTTACTAATTATACAATGTAATAGTAGATAGGTATAACTTTATGCCAGAAACCATAATCCGCTTGTTTACAACTAAAGGCGTCATACCTGTAATGTCACAACAGCAGAGTCATATTCTCAAAGGGGATATACTATTTCTCACTTAAGCATTAAAGTTTTCTCATGGGAAACATGCCGTAATGTGAGTTACATTAGAAGTTGAAGCGTTAGCGTTTGGCTTCCAATGGCGTGCTTAGTCCGAGGCTTGGTTATTGAAATACAACACCTTGTGCGATAGCCGACTTGATACCTCGACAGTTTTTGTTCCGTGTAATACAGCTACAGCCTACTTGCACTGAACTAGCAATTTTTTTGACACGTTCACGGACTCTACTCTGACGTAAATTGTGGCCCTCGTGATATGGTGGATGATTTTTAATTCAACAACCCTATCCTCAGCCGGCTATTTCTAATAGCTTGTACAGGAACCACGTGACCCTATGCCATTATTGGCTTAGACACGTATCGCTATTGCCCCAGCAAACACTCCTGCTATAGCACACAAGCTAATCCTTTCACATACTCTATAACTACGTCTATTGACGGACCATTTGCATTTTATCTGTCTTATTAGTTCGGCAGATGAAGGAATTGCCTAACTTCTTGGTACGCGTGGGAATATTTTCCATGGTGAAGCGATGACATCGCAAATAGCCACGTTCCGTGGTTCCATGACGGAAATAGGAGGGTGGGATAAGAGAAAATAGCTCTTCAGAGCATTCGCTATGGTATAGGCTACTAATTTATACTAATTACTTGGGATGATGTTTACTACTCAAATTCTTAATTCAGCAGTTGATCGCCTTTGGACGAATCTCTGCTCTGAGTGTGTGAACCCCGCGGTCTTAACGTTATCCTGGTCTCACAATTGTTACTATGTTATTACCACACGGATGAACATGACGCTATAACTGTAATCAAACTAGAATAAGACTCCAAAGCGTTTTTAGGATTCATAAGAATCAAAACTTTAACGTGACTTTAACGATCTTCTAACCCAACATTAGTATAGGAAGGACGAAAATAAAAATGCTGTATAAAAGCTGAAGAGTCACCCGTCAGCTTCCGGACTTAGAGGATCAGGGCACCTAGTCACTTGGCATTTGGGGCCCCCTCCCCTATAAGGAGAACATTTTTTATGGGCCCTAGGCCCTATAGGCCCACAAGGCTTAGGGGTAAATACGGCACTAGTCAGCCCAAGAGGACGCGTATGACGTTGCTAGAGAGCTATCTAACAGATAATGAAGGACCTAATCTATCTTTAAATAGCCAAATTTTGGGTTGCTAAAACGTCGCAAATTGCAATTGACTTCGGTTATCCTTAATTCCGAGAATAGACGCTTGATAAATTCGGTACTACGTATAGCTACGTGGCCTGATTTCGATCAACCGTTTCATGAGGTTAAATGACTATTCCACGGGTCAATTATGTTTTGTTTCAACAATCTTGTCGTATTTGTTTTAAAGGCACAATGATTCAGTATATAGAAGTTTTTGTTACAAATCTCATTGTATGTTTTGTTGTAAATTGTATTAACTTAATCAAGTTAATCAGAAAGCGCCCAAATTTTCGCGTGATGAGCTTACAATGACACATATATCTAAGCTCAACTATAATATGTAAGCTCAACTATAATATACATATACAAGCACAGTTTGACGTACGTCCTAACATCGTGCTAATTAAATTATACATTGATTTTTGGAAGATATCTTCAAAGTACTTATTCTTCACATATAATTATTTTTTTAAACCATGTTGCACATAGGTATCAGTATTGTGGACGACTTCTTACCTAAAGGCATTCTCTATAGGTCAACCAATTTTATAATGGCTATGTAATTTCATCGGATCTACGTTTACACGATTTACAGAACAAAACTATATCCTTTCCGAAAACAGATGTGGCAAAAATACCACTACACCAAACAAAAAAAAACATGCTTTTTTAAACGTATACACTAAAAGACAATAACTGCAGTAAACCATTTTCACTCAACCAAGGTTAGGTAGAAAATAAACAATAAGCAATGTTGAAACAAAACAATTGCCCTAACCGTATTCAAGGGAATCCGAGGGCCGAGGGTTAAGTAAGACAATAAAATAATGTGTTATTTTTAACAAAGCTAAATAACTTTCTATAGTATAAAATTTACCATACAGGATGCTAGTTCGACGGAACTTTGCGATATCTTGAATTCAGCAAAATCTTCACTTTTTCAGGACATTACATCGGGATTATATTAATGTTTGCTATTGGAGTTGCATTCAATGACATTAACAAAAGAATAGAATTGGGATTGAGGCTGGGCGTTCGTACGATTTGGTTGCATTTATCAAGCGACAAATAAATGTTAAGCATTCCTCTCGTTCGCACCCTCATTAAAAAAAACCATCATGTGACATACGCAATCATGAATTTATAAGACTGCTGAAATTCGCGAAAACTTCTAGAAGCAATGTTCTATAAGTAAACATAAGAAGCAAAAATGTAGGTGCTCAAAGAAGCTATTTGCCGGAACAATATTAACATTAATTGCAAACAGCATAGTATAAGCACGGTTTAATAGAGTGGGCATTAACGTGGCATTAACCCACCGTCCGTCAATAGGCAGGCTTGTTGATTGAGCAGGTAATGGCAATGTCACCTTTGTTATCGCCACAGTACATAAAAGGCACTTGATTGTACATTGTATCATGATTTCAATATAGTGTGAAATGTAATGGGTTTTTTTATGATATCGGAGGCAAACGAGCAGACTGATGGTAAGCGATTACCATTGCCAGTGGATACCTAGTCCTGCAGCATCAGAGAAGCTGTCATTGACAACATTTCATATTTCTAATAAGTGGAAGTTCATATAGAGATCAAGAGAGCTATGCGTCCAATACACCCTAAAAACATTAGAAGAATGAGTAAATTTTAATAAATAAAAAGTCAAGTAATTAGTAATCTCAGGAAAAATATAAAAACATTGATTATTTCCTATTTCTAAGCGGAATACAGGGTAATAAAATTGTAGTCTTAAAAATATGAAATGTTGTTCGCGTGTTGACGGCGTTTCGGATGGGACCGATCTTTTCATAAAGGTCGTATCAGTCAGATATACTTCGAGTGACAGTTCATTCAACAGTTGGCGAAAATAATGATTATTCAGAGCATCTATTCCATATGCTTAATTTTTTACCATAACGCTTTAATATCCATTATTTTCATTAATTTTCATCACTCCTCTCTTCCGAAGCGAGTCCCCCAACCATACTAATAAGTAGCGTTGAATAACGCATGGGGTTAAGATCGTGCGCGATCGCATCAATAACGTGTATGAGATCATTCAACCACTCAATCACACATACATACAAGTTGCCACGACAGGCACCACCTTCCCTTTATGGTGGTCTGGTCAGTTTAAAAGGGCACTTCGCAGATCACCTCGAGCGCTCGGCTCCACTGCCGGGTTCCAACCAACATTCATAAGTGATTGGGTTAATATTAACTCACAAAAGATGAAAGGCCATTGTAATGCTGACGTTTGCTTAATCAGGAAACGAATCTCGAAGCCGAACTATAAATATTTCTTGAAAAGGTTGCGTGTTTCATCCGAGTATTAAAATGTCTTTAGTTTGGTTGCAAACTTGAATACGAAACATGAGCATTGTAGCGATAATGATCAGATATAATGTTGTAAATTTATAACTACGTAATTATGTATGCATCTGCGATAAAATTGAGTCGGCGCGGTGACACCACGACATTTTACCCAACTGCCTCGGGTGAAGGAAGTGGCATATGTAATTCAAGCATTATAAAACTGCTTATCGTATCATTTTCTAATCATAATCAACCCGCATCGGCAACACCTGCTTGTGTCATTACAGCGATTTTGTAATGATTTAAATTAGAATTACAACATGCCGTGGTATGATACTCGGATACAGAATCTAATCGTGCGCCGCGCTCGCACGAATCGATGCAAAAAACACAAGTTTACGTGTACTGCCACAATTAAGTGGTTTAAATGTACGCATGCGACCATAATCGTTTCGTCATACATTACTTAGATCAACATAAAACATTTGCTGACGAGCTTAGCTCTCGTGACGCTCTGTAAATACCCGCACAGATAAACAAAATCAATAATATCCGTACCTAATACGCTGATATTGCTGGTCCCTCGTAACCTTGAAATCCAGTTTTTTAAGCGCCATGGCGAAGTAAGCGGGGCCTACCTGATAAGAAATATATCAGGTAGGGCCCCGCTTACTTTATGGTTTTGAGTTTTACCAGGCATGACGTAAAAAGGCAAAACTGTCCCACCTTTTGTTACAGCATACATTTCACAATACTTCACGCGTCATTTATTGCATCGGATTAAGAACAGGAATGAGTTTGACGGTAAGATACATAATTTACACAGTTAGGTACCTACTTCCGGTTACCTACTATGTGTGTAGTAACTTGTTAAGAACTTTAGTATATGCACCAATTGTCAATTCACTTATCTTCTACTGCTACTTGTGTAGACCTCGCGACTTTATTTAGATTTAGAGTTTAGAAATATAGAAATGCCGTACGATGATCTGCCTGCAAAATAAAGTACTCAAAGCCAGCTCCAATATAAAAAATTAAACATGTAAAAGGATATCACAACGTTCCGCTGAATCGCCCAGGCTTTCAAAGATAGGTCCTTATTGGAGTGTGATTGATTATCGCATTAAAAATGTATTCTCTAATGAAATGAGTCCCCTAGGAAATAGAGGTATGTTATTATATTACTTAGTAACATTTATTGTTGCAACAACATCGGCATGTAGAAGCGCCAAAGAACATGGTTTATCCGTGGTGATTTCTGCTCCGGCGCTATTTAGAGGATATACCATGCTCCTTTTCCCATATTATCAGTTTACGTTAAGTTTGCACCTGGTAACTATGGCGTCGATAACAAATGAGGTCCATACTTAACCTAACCAGGTGTTACAAATTGAGGTTTCGTTCTTGTCTGTTTCCTCCAACAAAACTTAACCAATCTTTACGAAATTTAAGGAACAAAATGGTAAAGAAATGTTCTGTGTTGGACTATTTTGGTTTTTGCGCAAATTATTATAGACTTTGTGTACTAGGCGTCCGTTTGTGGCGGAAATTTGTCCAAATACAGACGCCTACTACACAAATTGTATAATATAGCGCAGAAATCGTAATGGTCCGACACAGAACATTTTCTTCCTATTCAGGTCCTAAAATTTCATAAAGATTGGTTAAGTTTTAGAGGAGGAAATAGATGAAAACGAAACTTCGATTCGTATGGAAAAATTACCACAGGTATTTTCTCTTAAACCCGATAAAAACACAACTTCGCGAACTTTGTGTCTTGTAGTAAACAGTATGAAATCGTCACAAAGACCGGACTGGTCAGGGCAGTTTCTGAGATGACACCTGGCAAATTATTATAAAGTTCCAATAAAACAATACTGTAACTGTTCGCAATTACCAGTTCCTTCGGTTAGCCTGCGTACGGCGAAACTGTTTACGGCGGGATATACCAGTCAACAAGGAGCATAAACAGTACTGGCAGATCCATAAGTTCTAGCAGACATAGTGCTTCGAAACCCTTAAGAACATAGGGGGTCCCTGCCTAATACGGACAAGAGATCCCTCACAGAAATAAGTTTGCCTTTGTACATATTTTATTTGTTATGAATGTATTTAAATTTCATTAACATGAAATTGGTAACTGTTGAAAATGAATCCACAAGACAGCCTTGGCCTAGTGTGGTGGTCACAACTCACAGGAAAGTCCTGTTAAATGGTAAATAAATGTTATTTTATTTATATTTTAAGTGTATAACCAGTGTGTGTAACCAGTTATTGTGTGTACAATAAAGTGTTTGAATACATATAACATAGCATGGTATATATTTTTTTCTTATTATTTTTTCCTACTAGCTATACCACGTGTCGTTTTAAATGACATCTGTCCGAAATATATATTTAATTGTGCAATATGGTCTATGACTCCGAGCATGATCCTCATTGCACTATCACTATTGCTCATTTACTATACCTGTTGAGGGTAATCACTCAACACTGCCTCTTCGGTAGCTCACGAGTGAGCACAGTGGACTGTATTATCGGCTCTCGGAATTCGTGGCTCCGGTTCGGTCGCCGTGGCTATCCCAGTCGTAGGCACGGCGGTTCAGACGCGGCACGTAGTTGCCACGTAGATGCTGCGTAACACGTAGCAAGATCGTACGTTCGTAGCTCGTAGTACAGGTTCGGTTTCGTAGCTCCGGATCCGATGCGTAGCTGCACGACGTGAATGTCACGTAGATATCACGTAGGGCACGTAGACCGAAGTTCGGAGATCAACCAAGCGAATGGGACCTCAGACGAACTTGGTTACGGCAGCAGGTCGACGCAGGTTCGATGCAGGTTCGAGTACGAGTTATAAAAACACTGGTTGACTTGTTCGTTCTTTAATTTTCTTCGGCAGTATGGTAAATAATCGAAAACAATAATTCCTTATAAGCTATTTCCTTAAGATCTAATTCGACTCGGGACTCGTAAGCAAACTACTGGCTCGCAGGCCAATAGGAGGCGTCGAACCGTACATTCTACGGCCGGCACGCCCCTTTCGTCAAGTGCGTTCTTTTCTAAGGATCGTTGTATGAGAAAGTGAACTAGCTACGTGATTGGCCGTTCATTTTCCCATTTTTCAGCCCTAACGGCTTTTCTGGTCTACGGGATGAGCGGTTCGGGGAGGGTCGTGTCTACGTTTACGGTTCGATATCTACGTGAGATGTCTCATTCTGTAGCTTTCATCGCACTGCATTAAATGGCCTTACGTTTTATAAGATAAGAGTTACGGTTCGTTATCTATTAAGTCGGATCGATCGATAAAGTTAAATTTACGTTGTGCTGGCAAGTCGCGGAAGGCTATAAAAGGTAAGTGCAATGAGTCCAGATGCATTTCTAAGTGTATTCTAAGCGATTAGGTCATAGTGAAGTTAATTTGAATTGTTAAAACGAAATTCCGATACGATTTCGTACTGAAAATGGGCTCTAATTGGACGGTTCATAATTCACGTTAATTTTACGTTAACGTGAATTGCGGCTGACCTAATTACTTTAGAAACATAATAAAAACGGATTCCTGATGGGATTATCCGTTGCTATCGCTTGGCACTATTGCGGAAGCGATAACAGGTGATGTAATATTATCATAACATTGCCACGTGGTTCGGCACCACGTGAATATCTTATGCAATATTCATCGCTATCGAATTGTGATTTTCGGATCGGGATTGGTTTGGGATTAGACCAGTTACATACATATGTCTCTTTTACGGACTGTTATATACATTTGGTACATAATAACTCGACTTATAGCGTCTTTTATGCGCAATAAAATAAATTAACGTTATGTACATTAAATTTCGCTTATAAATTAACAGTTTTCGGCTTGTGTCCGTAACAATTCTCCCCCCGATCGCAGAGTCGATCCCTCGGTGATGGGCAGGACCACAAGCCGGCTCGTAGCTCGCCTGAAGACTCCTCCTCTTGTCCTGACGTCCACGTTCCGTACTGCGCCGTCAGGGCCGGGGTAGGTCGCCTCCACGATGCCGCGCGGCCACACGTTGCGGGGCGCGCTGGAGTCCGTGATGAGCACGTAGTCACCAACGGCGACCGTAGGCTCCCGTGACATTGAGGATTGTCGTGGGGCTAAGGTCGGCAGGTATTCTCGGATCCATCGGTTCCACCAGTGGTCGGCGAGAGCTTGACTTGCTTTCCATGATTTGCGATCTGCCTCGTCGCAGGGGCCGGTTAGTGGGACCCCCGCCGGGCCGCCCAATAAAAAGTGATTGGGCGTTATCGCTTCGCTCTCGTTCGGATCAACGCTCACGTGTGTTAGGGGACGTGAGTTGACCGAATATTCAACTTCAGCTAGAAGTGTAATCAGGATTTCTTCTTTCGGGCTTCGTGTGTTTAGTGTAGCGGCGAGTGCAGTCTTGACGCTTCGTATGAGGCGCTCCCAGGCGCCGCCCATGTTCGGTGCGCCGGGTGCGATGAAACGCCAACTCATTCGGTGTTGCACGCCGTGTTCTTGTAGCGCCGGTATCCAGTCGTGGTAGGCGGCGCGTAGCTCAGCATCCGTGCCCCTCAGGTTTGTGCCGTTATCACTCCACATAACGGCGGGCCATCCTCTGCGGGCGGCAAGGCGGCGTAGCGACATGACGGCGCTGCTCGTAGACAGGGAGTACACGAGCTCCATGTGTACAGCTCGGGTCGTGAGGCACGTGTAAAGCGCTACCCAGCGCTTCTCGTGCCGGCGGCCCACAGTGACTGTGAGCGGGCCGAACAGGTCCACCGCACAGTAAGTGAAGGGCCGTGCGTGCGGCTGCAAGCGATCAGAGGGCAGATCGCCTAAGGGCGGCACGCGTGGGCGCGTGCGGCGGAGCACGCAATGCATGCACGCTCGGGCCACACTGCGAACGTTCGGTCGCAGGTGCAGGATCCACAGTTGTTGCCTTAAATCATTCACAACTGTTTCGTTAGAACAATGATGCGCTCGCTTATGAGCGCGCAAAATTAAAAGTTTCGTAAATGGATTCCGCCCGTCCAATATGACGGGTCGCTTGTTTGTAGTCGTGGGCGCGGCGTCGATACGCCCGCGCATATGTATGAGGCCGTCGTCTTGCAGCTGCGGGTCTAGCTTGTACAGCCGGCTGCTACGGGCAATGGCCTCCCCCCGTGAGAGAGCTCGGAGTTCCTCGGGAAAATCCCGCCGCTGGGCCCACTGCATCCACAGGTTTTCAGCTATTAAATAGTGACGTGTTTCTAACGGTACCTGTGTTTTCTTTTTCAGTCGCGCTATGAAAAGAAGTGCTCGGGCCGTCGCGCCGATCAAGCGATCGTAGTTGCTGAAACGCTCAATTTTTGGCAGCGGCGGGTCTACGTGATTCGTCACGTAACACCGTTCTGTCGGTACCTGCTCGGTTATTTCGATCGACGGCTCTGCTTGCGGTGCTCGAGTTTCTTGCGGCCATTCGGGTTCGGGTTGTCGCAGGAAATCAGGACCCACGTACCATCTATCGGTGCTCCTTACCACGCGATAGGGGTCCGGTCGAGTACCGTCGTCGGCCGGGTTCAGTTTTGTAGGGACCCAACGCCATTGTTCGGGTTCGGTGAGCTCCGCTATCTCGCCTAAGCGGTGGCTCACGAACGCGCTGTATCGGCGCGCGTTCTCGCGTACCCAGTGCAGTACGGTTCGGCTGTCGGTCCAGTAGACGATCTGCACGGGTTTCACGCGATGCTCGTTCTGTAATGTCTGCGCTAATCGGGCTCCTATTAAAGCGGCTTGAAGTTCGGCTCGCGGTATGGACAAGCGACGAACGGGAGTTACCTTAGATTTCGCTGCGGCTAAGTGTACTCGCGGCTCGTTTTCGCCCGTCTCCCCTTCCGTCCTCCAGTACGCGGTGGCGGCGAACGCTTGCTCTGACGCGTCCACAAACACGTGCAGTTGATGCTGCACGCCTGTACCTAGCTGGATACAGCGTCGCGGTAATCGCAGCTCGGCTACGTGTTTTATATGCTCTAGCCACGTAACGAAAGCGTTGTTTAACTCGCCTGGCAGCGGCGAGTCCCAGCTCGTTCTCAGGGCCCACACGTTCTGTAGCAGGACCTTTCCCGTCACGGTGTACTGCGCTAAGTACCCGAGCGGGTCGAACAGGCTCATCAAAGCGCTGAGGGCTTCGCGCTTCGTGGGGCCCCGCTTTAGTTCTCGTACCTCGGGCGGCACGCGAATCAGCGATGTATTGAAGCTCAACTCGTCGGTCCGAGCGTTCCAATATAATCCCAATACCTTTTGCTCTTTGTTGCCTAAGCTTGTGAGATCGTCGGCGGCTCGTTGCTCGGGCGGGATCTGCTCCATTAACCTCGTCGAATTCGAGGCCCAGCTTCGCAGGACGAAACCTCCCATAGCGTGTGAGGCTGCTACTTGCTTAGCGGCGTCGATCGCCTGCTGCTCCGTCTCGTATCCCGCCAAGAAATCATCCATATAATGATTCGTCTGGATATCGTAAACGGCGTCCGGATACAGCTCGGCGTTGTCCTGGGCGTTCCTGTTTCGCACGCTATGTGCTAAATATGGAGAAGACGTATTCCCGAATATCATTGATTTCATACGATATACTTGCGGCGGTCGCTCCCGGTTCATTCCCCTCCACAGGAATAGCTGCGCCATTTGATCGTCGGGTCTCATCTGGATCCGTAAAAACATCTCCTGTATGTCGGCGCTAACTGCAAACTCACCTTCGCGGAATCTGCACAGGATACCCGGGAGTGACTGCAGTAAATCCGGGCCCTCCAGCAGCTTGTCGTTCAGCTGACGTTCTGCGAGGTCGCCCTGGAATCGAATACTAACCTGATTTTATTGCCCTTGTTTATGTTGCGTACAGCAAAGTGCGGCAAAAACCAGGTTTTATGACCGTCGTAATCGCCTATGTGTCGCACGGCGTACTCCTTGGTCAGCAAGTTATCTATTTGCGCGGTGTATTCCGCTGCAAATGTCGGATCCTTATCCATGCGTCGTTCGATGCCGCGCAACCTATTATACGCCATTGTATAACTGGGCGGCAAGCAGGGTTCGTCGTCGCGCCACAGTTGTCCAACCTCGTAGCGCGGGCCGTCGATGCGTTTAACTGTCGCGTTAAATATGTCGATAGCGCGTTGATCCTGCGGGCTCCTTTTGTCGATCAACTTCACGCCTAGCGCTTCGACGTCGAAGTACCTTTTCAACGCCATGTTTATTTCTCGGTCTTCATCCGAGAAAGCGTGCATGACCACCTCTCGATCGCTCTGGTTTCGTAAGTAGCGTGGGGCCATACCGTATATTGTCCATCCGATTTTCGAACGGATCGCCACTGGGTCGCACTGCCTTCCTGTCCTCGTCTCTAGCGGCAGCGTCAGGTGCCAGTGGTCCGCGCCCAATAGTATTTTAGGCGCGGCATGTTCGTAGCAGGCTTCGTTCAAGTCGGCTAAATGTTCGAAGTTGAGTACCGCCCTACGCGGCATGTACTGCTCGCGTAGTCCAAGTTGCGGTACAGTGCGCAGCGTAAGCGAGTGTGACGGGCCTCCATTCGTAGCTCGGACGCTTACCTCTACGCGCTGACTCGGTTGCGTTAGGCATATCGAGCCTACGCCTTGTATGACGAGAGGTTTTTCAGGTCCCGTTGCTCCTAGTTGATCCGCCAGTCCCTGATCGATGAGAGATATCGTGCTCCCCTCATCGATCATACAGAATGTTTCGATGCTTCCGCATGGTCCGCTCACAACGATAGGCATTATTTTAAGCATTACCTTCGTGTTTGCGTCGACGGTATTGGCAGTTAGCTCCGCCGTAGTGTGCGCGTGCTCGCTCTGCACGGGCGTCTCGTCTCTACGCGAGGGGCCGGGCGCCGCTTGCGCTGTGCTACGCGTCGGGCGGGCTGGGCGGTCGAGTGCTACGTCGGGTGCTACGTGGGGCGCTACGTGGGGCGGCGCCTTACTCGTAGGCGGCGTCGTATCGTGTAGCAATTTGTGGTGCGAGTGTGGGCAGTTGGGCACGCCGCAACCTTTCGCCGTGCAGTTCTCGCGGCGGTGTCTTTTGTCGAGACACTTGTAGCAGATGCGTGCGTCTCGAGCCCACTCCCATCTCGCTCCTATCGTCATACCTAATAACTTGCGGCAGTCCGTGGTTCGGTGTGTGTTGCCGCAACACAGACAGGCGTCCACTCGTTCTGTGGCGTATGTCTGGGCTCTTACGGGTGCGGGGCGTCGTATCGCAGCTCCGCTGTTCACGGGGTTCGGGCGTCGGGACGGCAGCGGCTGGTGATTCACGTTCGTAGCGGCTGGGCGTCACGACGCCGGGGCTCGTGCGTGCGAGAATTGTAATTCGGCGTCGGATTCGTCGAGTAGGAATTCCGCTAGCATTACGATCTCGCACTCACCTGTTCGCATGTGTTCACGTGCGTGTGTGCACCATCTCGATCTCAGGTGCGGGCTTAGGCGGTCGGTAATCTCTCGGATCAATAATGGATTACCTGCGTAGTGTGACTTATCTAAGTCCATGAGCGTCGCGACGATGTTCATTACTTTTATGGAAAAAGTGTTGAGGTCAGTCGCGCTCGGTCCTAGGGCGGGCAATCGTTTCAAGTCCTCCAGCGCCCTGTCGACGAGAATGTCGGTCCTACCGAAATTCTTTTTTAATATTCGGATGATTAAGTCCGGACTCGATCCCGACGCCAGCATGTGTTGGACGCATTCTCGCGCCTCACCTTTCAGCGCCGCGCGGAGTCGAGCCATGTTCTCGAAATTCGAGAACTTGTACCGCTGCGTGCTCTCGGTGTACGAGTGGTAAAATGTCAACCACTCGTTCGGCAGTCCGGTATAGATCGGGAGTTCGTATACCTGTTTCGGTGGTGGACGAGTTATACTCTCGATGCGATCGGCGAGTCGGTCGATATCTTCGTTGCGGCTCGCGGTTCGGCTTCGGCTCGGACGTAAGAGTTCGCCTCGTTCAGGCGTGACCGTGCGCTGCCTCATCGGCGTCGGTTTAGCAGGCGCGATCTTGGCTCCGTCACTCACCTCGGTTCGTTGAAACCACGCATCGATACGCTGCGTGGTTTCTTGGTCGGTTGGCGTCCGTCGACCCGCCTGTGAGCCGCCAGCCTGGGACCCCTCAGCCTCGATCTGTTGCAGCTCGGACTCGAGTCGCTTCCTGACGAGGTCCTCTTCGACGCGGAGTTGTTGGCGGCGCAGCTCTGCGATGCTTTCGGCTGCGGCGAGTTCGGCTTGCTTCCTGCGGGCCTCGGTGGTGCTGCTCGTCGCGGACGTGACCGTAGGCGCGCGGGTGTTGCCGATGTTGAAGCGTACTTGGTCGAAAGCACGTTCGCGATCGGCTCGTTCTCGGGAACGATCGGCGGTGCGGGTCGCGGCTTGAGTCGCAGGCGCGCGGGCCGCGGGTGATTCGATTTGCGCATGCGCGGCGAGGGGCGCATTAAACGCGTGGTGCGCGGAAAACGCGAAAGCCTCGGGGCCCTCGCGGTCGCGGTTGTGGCCGGGCGCTCGTGCTTCGGGGCGCGCCGGCAGGTGAGTCGTCGGTGTCGAAAAGCTGGCTGCGGGGTCGTCGCGTTGCCCCCGTAGGCTGGCTCGTCGCAGGTGCTCCTCCAGTTTCTGCCGCCATTGGGTCGTGTCCGTGGGCGGCGATTCCGTGTTCGATCTGCGGCTCGGTTCGTCCAGGGCGGCGTGTTGTGGCTCCCTGGTGTCCGACAGTCGTCGATGCGCTTCGTGCATCTTCGCAGACGTGGATTCCCCTCGGTTCGGTTCGCTGGGGGCTCGGCCGTCTCGTGATGCTTGGCGTCTCGTGTGGACCATCGTTGTCGGTTGGTTCGGCGGTTCTTCTAATCCGGTTCTCGAATGACCAAAATGTTGAGGGTAATCACTCAACACTGCCTCTTCGGTAGCTCACGAGTGAGCACAGTGGACTGTATTATCGGCTCTCGGAATTCGTGGCTCCGGTTCGGTCGCCGTGGCTATCCCAGTCGTAGGCACGGCGGTTCAGACGCGGCACGTAGTTGCCACGTAGATGCTGCGTAACACGTAGCAAGATCGTACGTTCGTAGCTCGTAGTACAGGTTCGGTTTCGTAGCTCCGGATCCGATGCGTAGCTGCACGACGTGAATGTCACGTAGATATCACGTAGGGCACGTAGACCGAAGTTCGGAGATCAACCAAGCGAATGGGACCTCAGACGAACTTGGTTACGGCAGCAGGTCGACGCAGGTTCGATGCAGGTTCGAGTACGAGTTATAAAAACACTGGTTGACTTGTTCGTTCTTTAATTTTCTTCGGCAGTATGGTAAATAATCGAAAACAATAATTCCTTATAAGCTATTTCCTTAAGATCTAATTCGACTCGGGACTCGTAAGCAAACTACTGGCTCGCAGGCCAATAGGAGGCGTCGAACCGTACATTCTACGGCCGGCACGCCCCTTTCGTCAAGTGCGTTCTTTTCTAAGGATCGTTGTATGAGAAAGTGAACTAGCTACGTGATTGGCCGTTCATTTTCCCATTTTTCAGCCCTAACGGCTTTTCTGGTCTACGGGATGAGCGGTTCGGGGAGGGTCGTGTCTACGTTTACGGTTCGATATCTACGTGAGATGTCTCATTCTGTAGCTTTCATCGCACTGCATTAAATGGCCTTACGTTTTATAAGATAAGAGTTACGGTTCGTTATCTATTAAGTCGGATCGATCGATAAAGTTAAATTTACGTTGTGCTGGCAAGTCGCGGAAGGCTATAAAAGGTAAGTGCAATGAGTCCAGATGCATTTCTAAGTGTATTCTAAGCGATTAGGTCATAGTGAAGTTAATTTGAATTGTTAAAACGAAATTCCGATACGATTTCGTACTGAAAATGGGCTCTAATTGGACGGTTCATAATTCACGTTAATTTTACGTTAACGTGAATTGCGGCTGACCTAATTACTTTAGAAACATAATAAAAACGGATTCCTGATGGGATTATCCGTTGCTATCGCTTGGCACTATTGCGGAAGCGATAACAGGTGATGTAATATTATCATAACATTGCCACGTGGTTCGGCACCACGTGAATATCTTATGCAATATTCATCGCTATCGAATTGTGATTTTCGGATCGGGATTGGTTTGGGATTAGACCAGTTACATACATATGTCTCTTTTACGGACTGTTATATACATTTGGTACATAATAACTCGACTTATAGCGTCTTTTATGCGCAATAAAATAAATTAACGTTATGTACATTAAATTTCGCTTATAAATTAACAGTTTTCGGCTTGTGTCCGTAACAATACCCTAAATGACACTCTCTTCTCTCTCTTCTTTCTTTCCTATTACCCTCTGCTGGGGTGTAGGGCTCGAATCAAATTCCTCCATTTGCAGCGGTCTTGGGCAGTCTGTTCTACTTCCTCCCACGTCATGCCCAAGACGCCCAGTTCCTGCTCTACTGAGCGACGCCAAGTTGTTCTGGGACGGCCTCTCTTCCTTTTGCCAGACAGTTTCCAGGTCAGTGCCTTCTTGGATAGGTGGGTATCGGGCTTTCTTAATATATGACCAATCCAATGCCACTTCCGCGTAAGGATCTCCCTCTCTATTGGTGTCTGCTTGGTGATCCTTTACTTAATGAAACTACTATACTCAAAATATTATTTTGTCATTTTACGCCTAGTGATCCGTAAACCTCGTGAGTCTGATTCGAATTGAAAACAGAATCGAAGAATGTATATATATAATTATCAAACGTGCTCGCAAAATTTCACAAAAAAAATATGGCCGGCGAGAACAGTCGGAATTCTGATATACCTACTTACGATATAATTTTGGACCAACCTGAATCGGAGACGCTTCGATCGCCCGGTTAATAATGAAAATAATAAGTATACACGAACTATCCTCGGCGTAAACTCCTGCGTTGATTAGTCTACAAGAACGCAAACGAAAACGAGTTTCTGTCGCACTAGATGGGTTCGCGTAAAATGGCAAAACCTACTCTCCGTAAAGATGAAAGGCAATGACACTACACGAGCATCGTAGATTGTTACTGCCTTATTCCTCGAGTGATATTTGGCCTTGCAGTGTAAGGAGGCTTTTTGTGTTATTTATATTCGCCTACATGCACATTAAATATTGTTGTCGGGCCTATTATGTTGCATTATGAATTTTAATATAATTTTATTATAATAAGTAGGTACTTATTTATTTATTTATTTATTTAATCTTTATTGCACAAATGAAAAACAGATCGTACAAAAGGCGGACTTAATGCCATTGGGCATTCTCTACCAGTCAACCATCGGGCAAAGCAGATAAGTTGTGGGCGGTGCAACTAACATATAGGTTTTAATAGATAAATACATATATTTATTATACATACATATATAAATAAATACTGACTAAAAAGCAAAACAGATATGCTAAGATTTCTTCATTCTGCTATAGAAGAGGTCACGCAAGGATTTTTTGAAATTTAACTTGTTCGGGGCTGGCTTGATCTTAAGGGGAAGGCGGTTCCAGAGGCGGGCCACTTGGACGGTGGAAGATTTGGACATGAAACCTGTACGGTGAGGAGGGATAGAAAGAGATAGATTGCCGGAAGAGCGAAATTGACGGTTAAGAGTTAAACCATAAAAGTGGAAGAAGTCTTTGAGGTATTTGTTTGGGAGAATTCGAGTCTTTGAGAATTGAGAAGAGAGTGCAAAGCATTCGCATTTCACGTCGTTGACGGATAGGAAGCCAGCCGAGCTGATGCGGTAAGAAGATACGTGGTCATACTTACGAAGCCAGATAATGAAACGAATACGGTTGTTGAGAAGTCTTTCCAGTTTGTTCAGAAGCTCCTCGGTTAGGTCCGGATAACACACATCACCGTAGTCAATTACTTATAGGTGAAATTAACGTCTGAACTAGCAGGATCTTGGTTTTAATGGGTAAGAAGTGCTTAAGTTTGTTAAGAGCATGCAAAGAACCCATGACCTTCCTGCTAACCTCGGCAACCTGCGTTTTCCAACTTAGAGTGCAGTCCAAGTGAACACCTACATTTTTGACGCACGAACTATAAGGAATAAGTATGCCGTTAAAACTTAGTGGAGTGAGAGTGTCGAGGTCAATTTTGGCAAGCTTGCGGGAGCTACCTACGATAATAGACTGACACTTTGGCAGATTAACAAATAGACCGAATTTCTCGGACCATTGCATTGTTGTATGTGCAGGAGGTCTAAAATTTAATTTGTCAAACTTACGCCTTTGGAATTCAAATGTTGCGTGAATACGTAAAAGCAAGAGGTAGAATAAAGTGTTGTGTTTGAAGATGCCTTTATTTTAAACTTGTTCTACATGAGGTCTCCAACCGGATGCACTGGTCCAGTGGATCTCATTTTCCTTTAAATTTTGTGCCGTCGTAAAGGACTCAATAGACGAAACCTAAATAAAAAGCGGTGTAGAATGAGCTAGGGATTACTCCACAGTAAAGAGCCTAGCTCTTAAAGATATGATGATGAACAGTCAACAGTAGGGCTAAGGTGGTGGTCATGAGATGGTGCTGTATATATTGAAACAAACTAGGCAAGATAATTAACTTCTAATATGTATGTAACCTAAAAGGTTACGCGATTGCCAGAAAAGCTTACAACATGTTTTAACATGTTTACGCTGGTACGGACACGTAATGCGGAGACCCGAAGGCCACATGACCCGAAAGGTAAAATGAGCATGGAGTCGGGATCGATAAGACGCAGTAAACCCTGGCTCTCTTGGACCGTGGACGTCGGTGGTGAATAACGGCCTCAGAGACCTTTTAGACCCTATGACGACCCAGGATTAAGCTGGCGAAAAGCGTTTAAGAGAACTGACCCTAACTAAAATGGGATCAGACCGGATCAAGAAGAAGATATTTATGTAGCGTTAATGTAATATCCGCCAGACTTAAATTATAGGCACTAGATACTTAATAATAATAATAATTATTTTATATGGGAGCTGATAACGAAGAATGTAGAAGACTGTTATTGTCGTTTTTTTCCTACATGACAATGTTTTGTATAGTCTGTAAAAGACTGAAAGGCCATTATGTGTGTGTTATTGTCGTAACAATGGAGTTCGGCGTTTCCGTGTCATTTTTGAATGGTGGTTTATAGTTTAAATCTCTGGTATGTAGTCTATCCAATATCCGTACGTATTTATTATAATTAAGCTGTTATTTTGCCGTCTGAACTTCCTCTTTGGGATTGATTAGTTTCTGATTGTTATGTATAAACAAAAAGCTAATTATTAAATACAGTTCTTTATTATCTTCTAAGCATGGCGGATAGTGGTTTTGCGGATATCCGGTTTGTGATATTTAGGGCAATTACAAGGAAAATTGTATATTATTTAAGTACCTATTCTTATTAAAAACCGATATTGGAGTTTTTCCTTGAACACCCATTGAACAGGGCACCAATTAAATGACTAAGAAGTTTCCAAAGGCTCCAACTAATGTTTGGACATCCTTGAAATGTTCATTGACATGCATATTTATGCATATATAACATTATAAGAAGTTATTTCAAGATTTTATCCTACAGCTTTGTCACCGTGACTAATATGTATCGAGGGCTTCATTTTACAGGGGCGTATAAGCAAAGCCCCACTTTCCTGGAGAGGCAAAACACTGAACATCTTTTCTTCCTTCTAACCGATCTTTCTGCAATTTTGCATGGAGTATTTATATTGTCATCGTTTTTATCTAATACTAGCTGCGCCTAGGGTTACCAGATACAAATTTCAAAAGTCCTGACAAAATTCCTGATTTTCGGCCAAAATTCCTGACACTAGTCCTGAAATTGTTTAATTTGTCAATGTTGATTGATTTATGTTCATATTGTAAAACGATAATTGCGATTATTTATAAGTTGCAATTTATGAAACTCCAAAGTACTTGTAGCTTAACCCTTTTTGTTATTGTGATTTTACAGTTTTGAAGAAGAAGAAAGAAGTTTACAGTGTATACAATTTTATAGTTTCATTTATTTGCCGAAAATTCCTGACATTTCCCTTTTCCGGCCGCATTCCTGACATATGTCTAAAATTCCTGACATGTCAGGAAAATTCCTGACATCTGGTCACCCTAGCTGCGCCGCGCGGTGTTACCCGCTCATCTCACGGAAACACAATTTTTTCCGGGATTAAACGTAGACTATGTGTTAATCTAGGGAGTCAGCTACCTTCATACCAAAATGTATCAAAATTGGTCCAGCCGTTTGAGCGTGAAAAAGTAACAAACATACTTACACATAAATACAAAACAAAAACTTGTTATTAAAATTATTGTTCTGTACTGAATTTGTAAACTTTTTTTTGGTGTGCAATAAAGCATTTTGTATTGTATTGTATTGTAATACAATCACAAACTGTCGCCTTTATAATATTAGTACGATGACCAGTTCAAAAAACCGGCCAAGTGCGTGTCGGACTCGCGCACCGAGGGTTCCGTACAAACACTTTCCATCCCTAAGTGGTTAAGTTAAGTTTGCACCTGGTATGTATAGCGCCCCATATAAATTAGGTGCAAAGTTAGGTATTAATAGGTATTAAAAAAAAACTACTTACTAGATCTCGTTCAAAACAATTTTCGTTGGTAGTTTTTATAGTAATGTACATCATATGTTTTTTTTAGATTTTTCATTTTCTTATTTTAGAAGTTAGAGGGGGGGGGACCAACTTTTTTCCACTTTGGAAGCGTCTGTCACGCAAACTATTCGGTTTAGAAAAAAAATGTTTTAGAAACCTCGATATCATTTTTGAAGACCTATCCATAGATACCTCACACGTATGTGTTTGATGAAAAAAAAATTTTTGCGTTTCAGTTCTAAGTATGGGGAGCCCCCAATATTTATTATTATTTTTTTATTTTTGCATCAAAATCTTAATGCGGTTCACAGAATACATCTACCTACCAAGTTTCAACAGTATAGCTCTTATAGTTTCGGAAAAAAATGGCTGTGACATACGGACGGACAGACAGACAGACAGACATGACGAATCTATAAGGGTTCCGTTTTTTGCCATTTGGCTACGGAACCCTAAAAAGTGTATATGTTATACAGTATACTACTTACTAAAACTATCTTACTTTTGCCAACTCACTATAGTTTGGTTGTGGTTTAGCGTATGGGAGTATGGCGTAGTTGGTAAGATGGCGTCATTAGTATAATATCTGAACTTTTCGATATTTCGATATGGTAGGTGTGCTAGTGCACTTGTCCTGACTGACCTATGAGAATTATCTATATAGAAATCGGGTTACATTGTAAGTAAAGCATCCTGCTCTACAACTCAGTAATTACTCGTGACGAAGAAAATCTCCGCCAATTTTGAATGGCGTCACAGCTCAAGCCTACCACTACCCAAAAAGCATTAACTACACATTAATTTTATAGAACCTTACTGCCTTCTTCTTCTAAAGCACAAGTTCCAATAACGCTGATCACGAGGAAGTCAGGAACCGGTTCGTCTTTGCGCCGCCGTGTCGCCAACGTTCACATGCCATTTATTATAATACCCCCATCTACCATAACACTAGGAAGTACCTATAAGTACGTATATACCTGTACTCGTATGACGTGATTGTTTTCATAACGGATTACACCTTGATTGCTGGTGGAAAATTTTATATCGAAGATGCAGCTCTGTCGGAATAGTGTATTGTACATACGTGTAAATTTATAATCAATTTTTAATAAAAAATAACTATAACGTCACCGAAACGTAGTTATATTATATAAAAATGGGACCAACTATAGAAAGTAACCTTTTTGAAAAAATAATTTTCCAGTCGGTCCAACCGTTTTCGAGAAATCTTGGAACATGCATAAAAATAAAATCTCCGACGCACTGAGAACCCACTCTTTTTTGACGTCTGTTGAAAAAGATGCGTGCTAAATCCACTCCCGAGACATAAGTACATTCTCTATATTTTAGGATACTTCTTTTACTCGACTACGGGAATAAACTATTTTTTTTTTCTTTTCACGTCAACTATAATGTTGCGTACGTTTTTTCATAGATTGAAAACCTCTCACATAAACCGTTTCAAATCATGCTTCTGTGCCACAGAAACTTCATTCAAGTAAAGGCAGGAAACTATAAATTCATTTAAATAAATTATTATGGCGGTTAAGTACTTATTAGCTAAATTTAATAGGAATTGGGAGGGACCAATGTAAGGCATATCCTAATTATGATTACTTATAGTCGTTTTACCATATAGTTTCATTTATTCACCTACAATAGAATGGGGGAAACGCGGATACATTATTTTAGTTAATCTCAGACTAAGTGCAATTAAGTTCTCTCATATGGCATTTCATGGAAAAAAATGCTGTTTGGCGTGTTTTCTAATCGCCCCTACGATAAGCAGTTTTTTCTTTTGCAAATACACGTCCTAACCGTCAATAAAATCCAACGATGGTACTTTTAAACATCTGAATCGCTCGATGAAAGTGCATTGAATTGATCAAATGCAAACTTGAAAACGAAACTGGAATTCCATCAAGAATAAAGGCCTCTACCCTTACCATGAGTTTACAGTGACCGTACGCGGTAGCGAATGCGTAAATGATTTGTATAGAGAATTGCTCCACAAAGTAACCGTAGTAACGCTGTCGTTAGCGAGTACGGTCACGTTAACTCATGGTAAGGGCACAGGTCTGAAGGCTCTAATCGGCAGCACCACGAATTATGTAGCTTAAGGTTTACTGGCCGGATGCGACGGTTAAAAGTACAGGGCATAGGACCAACTGCTTCTGAGGTGTGGAATTATATCAGCACGCACTAATTTGAATAATGAACAATGTTGCCAACCGGTTTGATCGAGGATCATACGGCGAACCAGCCTGCGTGCGGACCGCTCACTCGAAGCCTGCTACGTTTATTTAAAGCTAACAGTCAACCTTCATCATCATAGTCGTTTCAAAGTTAAAAGACGCTTCAAGACGTAGGTACATTGCTGAACGTTGCTCTTAAAATTGTGGTTGGGGTTTTTGATGATTATTTAAGCGTTTTAATCCGTCTTATTACTCTGTTCGCAATATTGACAAATTCATAAAATCAATCAAGGGCATTTTGATAATAATTATAGAAAGCCGGCACTTGTCCAAGACAAACGAAAATGGCGCCACAATTCATAAGGAGTTCGATAATGTTGGGGATAGAATAAGACGGTTAAAACGCACAAATAATCACCCTTTTATTATAATCACTGTATGATGCTAGAACATTATTCCCATAGGTATATCGTGTCATCTTCATTGTCTTGTATCGAAATTCCATGGTTTACTAAAAAAAAGCCAGAATGGCCTGGTTTCAAAACTGAGTAAGTTACTTAAAGATGTCAATTTCTTAGCATTTCCGGATGTTTTTACTATAGATCCTCTATCCTGAGAATTCCTCTCATCCCATGTCGCGTCACTTACGAGTAACTGATCTTTTTTGTCAATCTTCATTGTTTTTGTGTCAAAATTTCTCGGTTTTTATTTATACCTTTGTCTTTCGTTCAAACAATAGTATGTTCAGTATCGGTTTCATCTTCAGGGAAATAATCTTCCATCAGCGTCTTTATGTTGAATCAAGAAGAACACTGTGAGAGGCGAATAAGATTTTATTAAAATAAATTTACTAAATTTGAAAATTTAATTGCATGGCATGGCGGATTAAGTACGTTTTCTTACAAGTGGTTGTAAAACATTTCCCTTTTATTTGCTTTATAAGTAAGTAGTGTTCCTTCTGAAAAAATTAACTGCATTGACACGAGCAATTGATGTGACAGAAACTATAATTCCTTAAAGAATCTTGAACACTTCTCGAATGCGCGTCTTCTAGTGAAAATTCACCGCAAATTGAAGTGCCTTTTTACGAATATTGGCCGGCGTTGGGCGCAATGGACTTTAATTCTTTATACTAGGAACTCGTGTGGGTTGAAGAGCAATGATATCTTGCTCACACGCATAATGTTAGCAAAGGATAGGGCATTGTTGTGCGTCGAAAAAACAGTTAATTCGACGAGCAGTGAAACCACAGGACAGCGTCCAGCCATAAAAGCGAACTGATAAAGTTTATGCCATTCCGGAGAATGGTTGTGCGGGTTTTTTTCAAATTACAGGGTTGTAAATAGAGAACAGAAGAAAAGACATTTGTTCAACACATACTAAATTGTAAGAAACTTCCATACTGCGGTGAAATCAGCGTCACCATTTTGCCACTGTAAAATTAACATGTCAATTTCAAATAAGACACATAATAAATATGACAAATATGTTACAATTCAATCAAAAGATTGATAAAAAACAATCCCTTTTATATGCATAGTATGTACATAATTAATTATGAACCAAGTGATAAATATACTTAGGGCATTTTTTATAAAGCCTGGGTATTCCGAATAATGACAAGCTTCTTAGGTCGGTTAAATGAGCGTAACTGCCCCAATTTATCTTTTGGTCCCTAACGTACAGTCTGATCAAAAAGAGTAGAAATTAAAAAGTGGCATACTTTTTGGTCAGAATGTATTAATCATAATACCCGGGCATTAGTTGTAACTTATATATCATAGGTTTGTTCAAATGTTAACTGGAAGAGATTCCTTAGTGACAAGTTCGCCTTTCCACATGCTTATTCTATAAAATATTATGTGTCCAGTAAATTAACACACATGACACAATCGTGGAATTGATGGACACGTGGTCGCATGAAACATCAAAACATGTTGCACTACCCAGATATCAGACAACGTATAACAAAGAGTCAGGATGAAGCTATAGCCGCTATATATACGATGGAACAGTCGTTTCATCGCAACCGGAATTTTCTTTTTATGCTCTCTCTAAGAATTCCAAGTTACATAATTTAAGAACAAAGCAGCTTTAAGAAACCAGTCAAGCGTGAATCGGGCTCATACTTGAAGGTTTCTTTGCCACTGTAAGCAAATAAGCTTAGAAATTACCACGGTTCTTCTACGGGATTACGGGACCCGTTTTTGCTTTTAAATGCATTTTTTTTATCTTTCAATGTTAGTATGTAGGTATTTTCGGGTCAAATTTTGCAAATAAATTTTGAAACACATATAGTACCTAATTGAGCTAAAATTTAGCATAATTACCTGCGTAACTCGACAATATAAAATGGCTCCATTGAGGCTGGTCTGATGATGGAACCGGGTCGTGGTCATAGGAACTATATAATAAAATAGGGTCCTATATCCTTCGGCTACGGGACCCCAAAAACCTCACGCCTGCAGAGATGGCGAACAAAGCTCGCCAAGTTATGTTTTTTTAAAGTCCCCAGAAGTAGGCCTGGCTATTTAAAATGTCACATAAATCGCGACCGCGAAACGAAACAATAAGGGCGGCCATCTTTGTTTTTGTTTTTTCGCCGTGGCAATCATTGGCCGAATAGCGGTGTTATATAATACTGCCGGTCAGATATGTTGGTCTCCATATTGCTTTTTGTGAAGTGAGTTAATGTGAAGCGAATGTGGAATTATAAAACTTCAGCCAGTCTGAGTACCATGTCTAGTTCTAGTTCTTTTCCATACAATTTACAAAATTTCGATTTGATTGGTTAAGATTTAGAGGAGAAAACAAACAGTCGAACCTCGAAACCTGGATTTGATTGAAAAAAACCAGCCAAATGCGAGTCGGACGCGTGTACGAAGGGTTACTTACCATCAAATAAAGAAAACGGCAAAAAAAACACGTTTGTTGTATGGGAGCCCCACTAAATATTTATTTTATCCAGTTTTTAGTATTTGTTGTTATAGCGGCAACAGAGATAAAGTCACAGATTTACCATGGAAATTGTACTACTACTCTTCTTGTGCGTTGTGACTGTCAACTTTTCCACAAAGTGACGTCACCTTTGGTAACGATTTTGGGCCAACGCTTCTCTCACATTTTTCTGAATATTTTCTAAACTAAACAGGTAGGTATAATAAAATAAAAATAATGGTTTAGTGTTCCGTGGTAAAAAATAATGAAATTAGTTTTTTAACACTATTAAGTAATAAAAAAAAAGCAATTACGTGGCCGTAATATGACCGATACATCTTTCAAATGGCAATATATGGCAATCATAAATATTATCGTTACATTTTTTTTCTTTCATAATTTACCTTTATGTCAATCTTTATAAAAATAAAATATGGTATTTCAGAATCGATAAAATGATTCTATTAAGGTATATATATATAGCAATATCAATCGAATAAGACCCCCTAGACTAACTTCTGTTTTACATTCAATCTATTAAATATTTAATTTGATAAGAAGTTCGAGAACAAGATTTACACATCGCCCGCCGGGTTTGCCGTGCCAAGCTATTAATGAAACTTGATAACGACGTACCGTCTGCAAACAAATCTAATCATTTGTTTCCATTTGCAATTTTGTATTAAAATTTGATAACAAATAAATATAATTTTTAGTTAATCTGATTCTATACTAATTATAAAAACGGTTTAAATGCACGTAAAAATTTACAGAAACGGCCTGGCATGTTTCGAACTCATATGGAGCTCTTCATCATGGGGCAGCTATCTGTGCTGCTATGCGACTCGCGTCGCGGCCCACATGTCGGGCCGTTCCTGACAATTTTTACGTGAGTTAAACCGTTTTTTTAACTATCAAAGATGCCTCACGGTAGTTTTAATAATATTATCATATGATTCTGATTATCTTTTTGAACTTAATCACTTTATCAGGGACCTAGGCATCCCTAACTGGCGAGAGTTGGCTCAGGATCGTAGAGCGTAGCGTGATCTGGTGTCGGAGGTCAAGATCCACTTTGGCTCGTTGTGCTCTGTCAGTTAGTTCTTGATTCTGATCGAGCTAGTCCCAAAATAAGTTCTGTTAGGCTTGTGTTAAGGGTACTAGATGATGATATATTTACATATTTATATGGATAAATATAAACTGCAAATACATAGAAAACATGGACCCGAACGTGTGACAAGGTCATGTCGCCCATGGTATTTTTTACCACAGATTAAAAATATAACTTTGGTTAGCTGATTCACCTGACTAGTAAATATGACCAATGATAATAATGAGAATCAAGAACTAACGAACTAACTGAGCGCAACGACCCAAAGTGGATCTTGGCCTCCGATACCAGATCACGCCACCCTTTACGATCCTGAACCAACTCTCGCCAATTAAGGATGCCTAAAGCTTTGATGTCCCAGGAACAAACATTCGAGTTCTTCACACAAATACCTATTGGCCCTTGCCGGCAAGAGACAATTTGTTGTATTGTAAAATTGAAACCGGTATACAGTTTAATTTGTTGACCGTACTTCAAACTGCTCGCCATATAATATTGGTGTCGTCATTACCACAGAATATTTACTGTGGCCGGTCTATTAAACATAATAACAATAGCGATATCCAAATCACTTCATTTATTTGTTGTTGGCATTTCATTAAACTGGTTCATGTTAAAATGATGCTTATTATTATAGTCGGCGATTCGCCCCGCGTGTGTCATAAATTATGATATTATTATGTTGAATTGTGAATTTTTCATAATGCCCGGCCATTGTGAATAATTATAAGCTACATTGGCCTTTAGTTAGGTTAGGTTAGGTTAGGTTAGTTTTTAGTTCCCCCCCGAGGGTGTCCACCTTGTCGTGGTGGGGGGGCTCAGTACCTGCGGTTGGGCGCGGGGAAGCCAAGAGACACCAGGGACGCCTACGGGCCAGCGGGCGAGGGAGACCGAGAAGGAGACCGGCGGAGCATGACTCGGGTGGGCACTTCGGTGTTTGTGATGGACTTCACCTCCGTCGGTGGAGGAGACCGAGAAGGAGACCGGCGGGGCATGACTCGGGTGGGCACTTCGGTGTTTGTGATGGACTTCACCTCCGCCGGTGGAGGAGACCGAGGAGGAGGCTGGCGGGGCATGACTCGGGTGGGCACTTCGGTGTTTGTGCTGAATTGCGCCCCCGTCGGCGTTGAGGGACCCACGGGGTAGGGGCTTCTGTCCTCCCGTGGCGGGCCGAGGGGTAGGGGCGTTTGTCCTCCCTTGGCATGGGGAGTGTGTCGTGGGGTAGGGGCGTTTGTCCTCCCATGGCCGGCTGAGGGGTAGGGGCGTTTGTCCTCCCTCAGCAAGGAGGGTGGGACCGAAGCACCGTGTGTCGGTGGCGGTCCCCGCTTCCTGGGGGCTTGGGGAAGTGGTGAGGGTAAGGCACACTGCTATGCTACAGTGTGTCTTTCGGTGAGGGTTCGCTCTAAGGCGAAAGTGCCGGTGGTGTCGTGGTGAATGTTCGCGATCCCATGGCATCACCACTACGGCACGGGTTGGCAGCATCCCAGAGTTTTAGTGGGTAGGCTAGTCCTTCGCGGATTAGAGAGCCCCACATCACCAATGCGTAATATTTGACTCTACCCCCGAGGGTCTCATGTTACGTAGTGGTATGCAATTCAATGCATTTCTCCGGGAAAAAAAAAAGGTTAGTTTTTAGTTACAATGCCCGGGAATTATGAAAAATGCCCCATTTATCACTTTGTCCATAACATAATATATGTGACGTTATACCTATGAACTGTCAAATTGTCGACACGCTTTTATGGTAAGCGACTTAGTGTTACCTTTTGCTTGAAAACGTCACATAATATAATAATAGGTACTGCTCTGAAATAAGGTTAACGTAATTTTTGATGCCGAATTTAAACTCCTTAAACAGAGTATTACCTTAAATAAGGAAAATAAATGAATACCTATGAATATGGGGATTTGAAATCACATAAGTAGTTTTAATATTGTGATGTTACATTGTGTTACATTTACTGTTATTTCGAAAATGTGTATCTTCATATAATTTTTATTTCTTCCTATCATCTCATTTTTATAATCCATAGGTTTCAAAGACGCTTGAGAAAATCCCGACTTTCCCGATTGGGTTCTCCTATTAGAAAATTGTACATTAAAATGTAATTTTTTTAATACAGGCGTTAAAAAATGGCCTTTATTTTCTTTTTAGCCGTATACTACGTACCTACCTACAAAAACGTTGAAATTCCGTTAAAATGTTTTCGTTGACTCCAGCACCGTACCTTCAACTGGAACAAGACATTAAAAATATTAAAATGTACTTATTTACATGCTTGTTTTAATAACCACGTCTTAACGTCAATCCCATTCTATTAATGAAACCGCTTTATTTAACACAATACTGCGGAAATAGGTAGGTTCGCTATCGGCGTTCGACCCAGTTTTGCCGATAATGCTTATTATTGGCGACGATAACTACTAATGGATCGCTATCAATGAAAGCGAAAACAATCCGCGTTCGTCTGCATGAGATTACATATGTTTACGGTAAGATAGTTCCTGCAAAGGAACTGTTTCATTGGTTAAATTAATTTAGCTAAATACATGGTCTTTTTTGCGTCATAATTATTTTATACGCAGCCAGTAGATTAAATGGCTGGGCGTTTGGTAACTACTGGCAGTACTGGCATTCGATAGAATGGCTAATAGAAGTTGAGCCACGAATGATCTTTAGCAGGCTAGCAGCTAAGCATAATATACATAGAAGCCCCGCGGAGCGGGCCTTTGTCGACTGCCTCACATAAATGCAAGTTAAATATGTAGGTACACAACGATACGCCTAGCCATTGAATTGAATAGGCAGATAACACTTTAATACGAAATTACATTTGTTCGTCGAGTCTGGCAAGCCAAATAATGTTGACAGATATTTTCTTGTGGTATCACCAATTGTCTATTAATTAAATAATTTAGTAAGGTGGGTCCTCTACAAATAATTTTGATACTTTATGTACTACTTCTAATTCTAACATTCCGATGGAGTTGAAATTTGGCAGTACGTATGTAATTTTTTTGGTGATGGATTAATATATGGTATGAGAATGCCGTTTGAGAGATCGCAAAACGTCAAAAGTCTATTAGATAACAGTGATTAAAAAACTGAACTGTCATTAAAATGCGATGAGCTTCAAGTGACATATCTCATCTCAATTTTGGAAATACGAAGGCGATAATGATTGTCAAAAATGCTATTCATGCATATGAATTTCTGTTTTGAACGAAACGTAACTGACTAATTTCGCGCACTAATCGGTCAAGTTAAAATATGCGCCTGTTATATTTATGCCGTCACATACAAAGGAAACGCAAATTAAGTGCGACCGGATTGACGAAGTTGCGATGTTCTAGGGATATCGCCACTTGTCAAGTAGGGACACGTCAAAAGTGACGGATAGCGATGAAATGGAGAGATCTCCATCATCTCCCTAAAATTGGTCGAATTACGCCCTACGTCTTATTTACACTACATTAAATTTTACGCCTTGTATAGAGGGTGCACGTCAACATTTAGGTGCCTTTACGTATGTATAGAAAAAATAAAATCTAAAATATTTTCTAGGTATCATAACTATAATTCCTATTACACAAAGTATGAACAGCGCAGATTTTTTAATTTCCCGCCAAAACTTCGAGTAATATTTCATTAGCCAGACTATAGTAAGGTATGTAGTTCGTGCAAGGAAGTTATCATTGGTTAAATTGATATATTACATGATGGTCTGGTATTTCATGGTCATGCTCTAAATTTATCTATCTTACTTATACTATTTTGTGAGATGAGAATTTGAGGTAAATTAATTTTAATAAATCTTGATTAGCCGGATTAAGTCAATTTAAAATCACGGAAGTTATGTTTTTGCCAAAAGTCACAAGTCCCACCGCCTACGACTTTTAGATTTGCCTGCTACGATCAAAGGTTAGCTGATCTGCCGTGTTACGGTAAAAGGTCGTATCTTTATACGGATGTCATTGTAAGATACGTCCTTTTACCGTAGCATGGCAGTGATGCCTTAAGGCAATCGTCGGGTGTTTGTGATTTATACACGAAGCTATCATGGAAACTTTTGATACTTATCAGACATGTTGTAGCAAATTTATGAAGGAATAATTCGTTAGCAAATTTTAATTGCACATATTGTTAGTATCGTATCATCAGTGTAAAATAACTTTTTATATTCAAAGAATACACCTCGAGCTATACACCTCGGTTACTAAACCTGTTAGTAGCTCAGCCGCAGATCCAAGAGCTAAGCTGACCCGACACTTTACCGAAGATATTCCGGACATCAGCCTAATATGAGATTAGGATGGCTCTCAAACAGCTTCGGAACAACAAGGCACCGGGTAATGACGGAATCACCTCAGAGATTCTGAATGCGGGTGGAACACCGATACTGAAAGCCCTTCAGAAACTCTTCAACTCCGTCTTGCTCGAGGGAATAACGCCAGAGGCATGGAACAGAGGTGTGGTGGTGCTCTTCTTCACGAAAGGGGATAATACCTTGTTGAAGAATTACAGACCCATCTCGCTTTTGAGCCATGTCTACAAGTTGTTTTCGAGGGTCATCACGAATCGTCTAGCGCGTAGGTTCGATGACTTCCAGCTAGACATGTGCGCCGCCGCGGCGCGGCGCCGCCGCCGCCGTTTTTGACACGCCGCCGCCGCCGATGAATGATCGGCGTGAAATCGGCGTGACCTTCAGTAATTTGTATTTATGCGGATTTAAATAATGTAACCTGTCCTGTACTTTATAAATAGATGATATGATATTTATTTTCTGTACGAGTAGGGCTGCCGGTTTTTCCCAGAATAGTTCTAGTTTGAAGGCCATCTGGAGGACGTCCGGTGGGGTTTTCAATAAGTGTTCGGGACACTTTTTATGTGAATAGAAAATAAAGCGTGTTTTTTTTTTAATAATTTAAGAAAAAAAAGCGATTTACGCCAAATGTCCGATGTTACGGGTTTTTGTGTATGTACGATTAAAAATCTCGGTAGGTAATTGTAAAATGGAGTTGCATTGCCCCTCAAAATCGTGGTGTTCATGTTTTTTTTAATACTTGTTATCTGTAAAAGTCGGAAAACAATAAGGGTTATTTTTATTGTGGCACTGTTGTGCTGCATGCCCACATCCTTACCCCCACCGCTCACTCAGGTCAGGTGTAATCCCTTAAACACTAGAAAAAATATTATTAAGCGGGGTAACTCATTAGTCAGTTTGTGTTGCGTGTGCGCGGTAGATTACAGTTTTAGTTTCTGGTGTATGTGACGTTTATTTTAAATTCATTATGAGCGAGGAACAAAGTGAAGACGGATCATCAGACATTCATAAATTAAAAGTAAAATGTTTAAAAATAAACCATTTGCATTGTAAAGCCAAACCAAGCTACTGCTGGAAGCATTTCGGGAATCTTATGGTAGAACAAGATGGGAAGAGACGGAGTGTGTCTCCTAAGCAGGTGTTTTGCATACCCTGTTTGGCAAATGCACAAAAAGAAGACCCGGACAGCTATTTTGGACGGTAAGTAAAGTACAAAAGTAGATTACCATGTGGTATTTATTTTACCTCTATTAAAACTCTGTTTATTACACATAGTATTAGAATTAATAGGTCTATGTGCAACTAACTCAGTTTAGTAAGAAATTATAACACTAACATGGTATTAACTATGAAATCATTACTGCATTTATTACCACGCTTGGTTAAATAATAACTCATTGGACAATCTCATTTTAGCAGAAAGACGCAATTTAATAAAGTTTTTCAGAAGTTAAGCAAAACAAAAACTTATTTCTGACGTTTTCAACCAAAAGAATAACGTCCACTTTGTCATTTATTACTAGAGTCCATCTTTATACAAATAATAATAAAAAAAATCCTGACAGTGCGTCCTTATCAACAAAGTGAACCCTTTTGCATAAAATCGTCCCATTTTATGGTATTTATTATTATAATAACTTTACGATTTTACCAAAAATACTTCGATTTAAACTAATTGTTGATTATATACAAATTGTTGATATAACGTAAACTGTGATTTGATTATAGTCAGACCACGCTAACTCTGCACAGCAAATGAACTGTCAAACCATACAAACTGACTCACTTTGTATGGTTTGAGTTAGCGTGGTCTGACACTATTTTAGAAAAAAAAATGTTATATATTTTGATGTGATGTTTCACGTGTAATTTAATATTTAGAACGTTGATATTTAAGGGAATATTTAATTTTGTTACTTAGAAGTTATTGATCTTACATACAACATTATTATTCTGACTTTGATTTGATTTTTAAAATGTTTTTATACCACGTATTTAACTGATTTTCTCTCAAATCCAATAAAACATACCCATCAATATGTTTTTTCATTCACCTAACCCTGACGCCGATTTCACGCCGATTTCACGCCGCCGCCGCCGATTTTTTGACAGACGCCGCCGCCGAGCATTCTGCGACCGGCGCACATGTCTACTTCCAGCCTCCCGAACAAGCAGGATTCCGAAAAGGCTTTAGTACCATAGACCACATCCATACGCTGCGACAAGTTATACAGAAGACTGAAGAGTATAGCTTGCCACTATGCTTGGCGTTTGTGGACTATGAGAAGGCCTTCGATTCGATCGAGACTTGGGCAGTGCTACAGTCTCTCCAGCTGTGCCATATTGCCTATCGGTACATCAAAGTGCTGAAGTGTTTATATAAAAACGCCACCATGTCGGTTCGAGTACAGGAGCAGAGCACGAAAGCTATTCCCCTGCAGCGAGGCGTAAGGCAGGGAGACGTTATCTCTCCGAAACTGTCCACCGTTACCAGTGATGACATACGGAACAGAAACAGTCGCTGATATAGCCCGACGGATTTGCAAGCTGAAGTGGCAGTGGGCGGGGCACATAGCACGTAGAACTGACGGCCGATGGGGCAGTAAGGTTCTCGAATGGAGGCCACGCACCGGCAAGCGCAGCGTAGGACGTCCACCCACAAGGTGAACAGACGACCTGGTAAAGGTTGCAGGAAGCTGCTGGATGCAGGTCACTTCCAACCGGCCGATCTGGAAGTCACTGGGGGAGGCCTATGTTCAGCAGTGGACGTCCTGTGGCTGAAATGATGATGATGATGATGATTCAAAGAATGCTTTTGAGACATACTTTTATTGACTTTCTTTAATGTATTCTCACCGCTGCCTGCTCCGTAATTATTATTTTAAATAATTTCAGAGGTTTGTTATAACATTAACCCTTTTTAGAAAGCTCATTAATTGAGGAAGTTATTTCTGTAATTTTTACACCAAGTCTCATACATTTTTTTTCCATTATTCTCGTCGGTTGTAACGAAATAAAAAAAAAGGATGATCTTGGTTTTCATGACCGTTTATTTCTAAGGTGTTTTGTAATTTTGATACGGATTTTTGTTTAAAGTAGTCACTTGTCCATTGGCTTTCAGAAAAACAAGTTATCACTATCCAAATGCAAGTATTTTTTTCATAATTAGCAGTTTCAGTTCGCAAGGCGGATTTTTTCTAAAAAAACTAAAATCTCAAATAACTCGATACCCATCAAATTTAGACCCCTAGTTTACTGGGCTAAAATCATTGCAAATGAGCTTAGTATAACCCCCTTCAAGGAATAGGTCGAATTTCCAATCACCTAATCACCCTGTATATATCGATATTATCGATTGACAACCGACAAACATCAATCGATTGGTGGCAGCAACTTTGGCTGTAAGAAACTATCACGTTCGATGGATCTATTTAACATCGATCGATGGATTCCTATGGAAACACCCTGTATTTGCAATGATTTAGGCATTCAAGAATCTTACCAAACCAGAGCTCCATGAACCCTATGTCGAGGTGCCCCCCGCGATAGCCTATCGAGTCGATAGCCCCCTTATCGTCACGGACGACCCCGCTCGGCCCTGTGAGCGATAACATACCCTAATTCCATTTAAACTGCAGCGGAACTTAAACAATGTTTTGTTTTACAACAAGATTCTGGTGAGCAATATCACGAAATGCAAAATGAGCCACGTTGGAATGGGAACAGATCATCAATTCATAACTGCCCATGGACTTACGTAATATGAGTTTTTCATGGAGATAACTAGGTACCCTAGACTTTGTTTTGGTAACTCTGGTTTGGTGGCAGAACTAGCCACTCGTACTATATATACGTACTCGACCATGAGACGGCCTGTCCACTGACGTGGAGTAGAAAAAAATAACCAATCAGGATGTCTTTGTGAAGCCCAAAAGAAGTGCATTTAAATCTGAGGATTGTGATTGGTCAATTTTACACAGCTTCACTCTGTTCCGCTCCAGTGAACAGGCAGCCTGATTCGGGTGTAGAAGAGCTGCCCGTCTAGCACAACTACGCTTCGTGACTCTTCTTGCGCGACACAGCATTACCCGTCACTCTCTTACAGTACAGCAAAGAAAGATATAGGCAATATTTCTCGCTCGAGAAATCGTCAGTTGTGCCTTGTGCCAGAGGTGCTGCTAATGCATTCCTATTCTTCTTGTCGATTTCCTAATAATTGAGGGTTATCATTCCCTAGTTGCTGAGTAACAATACAATGTTTTGCCTTTTAGATCTGTTCTTGTGTTCATATGCGGCATTGCCGGCATTGCATTTGTCAAAAATATATTAGGAAACTCAATTCACAGCTTTCAGGTCTGAGAAAGAAGAGAAGACGTTTGATGTGATTATGCATAGCATACGCTAGCATATATTGGGTAACAAAGGTAGTAGTAGCAGTAAGGGAAAGATCTAAAGGGTTTAATTTCAGTATCATGAGAACATTTTACCTTTGTCGGCTAGAACGTTATGTATTCGCATCAACTATGAATATACCTATATGTATTGACCATACACTTCACTACACTACATACAGTACGTTGTAATATATATGTAACCAACCCGTGGAGATCATTACATAAAGTTAAAGAGCTTCAAATTTAGCCCAAACGTGCCCAATGAGGTAAACTTAACTCCACGTAATGTGTTTGTGTTACTTTTCATTCAAACACCCAGCGTTATCGCTACAGGAGTGTGTGACACACTTTCTCATGCTATAAACCTGAAGCAGCACGTTTCAAGTAAGATTACTTATTTTACGAGCTTGCCGATGAATTCATGAAAGTATTTACGGCGTAAACAATTATATCGATTTAAAGTGCAACGTAATAGAAAAGCCTGGTTTATCTGTTTAACTTCTCTGTCCGAATTCGGTTTCTGTAATGACTGGGTCTGAATTCGACTTTTCCAATTACATGTAAGTATTAGGTAATATCCCAATTAGCACACAGGCTGTGAGCAAGTATACGCGCTTATACAGCCCTTCATCATCATCAGCCCGGAGTCGTCCACTGCTGGACATAGGCCTTCCCCAATTCGCGCCACCATACCCGGTTCTCAGCTTTCCGTATCCAACCGCTTCCCGCCACTCTTTTCAGGTCGTCGGTTTACCTGGCGGGAGGCCGTCCTACAGGGCGTGTCGTTATTATGTAAGTCACACCGGAGAAGTATGGCATGACACTACCGCCTACATGTTTTTTATGGGCCATCGGAAAATACTAAAATTTTTGTGGTACAAATCGTTTGACACTCGTAATTTATCAGACGAGTTCGACTAACGCCCACGCGATTGGGCCGCCGGTACCAGCGCTATGACCATCATTTTTCTTTTTGTCATTGCGTACTAAGACCCCTGAAGAACCGCCATACTGTTACAAATGACCAAGTAAATTGTGTCACTATCTCCCGGTCTATGACGTCTCCTAACATAATAGAGTTCTTTATTACGTGAATTCACATCAGTCAGTAATACATGTACATTATCTGTATCTTATCTCAACTTAAAACCACTTCCGACCCTTAATCAAAGAGTAACCCAACATTTAGCACAAAACAAGTTCCGTCACAGATTACAAATAATACATAATTTCTGTGTATACATTTGCCATAAAAAGAGCTGTGAAACTCCAACGTAAACTTGTTTGGTCTATAATATTTAATCACTCACATTTACAAAAATATTTGTATTCGCCACACGAGCTTTATTGTTTAGGTGTCTAACATGTCTAAAAATACATCCAATTACGTATGTGTTTATGTTTTTCAGTCTACTATTATATTGGTGTCTATTATAAAGCAAACCGATTACGCTGATCAAACTAAATATAATCCAAGGGGTATCAAAACATGATTTTTTTTTGATAACTCGTTCTTAAGGCGACTATGGCTGTCAATGTCCTTGAGGATCTGGACGGAGCCTAACGTTATTCCCCCGCCGACCGCGCGCCCGCGGAATGATACTTCGCTCATAACCTCGTTGAGTTGCGTCCAAGCTACTTCATACACTCGCATAGTCCGAGCGAGAGCTAATAAAATGAAAATTGAATAATTATGGCCGCCAACAAAATGGCAGGTTCATTTTTTATTTCACAACCCCAGGGGTTAAACCCCTTCAATATGGGTATCAAATAAATGGTCTTGACTGTGAATACTGAACGAATGTGAATACTAGCAAATATTCGTCTATAACAACATTAACCACCGTTTTACCGAATATTACAACGGTATTTAAACGAACGGAAATACGATATTGTATCTCGTAGGGTTGAAGTCATACAGATCGTTAGACGTAATCATACCAAATATCGGTATTATCTGATATTAATTACTAACCGAACCTTACCGACCGACCTTAGGTCTAGGTCTAAGGGCTTTAAAACCCAAACCAAAAGTGTTAGTCTCTGGGAGCCATGGCTGATGCGTTTCCGTGGCCGAGAATATCTAAGTCATCCAAATGTGTTCGGGAATGCTTAGCGATGATATATTAATATAAGAAAATTTAGGTGAAGGTCTACTCTACACAAAAACGAGGTTCTGTAAACAATATTCAAAGTGCTCTTTTTTTTGTCGCGTAGTCGTGTGAAAAAACGAACAACGCTTTTTTTAAATACAGTTCAAACGTAAGAAACCAGATCGAACCTCCGCGTGATCTGGTACTATAACCATTTTTCGTAACACTTTTGATCGCGAGAGCACGTGATACCAGCCTTCCCTTCGACGGTTAGATTTACACTAACCCCACAGCCCGCACCCGGCCGCGCTCGCGAAAATTCGTTTTTTTTTTGATGTTATATTAGAACGAATTTGCATTTTAGTAACTTTTAAACAATACGATTAAAGATTAGTGAATTTCCAATTTTTTTTAAAGAACCGTGTAAATATCACGTATAGTTTAGAAGCCTTAGGGAATTGAAAAATGAAAACGACTCTATTTCAACATTATTTTTGACATAATAATTATTGCTTAAAAATAGGAAATACCTACTCATAAATAACATATATTTATTTCAGAATTTTCCGCTGACTAAATTATGACCCTTAGGACTTTAAAAATCACCATTTCACATACCCACTCGCCTTAAGACACTGTATTACCCCACGCGACGCGAAATGATATCCATGGTTCGGTAATAGTCACTTTTGGACTGAAGATACAGAAATTATAACCACGACGGGAACGAGTTCCATTTCTTAGCAGTTCACATTATTAGAAACTAGTTTTTGCCCGCGACTACGTCCGCGTGGAACTTTGAAGTGTGGAAGCAACCTCGTACAACACGATAGATATCCACCTAATCACCTTAATTAATAAAAGGGATTATTAAAAGCGCCTAAGGAAATTTAAGAGCAATTGTGATTTTTGTCTAATCATTACATTTCCTACAGGGTCATCAATGTCATCATGAATTACTTACTCACTTTTCAATCTTTTTAGGGATAATTTCCTGGATGAAAACTATCCTATGTCCTTCCTCGGATCTTAGACTATCTCCATGCCAAATTTCATCAAAATCGATTCAGCGGTTTAAGCGTGAAGAGGTAACAGACAGACAGACACACTTTCGCATTTATAATATTAGTATGGATTAGTTTGGATGATGCAGCAGTTTCATACAAATGAATGGGTCATCGACAATGTAATGATGAAGTCGCTACCCTTCCTGGCAGTTCCGACGATAGCAGTAAAAGAACTAGAAAAAGTAACGCACAACTTTATTTTAAACAAGTAATGGACTTAAATAAAGACGGGATCGGTAGTTAGCTCCTATTCCGCACAATGAAGCATCCGTCGCAACATTCATTCGAAGTATTCATCTCACTCTCACTGTTACTACAATCACTAGGTCAGAAAAGGATAACAGTACATGGGTTGTAAATTGATAGCGGGACTGGGCAGTCGACAACTCCACAATTAGTTGTCAATTGACCTCACTCTCTTCAGATTGAAGGCGCCACTCGTATACGAGTGTAGTGCCCGTTTTAGAATCAGACGACTTTAAGGTCCATTTAAACGGGCCGTGAACTCGCTTTGCGAGTTCCATCCTATTGCGGGCTACCGATGTACGGATATTCAATCACTCGTTGCTCGCAATGTATATTCGTATGCGACTTCACGCCTAGTCTAAATAGGCCTTTAATTTTATTCAAGGATAACTTTCTTGTTAGCTTTCAATGCAATAAAAATATCGCGGTTACGTTTCCCGTAAACTTAACATGGTCAGATACGAGTACATATTAGAGACGTGTTTTGTTTTAGAAACGATTATGTGATAGACTCAAACCAAACTTACACCAGAACATGTTTTCATCAAAATCCGTTCAGCCGTTTTCACGTGATGCACGGTCAAATAAACAGACAAAGAGATAAACAGACAAACGGACAATCAGATAAACAGACAAAAATTCTAAAAACTGTTGGAACGTGTTCTGTTTTCGATTTTAAGTATCCCCCGCCAACTTATTTTCAAATATCTTCCATGTACAGACTTTCGAGTTTCTTCAGCTTTATTATATGTATAGATTTCTGATCAAATTGTTCAAGATTGGTTTTTTCCAACTGACTTGAATAATTTAGACAATTATTTCATCTGGCCCAGCAACAGAAGGACGAGTTTGCCATTTGATCAAATATAGCTTTGTTAACGGTGTGCCCTTGATTCTATTTGATTTCCTCAATATACTTTGACGTTTAGTCATATGCTGAAGATATTAGAAGTGGGGTTTTTCATACAGCGAATATTTTATATCAGTTATGTATAGGTATTATTATGATAATATTTGTTCGCAAAACTATGGAAAATCCGTATCAAACCTAACCTACATATCTCCAGAACAATAACTTAAAATATAAATAGTAACTACATCCATACTTCCTGTACTTAAGTAGCTTAGTAGTTATAAGTTTAAACTTAACAGCGCAGCAGAGCGTAATATCTTTAGTCCAATTATACGTGGACCCCATTAAAAAAAGACGTAACTGTTATTGCAATGCTCTGGTCCTTACAACATTTTACAATAATGTGGTGGTAAGGAAAAAACTGGCCGACATTATAACGAGTAAACAACGTAATCGATTTAACAAGCTCACTATCGAGCTTGACACAAAAAATAATGAACTCAATACACTACGAGCCGAATACAGCAGCGATCATGTGCGGAAGTGCGAAACCGCGCCACAACTGTAACAGATACGCAGTATTTAAACCTTTTGTAGTATTGAACAAAATTAGATCATCATCATCATCTCAGCCATATGACGTCCACTGCTGAACATAGGCCTCCCCTTTGGACTTCCATATATACCGGTTGGAAGCGACCTGCATCCAGCGCCTTCCGGCGACCTTTATAAGGTCATCTGTCCTTCTTGTAGGTGGACGTCCTACGCTGCGCTTGCTGGTCCGAGGTCTCCCCTCGAGCACTTTTCGGCCCCATCGGCCATCTGCTCTGCGTGCTATGTGGCCTGCCCATTGCCACTTCAACTTGCTAATCCGGTGAGCTATAGATATCGGTCACTAGTTCGTCTACGGATTTCCTCATTTCTGATTCGATCACGTAGAGACACCCCGAGCATAGCCCTCTCCATTGCTCGTTGAGCGACTTTGAGCTTTGAGATGAGGCCGATAGTGAAAGACCACGTTTCGGTGCCGTAAGTCATCACTGGTAACACACATTGGTTTAAGACTTTCGTCTTGAGGCACTGAGGCATGTCGGACGAAAAGACATTGCGTAGTTTCCCTAACGCTGCCCAGCCGAGTTGGATGACGATTATATATTTTTTTTGTCGCGATACCTAATTTCTTATTTATATACATATAATACTAACCCCGACTTCGCATGGGTGGAAAGCCTATAAATTATGCATGTATTACACAATATATAAACCTTCCTCTTGAATCACTCTATCTATTAAAAAAAAAACCGCGCCAAAATCAGTTGTGTAGTTTTAAAGTTCTAAGCATAGATTGGGACGGACACAAAGGAAAATACTTATGAAGCCACAAATATATGCAATCCAATGAAATCCAAGTGCGAACCCTAACCTCTACATTGACGGAGTAGTGCTCTATCCACTGAGCCATCATAGCGGACTGCTATGAGGATAACATAAAATAATTGGTTTGTATTAAGAAAAAAAAACGTCTAACGCATTTTTGTTCAATAATCTTATTAAAACTTTCGTGGGACATGTTTATTTATTGTACTAAGCGTTTTATAGCTTCTCACTTCACTCACGTGAAATTGACAAGTTTTTTTATACAGGAGGATTTTTAGAAGAGGTCGCGTGTATTATAAACGAACATCGTCATGTCGTTTCATAAATGTTACTGATTTACAATATATACATAGTACCTACTCTAGCGGCATTTACTAGAAATTTAAAATGACTTTTTAGCTGCTTCATATTTTCATAACCATGGAGATTAATAGTGACTGAAGGAAAACTGTCGAAATAATAGATTATACTTAACAGGTATTGGATGCCACATATTGTGAAATTGAAGGCTACCAGGCTCTAAAAAATACCTAGAACAACAAGCCACAAATTAAATGAGCCACAAAATATACAGTAGGTATATAGTCAAGGAATGAACAGGTTCATCACTTTTCGACTCTATGTGATGGTGTTTAGGTCCAAAAGTAACGAAATATTTAATTGCAACTGTACTCCCGATCTCGACAAGCAGGGAGAGATTAAATTTCATAATAAGTGGACACAACATGCTCCCCTGGGATGAGTAGCGAACAAATAAGCACATTTGGCGCCACATTGAAATGCCAAATGCTCTTAAAAATATTTTCTCATGGTCTTATTTTTTTTATTAAAGCAGTAACGTTTACGATGAAGCGAACAATATTAAAATGTCATGGTTCCAGCAGGGTTCGAACCTGCGTTTCCAACGAATACACGGTCGTCCTATCTATTGGACCACTGAACCTAAAGTGAGAGCCATTGAATTTTTCAACCAGTTGCTGCCTTAGGGTATTAATAATTTTTTTGATTCTTTGTAAACATTTGGTTTTATCTTATTTAAATTTACAAGTTTATGAAACATGTAATGTCTCATTTTTTTTAATGTGGGTACACCACAATCTTTATTTAAACCATGAATACAAAGATCAAAGCTTAAAGAAAAATTGAAAAAGGAGCTACCTGGTGGAAGGGACCGGGAATTTTTCTTTAAGCTTTGATCTTTGTATTCATGGTTTATTTAAATTTGTTTTTTTAGTGTAATCGTGCATTCGATGTAGTTAAAATACTGAATATAATATTGTTACCGTGTCAAGTGGTCGGGCTAGAACAACACTAACCTACAATATGAAGCTGATTTATGGGCTAAGGACCGGTATCCATTTCCTAGCTTGGTATCTTTTCAATTAGTTCTGGGTTTGCTATTACAGGCGTGTAACGAATCGATTTATTAAGGGCTACTGTTTTAAAGTAGATAGACGTAAATCGCAGTAGCAAGCAGACATTACAACAATACAAGTATACTTTGGTATTATTGCCACCTCGATCTCTCCAAGATATCTATACTATTAAAAAATTGAAGAATTGTATTGAAACTTGGTCACGATTTCAGGAAAAATCTCGATAACGTGATGCAGGATCGTCATTTGTTTTGTATGGGCGCGCGGCGCCGTGGCAATCTGGCCTATCTGTTCGTCATAATCATAATTTCCATTGTCCTCGCATCATACCGAAATGGCTGGCCAAATTTCGTCCAATTTCGGTAGAGGGATAGCTGGACATCCAAAGGTGGTTATAGGATACTTATAAACCGGCCACGGTATAAAAAAATACGCGTACGAAGTTGCGAGCACCTTCTAATCAGAAATATATATCTGGAATTGGGGCCCAGGAAATAGAAAAGAAGAGTAATATGGTTATGAGATTTTACAGAGAATAACATGAATGCTAGTCCGCTGAAATCCGAATATCGATAACTGCTTCTAAGTATGAAAAACGATCTTAGACCACGTTTTATTTACACAAGCGTTGCTTGAGTCGAATCCTATTACGTATCGCAGCGTCACTCTTCCTATTGTCATGTAATACCTAACAGGCCGGGTAAGTGTCTCGTTCGGCAAAATAAGGTAACCATAACTCCACAATATACAATGTTAAAATGTAGTAATAACTACTAAGCTTAAAGGTGGTTACTGCCTTTTTAAATAACAGGTTTTCAACTGGTTCATTGCGACACAAAGCAGTGTGACATTCATTTCCTTGTCAAGTCTAATAGTACGCGCATTTTGTAGCCAATATCAGGTTTATTAATTTGTTGCGATATTCAACTTTATCACTGGCAATATATAAATTAGAACCTGGGGCTAAATTCAACGAGTCTGATGACATCTTTCCGAGATCTTACCATTATTTGTGACAGTGCTTTGTAAAGGTACTCATTCAAAGGGACGAAATTTATAATCATCTTAATACCAATAACCTGTCAAGGCGTCCTTATGGAAAACATAACAATGGGACATTTTACTGAACACTATCAACTTTAGCGATGTGCTCTATTAGATGTAACTGTAATAACATTTTTGTCACCCTATGTGTGTGTCTATTTATGTGGCCAAAGCTAGACGTAAAACTTTAGACAAACCACGGTCGGTAATTCATAAAGCCCCAAATCGCATATTTATGAGTCGCATATATAACAAACACCTGCGGATCTGGGACGTTCACGAATTCACTGCCCTAGGTATGTAATGTACTATTTATTTCATGTTGAGCTTAATTTACTCTATTTTGTTATATTTCAAATTTAAATTGTATGCGCGAAGTGTAAATTACAAGCGCGAGCACGAATACCTCAATATGTGACTACGCGGTTGGCGCAGTGGTAGAACAGCTATTGAGCCGGCTCGGTCCTGGGTTCGAATCCTGGCAAGGGTAAATATTTGCATGATACCTAATACCCATAACACAAGCCTTCTTATATAAGCTTAATTTGGGACAAGGTCGACACAAATTGACCTAGTCCCAAAAGCTTGTCTTTTACTTTTACTTATTTTATATGTATCTAATTTTGAAATATAGAGCCATAGTTTTATACTGTTACACACGTTAGATATTGCAAAATTGGGGACATCGCAATGTCTCGTCGAATCAGATCTGATTTCAATGAGATTATAAATATCCGACACAAATAGTTGAGTTACTAGCGCGCGAAATAGATTAGAACAGGAACAGGAACAAGTATTATAAAATATGGGTAAGTATAAAAGTATTTCCACGTTCCGCTCATTAAAATTCTTCCTCGTAAGATAAGTCGTAGAGCGAGTAGCGACTAAGCTAACGCCATACTTAGAAAATAAGCTTCGTTGAGATGGCCTTTCTTTTGCTAAGTAATTTTGGGCTAGCATCTAAATATCGACATTGCTCGTAGAATCGATGGCAGTTGGGGCAGAAAGGTTCTTGAGTGGCGACTGCGGACCGAAAGACGCAGCGTTGGGAGGCCTCCAACGAGGTGGACTAACGACCTGGTTAAGATCGCGGGTAGAAATTGGATGAGGGCGGCGCAAGATCGAACGTTGTGGAGAACTTTGGGGGAGGTCTTTGTCCAGCAGTGGACGTCTACCGGCGGATATGATGATCTAAATATCCTCGAAGGGACCTTACTTTTTTTTTACCTGGTTGCGCTACAGAAGGGCCTGCATATTGGAATTAGTTCTTAAAGCTGAAATAGCCGATTAGAATGGAAGATTTCCAGGAAGCTGATACAATCATTTTTACGAGTATTTGTCGGCTTATCCAAATATACACACAGACTGTTGTCAACAGGAACAGACAACAATATTTGAGCTTTATTAATTTTCAAAAAAAGCTAGGCAGAAGGCTAAAGTAATGTAATATCATGAGATATGGCAATCCCCTATGTTAACTTGTTATTGTCACTCAATACATATCGAATAGCAAAAGTTAATCCCGCCGGTACAACCAGAACTCACTAAAATGTCTGTCAGTGCTTTTCAAAACCTCGTATCAAGTAAGTAGATTGACACTTCACTGAGAGCTTCAGCGGAGCACCAGTCCCCTGCTGGGCTACCCAGCCGATGCGCGTCGTTTGTTGTGGCAAAACACGTGTCTCCCACCTGATGGATATGTGCCAGGCTTGGAGCAATTACCGCCTGGCCAAAACGAACCACGGCCAATCTGGAGGACACTAAACCGACTTAAGAGGCCTTATTCCTTTTAAAATACTGATTATTTAGAAATAAATTTTAAAAGGAATAAGGCCTCTTAAGTAGGTCTCACGTTGGCCGCTGTAGGAAAAGCATAGCTATGCTTTATGATGGAGTCTGCTTCGGGACCAGTCAACTCAATGCGTCTGTAACTAAGCACCACAAACGATGGCGCATCTGCTAGTGTGTCCGGCATGTCCACATTCCTGTTCGCCTTGACCTGAGGGATGCGACGGTCAGGGCTGTCGGTGACGCCGCTGCCTTTTGGGCATCAAGTAGGTATTTGAGGAGCCTCGACACGAAAGAAGAAGAAGAAGTAGATTGACGCTGAGATATGAGCTTTGTTATAAGAATATATTTGTTATTTAGTGAGTTTTGGTTGTCAACAGACGAAACATTTCCGATGTAATGCCTAAAGGCGAGACATTTCAATAATAAAGACATCGCCCAGCTCTATCGAATTAGCGTCCGTGCGAAGTTTGAATTTCGTATCGTGTCCCGCTTATTAATAAATTGTACAACTGCTGAGCGAAAGGGACACCAAACTTCAAAATTCGAACCTCAGACCCCTCTAAGTGCAGTCCTTTCACTGAACGTGCGGCACGGAAGCCGGCTGTGACGTAAGCTGCGCGAGCGCATGCACTGGGCCATCGGCTGACCGAAATCCGCGGCACACTTACCGCGACCCACGAAAACATTGCGTCAAACACGCCATCAAATTACGCAATATTTTGAGGCTTTATAATGACGAGTGTTATGTAGCTGCAATTTTTCGGTAGCTTAGAGCGTTAATAAAATGTGCCAATTTACCGTTTATGACGCCGTGAAGGCTAGTTTTATTGCCGAAGATGGCATTATTACCTCTATAGTGGTTGAACGTGTTTTGGAATTTTGTATGGTTTGTTGGAAAAAACTAGTAACTACTTCTCAGAGTCTGAGTCTGAGTCTTCCAGTTCCTTTTACCTCATACCTTGTGTTACGACTCACGATCAGCGGGCCTATGATGGTTTCCTGTATCAGGCGATAAATAAGTGACCAAGCATCCGTCACGTTTTGACAAAATGCGAATGTGATAAAAGTAACTATCATAGGCCCCGTAAGTGGCGTACGTAAGTGAAATTGAATATGGAACCCTAAAAAATCCTTCATTCTAAGATATTAAATCCTGATCGTGATAGTTCGTTGTCCATTCAGACGTGAAATCATTTGTAGGTACTTAGATTAGTTTAACTTTTAGATAGATGTTAAACATCTTTATGATGTAACGTTAATTTCCATACAAAAGGATGTAGTGTCGAATTATCAAGGGAGAAGGTATTAGCTAATGTATTTTCATTACGATTCTGCATCGATATAAGATTAAGTCCACACAGTCCGTTGGTCAAGATATGCATCATAGCTCTACCACTCTCACTCTCAGTAAAAGTGAGCGTGATACTGTAGATGTAGACTTAGCTTAACTTCTCACGCGCGCTAATGTGAAGTCCAATAAAGTAGGTCAAAATTAATGGATTGAATACAACGACCGACTTACAAGGAAATGTACCGAAATAAAATAGGTAGGTATGTTTTTGACCATACCATATACTTGAGTTTAATATTACTTACAAACATAAATTTACTACCTACGTTATTCACTTTTTAAGATTAAGATCGACTTCAAAAAAAAGGAATCCTATCCAGTCACTCTTTGTGGTATCCAAAATCAACACAACGATGGGCGTGCTATTTGAAGAAATCCATAAATTTTTCCAGTAACAAATATTGTAAAATAAAAATAAAAAAATCCTCCAGTTGCCTTGGACAAATAATAGGGAATAGACATTAAAAGAAAATAATTTTTTGGACTCCTGGATATGACATCTGTCATGTTGTCAGATTTTATCTGCCAAACGTCTAGCACCAAGTATTGTTCAGCATAACTGAAATACCAATAGATTGTTATGAGGCTTCAAAGACATGGCATAAAATATTAGCATACAAACGGCATGCGCTTGGGCAAAGGAGTTAAGATGCAATGATTACGTAAAGTGTCAAATGTCAACGTGGGGTGTTGTGCACTTCAGGGAAAAAGATAGTTAATGACAAATTTATTGTTACGATAAGTACTTATTTATCTTAGGAGAATGGTTATAGGGATAAACTTCATGGATGTGTGATGTGTATGGAAATGGTCCAAAGTGATGGCAGTAGTAGGACTACTAATGAAATGGGTTAAAAGCATCGGCTACTAATACAACTCGTCTAGCACAACTACGCTTCGCGCTTGTCGCGCGACACAGCATCGCCCGTCTCTCTCTCACAGTACTGCGAAGAACGAGTTAAGTAATATTTCCGCCACAATTGTGCTAGGGATGCAGGTGTCTTAAGGTGACATATGTTGAGAAACTAGCACCACTTCCGACATTTTGAAGATTAATTTTATTGCCATTTCATTAAAATTGGTTTCAGAATTTAAGAGATACAATATGTCGTTCTGTAGTTGTCTCCAAAAACTTGCCAAAAACTAAAACGGCCAGCACTGTGGTCCTAATTTTGCCTCAACATGTTGTTCAAGCGCAGAACCGGGAAAATTTATTTTCCCAAAGGTACTTTTAGAGTACGTCGGCAATAGAGCTAAGAGCACTCAGTCTTGCCTTGCCGGGTTCTCGGCGAAGAGGTAGACCCAAGCTGCGGTGGCTCGATGTCGTTCTTAAAGACCTGAACGACTGCGGTTTGGAAGAACACGATGTCCAGGATAGAGCGAAGTGGAAGAGAAAAAGTAAGAAAGCGGACACTAAGAAAGCGGAGACGGGCCCAACGCTAGGAGGATGATGAAAGGTACCTATGTATTTTGAAACCCTAGATGTGAGATTGTAAAGTTTGAACGACACATTACTGATTTTGAATTATTTCGGCTTTAACATTTCAAGGTTAGAATTTTTACTACATGAGACACGTGAGGATGAAAGGCTTTTAATAAATGTTATTCAAAACCAAGTGTCCGGTGTTCCCACCCGGTAGTGCGCGCGCACCGGACCGTGCCGGCCAACGCTCCACTGCGCGTGCGCGAGTCTTCGTGTCTCAACGCCATGACTTAACACTATGCCGCACATTCTGAAACGTCTCAGCTATTATTCAACTACAAAAGAATAAAAGACCTTTCTTCATGGACGGGTCTGCTGAGATTTTATGTCGGTCACTTACAAGCGCTTTTAGCTTTAGACCAGATATTGAAGTGTAGGTATGTAGAAAAACATAGGAAGGCCACCAGTAGACCTCGTAAGTACATACCTAAGTATATATTAACGCCGAATGGTTTCATAGCCACAAATACTTTATAAATCATAACCCTAGACATTTTTCCGTTGTTAAGTAATGTTAAATTATTTTAAAACGCGAAGAGGGCAAGTCTTTTAATGTCGCATCAAAAGTTATAACAAAACACGAGCTTGAAGAGTATAACTTATTTTTCAATAATTTCCTCCCATTTCTTCTCCTTCAGATTTAATTCTATATTTTTAAAAAGTATTTGGAGTTGTTGACATTTCAGTTAGGTACCTATTTCAGTAGTAAATATTAACTAGTAGATATAGATAGTGCGATCGCAATGGATTGAGTACTTTGCCCAGGCTTTTTAGATTAGCTTTTTCTAGGTTAGCATACCATTCCATCTTCAACCGTGATTCTCAGTGGTTTCGCTGCTGGGATTCAACCCATTTTATGTGCTCTGTTCTTTCGCTATCGAAACGTGGTAATCAAAAGGTTACGATAGCCAATGCTTGGCCAACGTGTGTCTACACCGATATGGTACTGACAGACACACCTCTTGCTGTGTGACGTAAGTACCCGTGCCAACGTGGATTCGGGCCGCTACGAATTTTTCCTTTCCAAAACGGCTTAAGTTCTATAATGACCCAGTTCGAGTCTACGGAGTCAATTATATTCAATCCAACTTGAAGACGTTTCCTAGTTGTCATTCATAATTTCTTGGTGAGTTCTTCTATTCGTTTTCTGAGTAAGTCTTTTTATTAAGGAGCTTAGATTATTTTAATGAACATGCCAGCAAGTTTTTGATTATGATTGTAGATTTGTTTCCGCAACGACCGTAAACCCTGGAAAAGTAAACCAACATAACTTTAAGTTTATAAAGTAGAACTAATTTAGATATATAACACTAATGTTGTAAGTTTGTTTATACTGTGTATGTTTGTTACTTCTTCACGCTCAAACAGCTGTATCGAATGTGATAAATTTTGTTATAAAGCTAGCTGACATCCTGGATTAACACATAGGCTACTTTTTATCCCGAAAAATGTAGTGTTCCCGTGGGATGAGCGGACGCAGCTAGTGTGGATTTAAATTCAGTAAAATTGATACACTCATCGTAGTATAGTTTCGTCCTCAAATTTACAAGCTTCAAGCTTCTATTTTAATATCTGTCAGTGGTAAAATATATGAAATTAAATTTGACCTACTTCCCGACTCCTTATAGAGCTGAATTTATGCTCAAAATAACGCAACCCTATCGAGTTTTGGTTCGTTTCATTCGTTTTGAGAAGCAATTGATATTGATGAAAAAAAAGGAGTTGAAAATACATATCTCATAAATCCATTTCTTGATAAAATAAGAGTAATTTTAATTTCCAACCTTCCCAAAGTAATAGCGCCCCACTATTACATGTCTTTAATTGTATTAGTTTAGTTTATGTCAGGGGTTAAAACTAAAGAAAATGTGCCGTCATTGCAAGAGGTTTCCTATTTATCAACTTTCCGACTTAGCGTGTCAAAAAAACCAATGACTCGTCGAACTGTTCAAGGACAAATTGCTCACGTTGCGTGCCACACTCGCAATTTCTTATTACATAATCTGGGTAGGCAATGGACTAGTAATAGCATACATTAAGATAATGTTAGACATTTCAGTGAGGGGTTACTGGAAAACTTAATTATAAATTTCAAATGCTTGCAACTTCGTAAGCTTATTTTTTTATACAGTAGTCGGGTAAAAATTATCCTATACCATATTTAGATATCCAGCTATCCCTGTACCGCAATTAATTAAAATTTGTCCAGCCGTTTCGGCGTGATGCGAGGATAAAGGAAATTATGAAAACAGATGGCGCCAGGCTGGCAATTTTTCCTGTATTCATGACCCCTCTCCATAGAAAGATGAAATTCGATACAAATATAGAATTTAAATTTATAATAATATAGAAGATATTTTTTATATTGTAACTCACCACAATTTTTATATTAAACCATTGATACACAGATCAAAGAACAAAGAAAAATTGAAATGCGTAACCTGATGGAAGAGGCCGGGAGACGAACCCGGTACCTCTGGATCCGATCTCTTCCGCCAGGTTACGCATTTCAATTTTTCTTTGTGCTTTGATCTTTGTATCAATGGTTTTAACTTAATTATGATCGAAAGTACCGATATAGCTCACCGGATTACCAAGTTGAAGTGGCAATGGGCAGGCCACATAGCACGCAGAGCAGATGGCCGATGGGGCCGAAAAGTGCTCGAGTGGAGACCTCGGACCAGCAAGCGCAGCGTGGGACGTCCACCTACAAGATGGACAGATGACCTTATAAAGGTCGCCGGAAGGCGCTGGATGCAGGTCGCTTCCAACCGGTATATATGGAAGTCCAAAGGGGAGGCCTATGTTCAGCAGTGGACGTCCTATGGCTGAGATGATGATGATCGAAAGTAGGTATGCCGCAGACAGAGCAAAGTTCCGACGTATGACGTGTAGGTAATAACAATATAGCTGCAAAATTTAAGTAGTTCTTTTGTATGTGACCGACATCAGTCATCATCATAATGTAAGTAAAATAAAGATGATTTTTACATATCGACGCTTAAGAATCAATACCGTCTAACTAACATTTTTGACGTTTTGCACCTTTTAATGCAGTAAGGTTCAGATAAAAACGAATAGAATGCCATAATCATCAATCTTTTTTTTGTTACTGAGACAAGATTGATTCTTAAGCGTCGATATAGTCGTATATGCCATCGCATTCACAAAAGAGGCCAAATGTGATACGAACGCTACGGGACTTTCTATAATCTGAGTCCTCGTAGACTTAAACTATCCTTTATAAATTATAAATACCGATTATAAATTACAATCGGTCTGACCGTTCACTTAGTTATCCGGCTACGAAAAAGCAAAAAAAAAACGGATTTTGATAATATACATTGATCTACTTAGGTATGTTCCAACATAGCGTCTAAACTATCTATCATCATATATATTGATGAGTAAGGTATCAAACGAAAACAACAGAACTGAACATGACTGAATGTTTGCACGAATCATTTTCTGGAATTCATTTTCTGGAACTCATTCAATCATTATCTATTATTAGTAGTGCCTCACAACTCACAATGCAAATTAAATAAAAGGCATAAACCTTGCTTGGAAACCTTTTAATAGGTAGTCAGATTTAGTTTTCCAAACTTATTTTCATAATTCATTATCAGTTATTTCGAAGAATACGAGTATGCTACATTTGGTTAATATATAGTGTCTTTGTGCAACATATTCGGCCAGTATTGGCGTAGAAATATTTCATAATATTGCTAGTAGATATGTCAATCATATATCATTCAATTAAATTAAAGTTAAGTATATTGCACTTGCCAATTCATACATTCCGAAAATTATGTAAATTACTATTTATTAAACAAGTGTTACGATAAATATCACTTAATATTAAAAATAATTGCAATTAAGTACCTTACAAAATAACATGCACCCTTATACGACATGTATACATTTCAAATTCATTAAAACAATATGATAATATTTACGGCGTGACGGACCTGTATATTTTGACCTCTAATCTCAAACAAATACCACTACTCTACGTCTACTTATATAATAGAAAAGAAGACGCGAATTTTCAGATTTTCTCCCAGCTATCGCAACCCAAACTTCGCACGTCGAAAAGACTTCAACGCGTAAGCTGTTACAATTTTCCACAGTCGTGTCAAAACAAATAAGGTTTCGGAAACAAGACTTCCTACACGGCTTGTTTACTTCAAATCTCGCTAGCAGTGAGAGTGAGGCTGCGGTTACGTCAGGCCGCACACACTCGCATTCAAGTTTCACTGTTAGATAATAGCACCAGCACTAAGCCACTGGCTTACTTACACACTTACATACACAATAGGAAGTAGTACTAATGATTTATACCGTGCGCGCGTTCGAAAGGGCGTTAAGTGTAGGAGTTTATACTGCCCTTAAGACGTTATTGTGTTAGGTAGGAGGCATACCGTATTTCGTATCTGTGATCGGGATTGGCCACTATGTAACTGGTCAGGTGGGAATGATACAATGCTATTATAAAACGGTTAGTAACACAAATATCGTAAACGATGTTTTACGTTCTAGTTAGCTTTTAATTTTTTTTTGGTCTGTTTTGGTGTCCCACTGCTGGGCAAAAGCCTCTTCCATAGATTTCCTCTTGTCTCGGTCCTTAGCTGTCGCATCCGCATCTAGATCATCCCGCCACTGATTGTATTTGTCGTAGCGATTTTTGTGTAATCGTAAAATCATGAAATACGTCTTCTCTAGATATTAATGTTTTTACATCGTAAGTTTTGCCATAGTTTTTTGCCGGGAAAGCTGGTTTTTCTCGAACTTTTCACTTTATTTCAAACACAAAACGTGCTAAAATGTAATTGGAATTAATTTTTATTTGTACGTCTGACTCAGCTTTACTTCGCACTTAATTCTTTTAAAATTGACACCCAAATGGATAGCAGTTTCATAATGTAACAATATTACGACAACCCATTTTCTTATAAACAATTTTCTAAAGTGTGTCACGAGGGCAAGAAAATAACTTTTATGGTGGTACGTACGGCAAACCTGTTCTAGATTATTAACTCACACAATCGAGTAAAAGCAAGGTGTTAACAATAAATTTGTACTTAGTTTCCTGGGCGATTAGATCAGTTGCAGTAAATTTTGTCCACGTAACTACAGCTAAAGGTGAGTTCACACTGATGACTAAAGCCCGTCATACACATAGATATAACACATAATTTATAATAGTAATGGTCCGTGGGGGCCCGGTGCTCGACAACAACTATTTAGGCAGATTTCGAAAAGACTGGTCGACATCACGGGGGACCGAAGAGCTGGCAGCTTCCTCGCTCAACGCATTAGGGCTCATTCAGACGAACAACACTTTCCTTACAGACGAACGGCACTAGTACAACTGCAGCCGTCGCCACCTGTTGACGGCTGCCGTCGCCACTTGTCGACGGCTGCCGTCGACGCGTTGCCGGCTGCCGTCGAGAGGTGGCGACTGCCGTCGACGCATCGACGGCAGCCGGCAACGCGTCGACGGCAGCCGTCGACAAGTGGCGACGGCAGCCGTCAACAGGTGGCGACGGCAGCCGTCAACAGGTGGCGACGGCTGCAGTTGTACTAGTGCCGTTCGTCTGTAAGGAAAGTGCCGTTCGTCTGAATGAGCCCTTAGCGTTGCTATTCAGCGAGGAAATGCATCCAGCGTCTTCGAGACCATGCCAAAGGGGTCCGCTTTTCTAAGTCTTTTATAATACTAAATTTAATCCGTTTTAGCCGTTTATTTTAGTTAGTTCAGTTCTTAGTTTATTTACACATAATTATGTATTATGTGTTGTATTGTAATTAGAAATTGAATTATAATATTAAACATTAATAATATTGTAGCAAGGCAGAAACTACTAAGCTACTATTACGCAGGTATTTAGGAGCTATGATGATTATAACCCTTCTGTGTGTGGATATGATTACAATAGCCAATCTGTGCTTGATAGCAGGGTATTTTGCTAGTGTTGGCTATAATATATACTAAAGTTAAAAAAATAAGTATAAATTAACCCATAACTATTCTGCTGTATCCAGAACAAAAATGGTTCGGAACTTTGTAACGTCGACGTAACCTAATAATTGCGTTTTTTGGCCCTTGGCCATTCTCGTGTTTTGACCTCGCATTCCTTATAAGCCCTTACAATTTACGAACACCTCTTATAGCTGATCAGCAATCATCGACCAATATCACAGATAAAAACACTACAAAAGTTTCTTTACCTTGATTTTAGCAAAAGCCGCTCGTGAAATTAGTCTACACTGTATTTTATTGGACGTTTTTGCTTGATAGTGGCGCGTCGCGATCGTTCGAAGCGTGTGTGATACGATCGCGCGCCAAATCACCCGGACAACAACGGAAGGCGGAGTAGTGAACCGTAAAGCGATTGGTTCATAAGAAGTATAAACACGTGACGCATATATATGAGCTAATGATAATTGAGCACATAGGCTGCACAAGCGCTAGTTTACTGTCTTTATTCAGCTAAAATTTGCTGCGCTAATATATCAGCAACGAACTAATCTATATCAGATTTCACTTATACAGTTCCATTAGGCTTCTAAGAATGCTCAGACAGTATTTTATTTAGTAGTTATTGTAGACCTATGACGTGAGCGTCCTGCCAGCCACAACAATAGCATTATGCTGTGTTCGCATACTTTTGGCCATATTGTTCACTTGTTCTTTGGTGGCTCACTTTCTCGAGCAATTTCTATGAAATTATGTAAGATTTGTGAAGTACTTTTATTACTAAGACCCTTGTCCAGAAGTGAAAAAAGTAAATTTAGCACATTTTTGTACATAGGTACATCATTACAATGCATATACTTACCAATCCCATGGCTATGGCCACGAAGAGCAAAAGTCTACCAGATGATAATTAAAATGTTGGCCGAATCATTTGTTAAATGTGTTTATAATTCTTGAAAACTTATCTTTCAGCACGTGGTTTCAATGATACGTAAATGAGGTTAGTATTCCAATTGCTTCCATAAGAACGCGTGTTACATTTACCCCCGACAAAAAAAGGTGTGTTATAAGTTGAACATGTGTAACTGTGTATTTGTGTATCTGTGTGTCCGTCTGTGACTCCCAAACGGATGGACCAATTTGAGTGCAGTTGTTTTTTTAATCGAAAGACTTGTCAGTACATGCTAGGTACTTGTCTGTCGAGATGGTTCTTAGCTATGTTTGGTGGAAATAGGACCAGTAGTTTCCAAGATCATCATCAATGTATTGTTTACCCTACTTTTGGATTACGGATATCCGGCATTTCGTACAAGCCTAAGGCTTAGTGCTGCTTTTTATGAAGCCATCTATCTCACTAGAACGTACTACTTGTTAATGCGCTATAGTTTTTATATCATCAATAAAAAAGTGCAGCCCAGCTTTAATTGTATGATGTCAGTGACTGTGGGTTGGAGCTCACGTATAATATTGAGTGCCTACGATTTGGTTCGTAATATGGACGCAATTTATTAAGAAGTGCAGGTTATTGGCATGCATATGATTGGCAAACTGAGTCGAGGAAATCTTATGAATTTGTTTTCAGCATGGGAATCTTACAGAAAGACGATATTCCCTCATTTCAAAGTGTGTAAAAAGTTCAAATGTTTAAATTGTTGCAAAATTAAAACTACTGATGCAAAACAACTGACGGTTGATAATTGTATTAAAAACTTGTAATCCCTTGATTGACGCAATTTAGTCACAGAACGTACGATTTCGCCAAACGACGGCACCACGAGCTGATTTTAAAAGCCTTATCGTACTTTGAAATCCGTATATAGATACGACCTTTTACCGTCGCACAGCAGCGTAGGCGAGCTATATTTAAGTTTGGCCTTGGTCCGCTCGTTTGGTAGGCAATTTTATTCTGCTCGTAGAGTTCCGTATCGCGCCTTAATAAGAATTCATGAATCCTTATGATGTCCGCACCGACACGTACTGCTAAATTTATACGTGAATTTTAAACGAGCCCTTGTTCTGCGAATGTTTGAGATCGTCAAATAATATTAAAGAAGATAACATATTGTTTTTGAACAGTGTATAAGAACATCAAGTTATGTGACTTTGTGTAGATGGCGACCAAAATGATTCGATGGTAGCAAGTCCTCCTTTCCATAGAACACACTCTTTTGTCGACCGTGATCGTGGTCATCATTACACTTGGACTGGATGATTGCCCGTCTAGCACAACTGTGCGCGAAATACGATTAGTATCACCTGTCACTCTATTACAGTACTGTACAGAAAGACATAGGTAGTATATCTCGCGCGAGAAAGGGTCGCGTGTCACAGTTGTGCTATAGAGGTATTATGGTATTATAATCTCTACGTCCTATCTCCTAGTAAAGTAAGACTGTCCTATTTAATCACTGCACTTTTTAGGCCCCTTTTTTTTTTGGCGCATGGTTGTTTTTATTTCAGAGATAGCACATCGCACAGATTATATCTCGTGCACATTTAGAATCGGTATGTAATTATTTGATATTTACATTTAAAATAAAATGCTCTGAGTTTTCTCGTCTGATGTAGACCAAAATATCGGTCGAGTTGTAAACAATTCCAAAACAGCGGACAAGAGCTACTTTTAACATAATTTTAACCAGGGACCACTAAAATCTAAGCAGACTTACTACATACCTCTAAGACATACTTCTAAATAAATCAATAGATTGCGCTATTGTTTTAAACCAGAGCTAATCACCATACAAAATTTTTGGGACAGACGTCGCTACCGCCATCTACTGGTGGATCACCTCTTGGTCAGTTTCGAAATTGGTCAGTGCTTTAAGAATGAATGAAAATTCTTGCCTCCACATAAGATAATCGTGCTTATTTTTATTATAATCAAGCATATATTGCTAAGCTATCAGCCTTTTTATGCAAACATTTAAGACTTGACTTTAGTCGAGTTCTCGGACGAAATAAAACCCACGCTTCATTATGGTAATAAACAGGCTCATTTGCTTTTAATGGACACCAGTAACGTGATTTCGATAACGTGAATTCGAGACCGCCAAATTGCCGGTGGACTAGGGCATTAATTCGACAATGCATTTCGATATCCCTAATTAAAAAAGGTTGTATAAGGTATGTAGTAGATCCATTTTTGCAATTTATGCTGCATTCAGTTTTTGCATTCGGTTGGTCCGCGCCTGTGTTTTCCACTAGAATTAGTCGCCATTTTGAATTTTACATCTATCAATGAGAAACTAACTCTAATATTTATTTCGAATAAATCTAAAGTATGGAAATACGCAGACAGAGGTAAATAGAGCCGTCAAATTTAGTCCTAGCAAAATTTAAGTATGATTGTGCGCCTCTAAAATTATGAAACACGTTAAAGTGTTAAGTTCATAAACGCAAAATGATCCATTTAAAATTCTATACGCTTTTTTTGTTGCTCAGATCGCTTAGACAGTCACGAGCGAGAGCAAAAACTTATATCTTAGAATCGAGGCCTTGATCTTTTGTTGGTGAATTAATTACGATGTTACGTATTATTATTGTAATCATAATTATGATTGCTGTGATCCGCAAAGCTGTGAATAATTGCTTATTGAGATTATTCCATCTCAGTGTTATTCACGCTCATTTAAACCTGTAATTGAGTAATTGAAAGTAAAATACAGACACGGCATCTAATACTAATCTAGGTAAGTATAAGTACCTATAGGTATATGACGGCACGAAAAACAGAAATAAAATATTATTTGAAGGAAAACGGGTAATGACGTAGGTATAGGTATATACTTACTGTTCTGAAAAACATTAGATATTAATAAGTGCAATGTAGAATTGTAATTATACCTAAATAAAGTACAATAAAACTAAACCTAAAAATTAAACTAAACAAGAACACACTAAAATTAAACTAAATCTAAAAATAGCCCTTGCGGCATAGTGCCGAAGATGCTGGCGGCATTCCTCGCTGAATCGCCAAACTGATTCTTTCAGCGAGGAAACCGCCAGCTCTCCGGTCACCAGTAACATCAATAAGCCTCTTCGAGATACCTTTGAAGAGGCTTAATGCGCTGGGGCCCCACGGATCCAGGGTCTCGACGCCAAAAGGTATGAATTTGTACTCAGCGCCGAGACCACTATACTTATTTCGTATACTTATTTCGTTTTATACCTTCGGCCGCTTCTGCCGCTGCTCCGGCCCTAATTGAGGATCGGTGGAGATGTGACGGGGCCAGTGTGTCTACACAGGTTGCATCAGGTTTACCTAAATTGATGAATAAACGACTTTGACTTTGGTTTTGACTTTGGCTGAGTTTGTGGAACTCCTTAAAAACAACAAAAGGGATCTTTATAAATAATGACACTAAGGTAAATTCTTCAGGTCGTACGTATTAGGTGTCATTATTTATAAAAATAAGTGGTATAATTTCCACATAAAAAAATAGAATCGATAAAAAGATTCTATAAAAACAAAAGGGATCACTTTCGTCTCATAAGTCAAATTTAGAAAATCATCGTCCACTATTGGGTATTTTATGCCTATTGCTGAACGCTATTTGATGTTTCAGTCAATGAAACATTTATCTGAATCAAACGCAGCCGGCGTAGCGGATAGCATGAAAATATTTACAGCAATTTTCGAGTGAAATACAAAGGACGTTCGACACAAAGCGACAAATAAAAATACGTTCAACATGGTGATTGTCACTGAAAATATATATTGAAATGTGCTTTTGATCGTTTATATTTACCCGTTCACGAGTTTTGGCATTATGGCAATGAATGCTTAGCCTTCAGAGTTAAGATTTACGATACCTACACAAGAATGACATTTTAGGAATACGTGTGGCAGTTTCAAATGAATCAAATAACGTATAAGATTAGTTAAAGAAGATATTTTAGAAGTAGTCCATTTGTAACATGTAGTAATACTAGCGACCCGCCTCGGCTTCGCACGGGTGCAGTGCTGATAATTTTATACATATAAACCTTTCTCTTGAATTACTCTAACTATCTATTAAAAAACACCGCGCCGCATCAATATCCGTTGCGTAGTTTTAAAGATCTAAGCATACATAGGGACAAACAAACAGACAGACAGCAGGAAGCGACTTTGTTTTATAGGTACTATGTTGTGGTAGTGATATACCTACGCATATTATGCGTTAGTGACAGCCACGAGAAGCAGTAACGTCTGCTAGCATAAACCAAATGTTTAACAATGAAGCGAAAAAAACGAAAATTCAATGGCTCTCGCAGGTTCAGACTCCAATAGGTCGAACGACTAGGACGCCCGTTTTGGCCCGTTGGAGACGGGTTCGAACCCCGCATGAACTAATAAAAAAAATTACTTCATTGTAAACTTATATAAATTTATAAAACGTGAAACCAAAATGTTTTATAATAACCATTGATAGAAAGATCAAAGTACAAAGAAAAATTGAAATGCTAATGCGAAGCCTTTCAAATTTAAACAGTGCAAAGATCGACTCACGAAGCATAAGGAAAAATTCGAAAGGTTTCTTGGCGTAAGGGTAGCGAAGTGGTTAACGCGCTGAGCCGGCAATCCAGAGGTACCGGGTTCGATTCCCGGTCTATTCCACCAGGTTACGCATTTCAATTTTTCTTTGAGCTTTTATCTTTGTACCAATGGTTAATATAAATAAATTTACTGAACTATACTTTCAACAGGCTTGCTTAACACATTTGGTGTCATTGATCTACTGAGAGTGCCTAATATCGACTCTATTTCCCATATAGTATTTAGAAAGATGTTTTTACGCAGGCATGATATAGTACCTAGGTACCTCTCAGAAACACTAATTTTTGTTTCCCATCTGTAGCGTTTCGCATTTTTATTTGTCCGAATGCCATTTCTTTCCAAAACTGTTAATTATTTTCAGAATAATTATAAAACAAACCTAACCTAACCCAATGCGTTCTATGTTTATAAAATCCTTCCGGGTTACAGAAAAAATACTTTCGGACCAATGAAAATTTGGCGAAACGTTAAGGATGGGAAACAATAGATATCTAATCTAGAGATTGAGATAGGATAGGTACCAGTTTACCAGTACGGTTACGTTAACTTATGGTAAGCGTCCCGAGACACCCTTCGTCTTTACAGTAGGTACGTACAAAATACTGTCAATAACTATGGCAAGTCCGAAAGCATCTGTAAGCACAAACCCCAGTTGTTATGCACTGGGCCAATAATTGGCAGCAAACAAGCAATTCGCAAATCAGTAGGCGAGAGAAAGTGAACTGATTTATTTAACGCGTGCTCATTTTGAATTGAAAATTGTGAAATTCGGATTCTGGATGCGATTTCACTCGCGTACAGTTATACGAATACCAAAACAGCGGGACTGATGTGGTGATTTCGAAATCATATTTGTAATGCGAAACTTTTCCACCGCGCAAAAAACCTAGGACCGTTGGAGCAAAGGACTTGTTTACGATACGAAGATTTTAATATTAAACAGCGGGTGACAATCAAGGTGGCGATGTGTTAAACAGCTTATGAATATAAAGTTACATTTACATGCAGCATCTCATACATAAGCTACTTTATCGTATGTCTAAGTAAGTATATAGATTCAACGACGATCACTCATGTCTATGCGGGGTCATTGGACGATAATACGTTGAGAGGCAGACACTGTTTCAATAATAGCAATAACTATTGACATAGTAGTTAGTTCAAGTGATACCAATTAGGTGTTAAGTATCTATTATATATCTGAAATATTGTAACAATATTATTCTAGAGGCAACGTATTATGACGCCAACAGCGGGCCTACGATGATCGCATTTACCACCATAATTTTTAGGGTTCCGTACCGTAGTCAACTAGGAACCCTTATAGTTTCGCCATGTCCGTCTGTCCGTCTGTCCGTCTGCGGCTTTGCTCCGCGATCATTAGACTAGAAAGCTGAAATTTGGTATGAGTATGAGTATGTATCACGCCAACAAAACGGTGAAATAAAAACTAAAAAAAAAACTTTTTTTCGGGTAGGTAAAGTACCTCTCTCGTACACCTAAAGTGGGGTGATTTTTTTTTGTTCCCCCCCCGGCACTAACTTTTCAACCACGAGTCAAGAAATTATGGAAAAATTAATGAAAATGAGGCCTTATAAGTATATACTTTCAATGAAAACTATATTGAATATAATTGGTTGAGCCGTTTTTGAGTGATCGCAAAATTTCATAATTTTCTTTAAAATGACGTAAGTGCCGCGCGGTGTCCTCATACTTCGAACGTTACATATATTAGTTAAGTGCCATACTGCATTAAAATAAAACATTCCGCTCAATCTGGTGCGTATAATCGATAACTTCCAGAAGGTAATAAATAATTACAGTTACTTTGGCGTGTACGACCTTTTTATAGAGCTTGAAATCTTTCTCGTAATTTAAACCTCGTGCTTAAAACCGCTGTTTTAAGCCGGTGTGATTGTGAAGGATGGGCAACTACGGAACCCTGCACTGAGCAAGGCCCAACATGCTCTTGGCCGGTTTTTTTTAAATATGAGTGCCAGAGTGGCGAATGATTCATTTCATCATTTATTTACCTGCGTTTTATGAACAAAGTTTCATCGAGTGATAGAAAAACTACACATAGGTAATAGCTTAATTAAAGGACGAAATTTTTTCATGAGTTTATGACCTTATAGAAAAAAATGTGCTCGAATTTCGATTTACTTGTGTGATGAAATTGAGTATGTCATGAATGTTATTTGTATTTGCGTTTGTATTTATCTATATAGGTATGTTTATCGTCGTCTAAAGTCCTTAATACAAGCTTACTAGAGCTTACTGTGAGACTAGATCGATTTGTATGAGGTTGTCCGAAATTTATTATTATTAAAATGAACAAGATTGAATTCTATGAAATGTATGTCGGCGAAAAGGAGAGATTGTTCACGACAGATCTACCTAGTAACCTACGAAGTAAGTAGATAAATTCTTTGTCAACACATCGTGATGAACGTAAACATCACAGAACCTCAACTAAACTAGGTTAGAGATAGGTATCGGAACCCTTATACCGGTATACTGGAATAGGACCAATAAATTAAAACATAGATTCTACTCTTCAAACTGAACAACATTTGTTCATCAACTTTGTAGGGAAGTCAGTTTTAAGAATTTTATTATTTCAAACAAATTAAATAGTATTTTCAATGTACGTCGTCCAATATTGACATTTCGTGTGCATTGACATGTCACTACTAATAGCGGATATTTCGCAATACATTGCTTCTTTGTCTAAACATTATTCTACAAAATATCATTTAATTAACACGTTATTTTCAGAAGTTGCTTAACAAATGTTGTTCAGTTTCAAGAGAAGAACTATGTTATGTATGTCTATGTTTTGATTTATTGCTCCTATTACAGGCCAGACCCGGTATATCCGAACGATTCTCAAATTGATTTTTGATCTCGACAGGGCTTCAATGTTTACTGTAACAACAACATTCGTCTACGCAAAGTCCCTTGTCAAAGTCAAACTTTTTGTCATATTTGACAAGGGTTATGGTTGATTTTGGATCATGAATTTATCGAAATTAAGGTTAAATGTTAGGACAATTGTTGCTAAACCCCAATCAAACCACGAACTTTGACTATGATCAACTTAAATCAATGTGTGGTATATCAATTCAATCTCATGAAGCACAAGATTAAAGTATTGGATGACTAAATTAAGCATGGTTAAGTTTGTCACGTTCCCAAAGCTTGAGCGTCCCCTACACATCCACAGAATATTTATCATCATTAGAGCCATTGCTATGATCTGACTATTTAGACAATACTTTAAACCGGTATTTACATTGTAAACAAATTCTCACCGCTAAGCGTGCTGAGTGCCATATTGTTCATCACCCCTTTCGTAATCGTCCGTACGATACCGGCCATTCGCAAACTGCCATTTCACCAAACCTCGTCTTATAACTAATTGTGTTTAGAAAACTCAATCTTAAATGTCGTGAAATAAAGTCCACAATATAAGACATATTTTATGTTAGAAGTGAGGATGTAAAAGTTAGTAACCCAAATGATTCCCAACACGAACCCTGCATTCTGTGGATGCGGGTCGCGTGTCCCATGCGTGTCCCACATGCTACACAAATTAAAACACAATAAAAACCCTAAGCCGACACTTGAATCACGAAACTGATGACTTGAATAACTTAAATAGGGGAAAAAGGACGTAGGTGCGAAAACGAGCGAGCGGATTTAATTTGCAAATTGACTCTTTCAATAAATGCAAAAACCGGAATACTAAATTCTAGTGTCAAGTGAGTTCGGATTTGGATGGAAAATTGTTATAGGTCATTTGCGAACGACCCCAGCATTCTGTTGACCTTCTAAATTTAAAGACGTATTTATCTACCTTCTAACTAGATATAATATTTTGAAATTCCCCCTAAAAGGAAAAAAATAGCGTAAAATCTTGAGTTTGGAGTTAAATTTAAAAGTTATTACATAAATGAATAATGGTGGTAAAAGCTACTGATGTAGGACGTCTGTTTGGTTTATTAGAGTACCTCGATATACGCGAAATTCGCTTTACGCGATTTTCCCTGGAACGCATCTCTCGCGTAAAGCGGGGTATTACTGTATAGCAGTTACACAGATTTTATTCTAACATCCAACAGCGTGCAGCGGTAATATAACTGCAAAGGACTCAACTACTGTTTGTGAACATTGGATTGATAACCAGCAGCGAGGACCCGCCCTCGGCTAAAAATAACGAACTGTCTGACTTCTAGCCGTTTCAATCAGCCCCCGATAAGAGAATGCGTTAACCTTTCGAGGGTGGGAACCGTTGCACCCTCGCGATTTATAACGAACATCGCCCCTATCCAATCTGTAATGAGATACTTCATTCATAAACATACACATATTAGGTTATTGCCGTTTTCATTCAGAAATTACGTGTAATCTGTGATTTGTACGACTTTATTTGGTAATTCAAACTACATGATATAAACAATAATAAGGTCGCACTTAAATCTTATATCTTGGATTCTATATCTTATTGATATGATTTTAAGATTATTGAATTGGTATTGCAAAATCTTTGAGTGAGTATTTTTCTAAAATAAAAAATGTACCTAACGGTATATTTTCTGGGATTAAAAATTAAAAATATTGACACCCTAAAAACGGTTGGAATACATTATAAAACGGCTACCCTGTAATGTACCATCAAAATTGTTGACATGTAACTTGGTGTTATCAATAAAGGATTTGTATTTGATGTCAATTTTCGTTGCAGTGTTTATAATAATAATGAAATAATGAACTTTATTCTGCAAGTAGGTCACAAGGGCACTTTTACATGTCTGAGTCTACCGGCATTTCACAAGAGGAGACCACTGTTGAGAAGAAACGCCGAAAGAAACTCAACAGTCAGTCATTTTTTCATAAAGGATAAGTACTTATAGTTCGAATTCCATCTCTTAAGCGAATCCCATCAGCCTTGCACCCGACGAACAATACTCACCATCTGTATTGCCAACTGTGTCCACAGCTGCCACTTCGAAATGCAAGAATGGATAAAGCACTGCTGGTAGTGCTGGTGCGTCTGGGACTTGAAACTTCCAGCGCATCCCGACCCAAATCCTGAAAGTAACGTACGTCAATATTCATAAACAGGTAACGTCCAAAAATCTCCAGGAAAAACTGGACACCCTCATTGCCATTTCATCAAAAGAGGACCAACAGCGAAGGAGTTTACTCACGTTGTAGAAGTCGAATTATTGCAATGTATGTTCAGTTTGTGTATATGTTTCAGTTTAGTTTTCGATTGGCCACGCCGCGACTGACCTCCTGAAGATGATTTGCAAACCGATTCGAAACATGTCGAGCGATATTCGACTTCTACGACGTGAGTGAACTCGCTTCGTATGTATTTTAATATTTATTAAAAAAAAACGGTTGAACTTGAGTAAATCATTAACATAATAAATCTAGGTAGGTATGCCACGGTCATTCGTTTTGATTTGGACGCTAATGAATTAGCATTTCTGAAGAAAGCGGAGTCTTTATTACAAGCGATAAATATTTATTAAAGCCGAGTGACATCATTATCATAACAGCCCGAATTTCGGCTATATTGCAGCCACACAAAGCGACTTGTGTAAGCTACTAAATGAGATTTTAACCAACCGCCTCGTTGGGCATATATTCGCAACGTGTATAATAATACATATTACAATTCGTTTCATCACTAAACAAGCCAGCGACTTTGAGACATATTTGGCATAAATAAGATGTTTATCAAGCCCAACCGATGACGTAAAACACAATACGTAATATTACACGAGAACTTATGTACGCCCGTGCGTAATAATTTCATTTTGTAGATTACTTCCGTAATGCGTAATTGCTGTAGTGCACGTCCACATTGTATCGATAATAAATTCGAATAAAAACACTTAAAAGGAAGTGAGTTCTTGATCATCGTAATGGATTGAAAGAGACTGCTATTCACAGTCGAGTATCTTCGGCGAATCCTTATCGAGTCGATTATAACTGCACGTCTCGCTTCATTCTTTGCGCGCGTTGCAACAAGCGAGCATCGAATGGTCTTGACAGAGAGCTAGAATAACCGCTTTCCACAGCATTGATCCCAAGAGAATCGGTATTTTTTCTCACAGCGTCATTCCAATGTAATGGTTTGTTATACGTTATTATATTTTAATTCCGTACGCGTAAAAACGTCGGACGTTAAACGTGTGCATTATTTTCAGATTCGTTTTCAAGTTTTAATGAGTCATCATTTCTGATTTTATAATTATTATGAGATCTCACAGCTTCCCACAGAGTCGAGTTTGCGTTAATGTTTAAAAAAAATTGGCATGCCCGCATGTTTTGCCGTTTTGAGATTAAAGTCGCACGACGGGGGAGTAAACCCCAACAAATCGCGGTGGAGGCACTAGACCGACATGTGACGATTTTATGAGTTCTGCCGACGGATTGTGGTCACACGCGTGGTGTGGCCGAGGTGAGGGGCCATAAAATTGGAGTGGATCCCTTTGTATTGGATTTTAGATAGTATTGACGCAATATGTTTCTTTCGTAACATTATGATCAACTAGCTGTGCCGCGCGGTGTTTCCCGCTCATCCCACGGGAACACTATTGATTTTCGGGATAAAAAGTAGCTAATGTCTTAATCCAGGGTTTCAGCTACCTTCATACCAAAATTTATCAAAATTGGTCTAGCCGTTTGAGCGTGAAGAAGCAACAAACATACACATAAACACATTCACAAACTTTCGCTTTTATAATATTAGTGTGATATATTTTTGGCTCAATACCATGCAAACCGAGGGTACGCTGAAATATTTACAGCAGACCGCCGGTGGTCAAGCCTGTTTTAGTCTATAAGCTCGCCAAGTTACGCCTATCAATGTCATGCATCGGCCGTTTATACTTAGCAGGGCATGGTTAAATCGATCTAAACTCTTTTAACATCGAACGCTCCTATAATACCCGAGTCCAAAACTTCCTCTGACCATCAGAAGATCGTCTATCCATTTAGTAGGGGCATGTCCAGCGCCTTCCAGTTCGTGGTCACCACACGAGAACCTTTCTGCGACAGCGAACGACGGTTCTACGAGCGATATGACTGCCTACTGCCAATTTAGTTTGGCGATTCTTCGGTCTATGTCAGTACTTAGACTATAAAATTCTTTTGTATCGTTATTATAAAATTCTAGATTTGTATCGAGAATCAGTTTTCTAAGATGATTTCATGAATTCAGGAAAAAGAGGGCCAGTCTCGCGCCATCTGTTGGTCAGATTTTTTGTTCTCTTATCACGCCAAAACGGCTCGCCGAATTTGAAATTATTGTGGTACGGGGATAGCTTGACATTCAAAGATTATAGGACACTTTTACCCTACTACTTTTTACCCGACTACGGTAAAAAATGTTTACACCTACTAGTATGAAAAACATACTGTTTACACGATCACGCTCACAGTTATTGCACGATAAACGTGTTGCATGTGCCGATAATGCATTAAAAGATCGAGAATCGTACGCGAACGTAATGTATTGGCTAATTTCGTCAATTAATTCGTAATTGTTATCTAACCTGTGCTGTAATACGTTCTGTAATATTTTGCATGCCTTCGTTCTGGCACGAACTCCTTCAAGTGACCTAGATAACGTAAAGATGTTACGATATTCCTAAGTTATGAGAAACACGGCAACACTGGGCTTAAATGAAACGCTTTTAAAGACATTCGAGAGTCTATGTCTATGTACAGTGAGCACCAAAAGTAGCTAACAAATTTAGTACATATTTAATTTGACATGAGCCAGCTTTTGATACTGGCCGTACATTAGCAATGCGTCAACTGTCATCTTAGGTACGTCTACCTTCTTAAGGTACATTTTAGTTTAGGAACTTAATACAGTTGTCTTAATATTTAGTAACTTAAGTATCCTCATGGAAAATCCCGTTGCACTGAGGTTTATAAAAGTACCCTTTTTTTGTGGCCTACTTACAGAATACCTAAAGTTTGTTTCAGTCCAGCTACCTTCATCAGGGGGCCTATGATGGTTGCTTTTATCACGCGATAAATAAGTGACAAAGCATCAGTCACGTTTTGACCAAATGCGAGTGAGAGTGACAGATGCTTTGTCACTTATTTATCACGTGATAAACGCAACCATCATAGACCCCCTGGTCACCATTTCACCATGTAGAAGACCTGTCTTCGTCTTCAGATCCGTGGTCGCCAATCAAGAACTTGTGGGTCACAGCATTCATACGTTCTACGAGCAATATGCTAGGTATCCATTACCAAATTAATTTTGCAACTTTTCGTATGTCATTTATGCCTTTTCTGAAATGATTAAAAAACAGTTTTAGTTATAGTATTCCTATACCGTATAGGCACGTTGGATGTCGACTTGCGGAAAATGCCCAGCGCAACTAACTAACTAACCTATACCGCTCTTTACGTTACGGAGCTATGATGAGCCACTGTAAGTATTACCTAAAAGAAAATTACAGCAGGTACTTCCAAAACTAACGTGCATGTCAAATCACAAAACTACTGCAACAGAGTACTTGAATTAAGTACTATAATTTAATAGACTTCGTTGAATCATCATTTTTTTACACACATAAGGAAGAAACAACCAAAAAGTTACAATGTAATTATACTAATAATACTTTGTTCTTAATGGTTAATTAACATTGAAATGTAATTTGAAATACCCCTTTGGCAATGCCACCGATCTAGTACTTGAATGGGAATAAAAAAGAATCTAATACTTCCGCAATAAAATTGCGTATTTGATCAATTCAATGTTGTAAGATTAATTGTATTAGATTAATTTAATACTAGACCTCGTACGTCATGCGATACATTTTTTATCACACGGAGTAAATAACAGTTCGTAACCATTTTTACTATGTGGTTTACATTGATATGCAATAAAAGCTACATTGATGTAAGTAACAATGTTTTAAAATTACTTCGTTTGGAATCTATTCATGGAATATTTATTTTTGATATTCTAAGTTGAGGCCTGCGAAGAATAATGTATGTAGATTATTTGTTTTATAATTATTAAGTTATATAGGTAAGTACCTCACTTTTACAGAAGTATTTTCAAAATGTTTAAAAGTCGTCTCGTCGTCACGTTCTCGGTCACGTAGGTACAGTCGAGTTCTTAAACTTCGGATTAAAACTTTAAATCAAAAATATGTGGACACAACTCTATTGTTTACGGTGTAGAGGCGTGTTCAGATATTTTTGATTATACATATTTTTGCTTTACCCTATTTTTTTTAAATCATCCCCGTTGTTATCATACGAATATGATATATGATTTTTTGTATAATTCCATGAATGTATCATCCAACGTCGCAATCTTACGACTGAACGGATTTCAGTTATTTTGCTATGTACACATATGATTATGTATAAAATACTTTGTACCCGACTACTGTAAAGCAAAAAAGAAAGCAATGACTTTATTTCCGCGTAAACGATCTTTCTAGCACTTAATAAAGATGCCCTTACCGTTATCATAGCGAAATCAATATGGTAATAGCTAACAGTTGTTGAAAAAAAACGGGTCGCCTGGGGAATACAAACCACCCGCATAAGTCAGTGGTGCGCCAATCTAGCCGCGCTTCCCCTCGCCCTATATATATAAAGAAGGGTGTCACACACTCACACTGCTAATAATATTTACTTTAAAATCGGCTGGATTTTTTTGTTCAATTGTGACTAATTGTTATTGAAGTCAGTTTAAAAACTGTGTACTGTTACTAAATGTACGAGTACGTAACTTTATAATGTAGGCAGTCAAATTGACCATATCAAAATATATTCGTTATTTTGAGTCTTTTATTTAACATTCAAAATAATAGGGAATAATTGTACCATTGATGCAAAGGACAAAGCCCAAAAAAAAATTAAATCCGTCCAAAAAAAACAGTTTTTCTTTGTGCTTTGATTTTTGTACCAATGGTACAATGTAAAAAAACCGGCCAAGAGCATGTCGGGCCACGCTCAGTGTAGGGTTCCGTAATTGCTCATCCTTCACAATAAACTGCTGTTTTAAGCCCGAGGTTTAAGTTAAGAAAAATTTTAAGCTCTATAAAAAGGTCGTAAACGCCCTAGAAACTGTAATCACTTACTACCTTCTGGAAGTCAACTTACGTCCTTTTTAAGAAAAAATATGAAATTTGGCGATAACTCAAAAACGGCTCGACCGATTTTGTTCAATATAGTTTTCATTGAAAGTACTTATAAGGCCTCATTAACATGAATTTTTCCGAATTTTCTTGACCCGTGGTTGAAAAGTTAGAGGGGGGGGGACACTATTTTTTTTGTTTTTGGAGCGAATATTTACAAAACTGCTGACTTTATCAAAAAATAATGTTAGAAGACCCCTATTATTTTTACAAGAACTATTCAACGACACCCCACACATCAGTGTTGAAAAGAAAAAAAAAATTCACCCCCACTTTAGGTGTTCGAGAGGTACCCGAAAAAAAAACTTTTTTTTTAATTTTATTTTACCGTTCTGTCGGCGTTATACATATACATACTCATACCAAATTTCAGCTTTCTAGTACTAATGATCACGGAGCTAAGCCGCGGACGGACGGACGGACGGACGGACAGACGGACAGACGGACATGGCGAAACTATAAGGGTTCCTAGTTGACTACGGAACCCTAAAAATGTGGTGTAAGTACCCACATTAAAAATAATGAGACATGACATGTTTCATAAATTTAGAATGGGGAATGTTAATTTATCTTTCTTTTGAAGGACCAAATCAAATCCCAATATAGCAATATCACATAAAAAAAATATTACTTAAACGTCTTTTGATTTGATAGAACAACTAACAAGGCATATTTACTTTGAGAGGTTGTACTTACAATTCCACATCAGTATACCAAAATTAGCATAGGGTGACCGCGACACCCCTAGGTTAAATAAAAGAAAAAAATACAGCAGAAATATAACAAAATATTTATAACTCAAAAGTGGACGCGACTTTACTCTTCCGGCCATTTCGCACCAAAGGGGGCCGAGAGCAAGAGTGGAAGTGATCTAAATTTAGTTAATTTGCGTACATCTAAAATGCGAGTCACGTATGAAAACAAAAGGGCTCGCGACCACCACCACGCTTTCTGAGAACGTTGGACACAGCTCAGTTATTCTGCCAGTACACGCAAACACGTCAGCCGAACACGTTTTTTTGCAAATAAATAAATACAGAAGAGAAAAATTAAACTATTGATACAAAGATATCAAAGCTTAAAGAAAAATTGAAATGAGTGAGGTGTAAAACCTTTCAAATAAACAATGCAAAGATCGACACACTAAGCATACGGAAAAATTCGAAAGGTTGGTTGGAGTTCGGGTAGCAAAGTGGTTAACGCGCTGGACCGGCAATCCAGAGGTTCGATTATACCAGGTTCGATTCCCGATCTTGTCCCCCAGGTAACTCATTTCAATTTTTCTTTAAGCTTTGATATAAAAATTGTGGTGTGTTAAAAAAAAATGAGACATTACATGTTTCATAAATTTATAAATAGAAGAGAAAAATGTTAGGTCTCATAAGTCACGATAATTACATTAAGATTATAATAAAGAAAAGGAAAGGGGCAGGCTAAGAAGGACTTCATATAGACCAAATATTTAAAAGGAAAAATAAGTGTTTCATTATCAAGAATTATCAAAGTGAAAGAAAAATCGGAATGTAGAAAAAGCTGGAAATTACTCCGACGACAAGAGCCTAGCTCTTAAATATGATGATGATGACAAGCAAAGACAGGCTAAATATTATGTATTTTGTATGAAAGATAACACTTTTACAAACGCCAAAGATTTACAACAAAATAATAAACTGTCATGTAACTTTTAGTAAATTAAAGGCCTATTTCTCTATCCAAATAGTTATTTAATAAACAATATCCCTAAAATTAAAATGATTGAATATGTGAATTGCAAGGCTTTTTCATCCTGAAACAGAAAATGTACAATGTGCTGCAGAATTGCATATACATTGCAATGCATACATTTGTGCAGCCCATAGCACAATAACCAACTTAAAAATAACAGATCGTAGAAATAGGTTGTATAATGCAGGTACTTAATTGAAACCACCACGGAAAAGTTTAAGACGTATATTGGTATGAGAACCAAACAAACCACAGTAAATAAGGTAAAAACAGTAAGGCAAGCGAAAGCAAAACAGTCGGGCAACTAAAACTAATTAATAGAAAGCAAGCAAAACATTAAAGTCTAGGCTAATAGGCAAAGCATTAACATTAAAGTGTGGCCACGTTACTAGAAAACAAACTTATAACATAAAACCATCAGATTTAAAGCGTTGGGGACTTAATGCGGCAAGGTTCTAAGTAAACTAAACAACAAACATAGCATTAAGCGTATAAAACAAACGAAGTTAACTTATTATGCAAAAACTAAGCAAAACGAGAGTAAGAAGCTTAAAGCGACAAGGTTCTAACTATAAAAAATAAGCGTATACGCGTTATATTAAAAGCAAACTAGCAAAACTAATATATTTACACAGAAGAGAGATCAAACCTAATATTTAAGCACTAAAACGCAAGCTTAAACTATGAAACTAAATAACAACAAGCAATACCTAAATAAATGCACTAACTACCTACACGTACAATAATAAAAGCGGCGAAGGCGAACGCAGTGCGCTTCGGATAGCCCGTGTTCACGGATGTATCTTTATCGCGCAGCAGCACCCTAAGTACATGAAGTGTACGTCCTAACAAAAATACTAAGGACGCGTCACGGCTGAACGGTAAGTTCCGTGCTACGAAAGCAGTACCGGGCGGTCGTGACGTGTGCGCTCGTCAGGTCAGTTTTCGTTCCAAGTCATTGGAAGCGGTCAACTGCGCAAGGCGAACTAACTAACAGCAGGTCCGCCGGGCGGTTATAAAGCCGACCGGGGGCTGCGCGGGCGCGCGGGACGGACGCTGGACGGCATACGTACTTGCAGCGCGCGTTCCTTATCTCGGGCGCATTATACTTAATACTAAGCGCGGTGGTTCCAATTTAGTTGCATTATAATCTCCCCCTCTGGCTACGAAGACGTCTCGGCGAGGAAGCCAGATTACTCTCTTGACGAGGTGGACGACCGCGTGGACGCGACGAACGAGGCGGTTCTGGTGTAACCTTCTTGGGTGGGCGACCTCTTTTGCGGATTGGCATCGCAGGCGGTGGTAACGGAGTATCGTTGTCACATTTATACGGGCGTAATGCGGAAGCGTGATACAATCCAATGCCACGTTCCGGTTGACTAGGGTCTGCAATGTGAAAGGAGCTCGGTCCATGGTTACTGAGGATAACATAAGGGCCATCGCGTCGGGGTGCAAGTTTTGCACTGAAACCTTGATGAGTTTTGCTGACAGTATGTGTCTCTACCATCACTTTGTCTCCAGGTTTATAATTGGGACAGCTTCTTCTATTCTTGTCCACATATTCTTTTCTCTTTTCTTCTTTCATTTCTTGTACTTCTCTAACTTTCTTTAAGGTGTCCGCTAGCAACAACAATTTGGGTGTGATCTCGGGAATGAAGTTTTCTGATGAAATTATCTCACGTAGATCATGCTCATTGTCATCAGGAGTTCTCAACTCGCGGCCAAACGTCAGATAGGCAGGTGTATAGCCAGTAGTTGAGCCTACTACTGTGTTCATCGCAAATCGTATGCTAGGAAGCTGCTCAGACCAGATGCGGTGATTGTCGCCAACTAGTATTGCCAGTTGCGTTTTGAGGTCTCTGTTTTTTCGCTCAACAGGGTTGGTTTCTGGGTGATACACTGGAGTGAAGGCATGCTTGATCTTCAGTACATAAGTCACTTGTTGCATAACAGCACTAACAAACTGTGTACCATTGTCACTGATCATCCGTCTTGGCATGCCGTATCTCAAGAAGATCTCGTTGATCAGCACCATAGCACAGTTTTCAGCAGTTGCGTTTTCTAAGGGGAATAATTCAACCCAACGAGAAGCTAAATCCTCTATAATCAGGATCCATGACTTTCCATCAGCGGAAGTCGGTAACGGTCCGAATAGGTCAAAAGCAATGACTTCGAACCTCTTGTTCATTGCTGTAGTTTGAAGTAGTCCAGCGGGCTTCATGTTAGAAGGTTTGTATCGCTGGCACGGCAAACAGTTACGGACGTAATTTTCAATGTCCTTCCTCATACCTTTCCAGTAGTACCTCATGCTGATACGACTGAAGGTTTTCTCTGCCCCATAATGTCCTGCAGTGGGCTGATCATGGTAAACAGAGATAACATCATTTTGTTCCTCCTTTGGAACGACGAGCTGACTATTTTCAGCGTCACTGTCTGGATTATATCTATACAACAGACCGTTATTCATAATATATCCTTTCAATGTCCAATATCTTGTGTCTTCCTCTGAATTTCCTTCTAGTGCCGTAACAATCTTTACTATCTCTTCATCTTTCATTTGTCTATCCCTTATCTCTTTCGGACTCTTCGTAGGTGAATCTGTTACCACACTACATACTCCACAACTCTCTTTTGTATTTAAGTCGCAGTTAGGACGAGATAGTAGGTCAGCAACAACGTTTGTTCGGCCGGGTATATATTTTATCATCAAGTCGAACGGCTGCAGTTGTAGGGCCCATCTTGCTAATCTACCTGTCGGAGATTTTAAACTCATTAGCCATTTGAGAGCCTGGTGATCAGTCATGATCGTTATTGGTGTCCCTTCGATGTAGCCACGAAATTTATTCACTGCCCACACGACGGCCAAGGCTTCCCGCTCTGAAGTTGAATAGTTGCGTTCGGCCTGGTTAAGGAGTCTACTTGCGTACTCGACAGGGTGTTCTTTGTCTCCCTCCCCCTGCACTAGAACTGCACCGATTGCGTAACTACCAGCGTCTGACTTTATAGTGTATGGTTTACCATCGTCAGCCTGTGCCAATACGGGAGCTGTAACTAGGAGATTCCGCAAGGTCTCGAATGCTTTCTGTTGTTCGCTCTTCCAGGACCATTCAGCATTTTCTTGGTGAGACGCGTGAGAGGTTCAGCAACTGAGGCAAAATTTGGCACGAATCGGCGATACCATGAGCACATTTGTACAAATGAAAGTAGGTGCTTGAGATTTGAAGGAGCTGGCATGTTGACGATTGAACTGATCTTCTCTGGATCGAGTTCCAATCCATTAGCTGTGATATAATGTCCAAGATACTTGATCTTTGCACAGCAAAATCTGCATTTCTCTTTGTTTGCGGTCAAGTTATACTCTTTGAGTCGAGCAAAGACATCCGCCAAGTCTTTCAAATGCTCCTCAAATGAACTGGACATGATGACGAGGTCGTCGAGATATGTCAGTAACTTTATATGACCCAAGGATATACGGAAACCATCCATAAGACGTTGAAATGTCGATGGCGCGTTCCTGAGCCCAAATGGCATCCGATTAAAGGAATAGCTTCCAAACGGCGTAACAAAGGCTGTCTTGGCTTGGTCCTCTTCACGGACTTTAATCTGCCAATATCCAGCTCGAAGGTCTATAGTCGACATAAACGGCGTGCGTTTGGCATTATGCAACAGGTCATCGATGCGAGGCAAGGGGTACACATCAGGTGTTGTAATGGAGTTGAGTTGCCGGTAATCAACACAGACTCTCGTTCCTCCGTCCTTCTTAGGGACCATTACAACGGGTGCGGACCACGGAGACATGCATGGCTTTATAATCCCTTCTTCGAGCATCTTGTTAATTTCCTGTTTCAGGATCTCAGTTTTTGCGGGTGGTAAGCGATACGGTGGGACAGAGATGGGACGATGGTTTCCTGTGTCAATTATATGCTCTGTCTGCGTAGTCGGCTTGCCATTCGAAACAAACACATGTTCGTGCTGTCCTAAAAATTCGTTCAATTGCGTGTTCTCCTCGTGACTTAATACACGGTCGTCAATATCAATTGATGCAATATCTGTGCTTGATGGATCGAACAGAGCAGAGTCCTCAATTGCTGACACAGCATCTCTGTATAGGGCATCCATGATTGGGGAATATCCATTAAGATGCATATTGCGCTGACTTTTAGGTGGAGTACGCAGATCGACTGGTATCAAGGGTCCGTAATTAGTTTTCTGTTCAGTTGGTAGCTGGCTAGAACTCATGCATTGCACAGAGGTCGTCGGGGCTTCATCAGCTAGCTGCGGCTCAAGTTGTCGCTTAGCGGCCATCTTAGGGGACACAGTCAGTCCAACAGAAAACGAAGGTCCATAGGGACGGTTCAGGCTCATCTCGACAGAGGTACAATGCTTCGGCGTCGCGCATTTCTCTGGAGTTGATAACAACGGTGAAAGTAGTTCCGGTAACGCAACATCAGAGACTACTTCGCCAATAATTGTTTCACCAATATCTTCCTGGTTCAGGTCATGAACGGCGGAGGGCTCATCTATGAATCGACATGTGAGCTGAGGAAGATTAATAATCATCAGGGCATCCTGGATAAAACCTACTCCCAATAAGGTTTTATTATTCTTGGCTTCTGGCAGTACTATAAATGAGGTAGGTACGGACTTGCCATAGACAAGGACACGTGCGGTGACAGTGAGGACATTCTGTAGCTTCGCTATCCCGTCTGCAAAGGTTATGTACATCCTTTCTTGCTTAAACTCATGTCCTGCCTCTAGAAGGCTTTTATATAATTGGTACGAAGCAACACTGGACTTAGCGCATGTGTCAACATAGCCAATCGTCTGTATAGGTCCAATACTGATTGGAATTGTAGGCCGAAGACGTTTGTCAGTGGTAGAGTTAACGGAGCAGAAACCTATTTCTTCCAACTTGACTTTTTGTGTATTGCATTTAGGACATCGACTTCGAACAACACCTGGTTCTCCACAACCATAGCACTTGAACTTAGGCTTTGTAGGGTCTAGTGTCGAGACCGGGGCCATCATAGGTACTTCCGATTTCATAACAGGTGCCTCGTTTCTTCTAGACAGTTTCCTACACACATCAGCCGTATGACCAGGCGCTCTGCAGTAATTACAACGCAATCTAGGTTTTGTGTTGTGAACTGTTTCTTTCCTGTCCTTCTTTGTTGCTCTTTCTCCTAAACTTCTTTCAATGTGTCTAGCCTTTTCAGATAATTCCGTAAAATCTTTAATCGATTCTCTAGCTATCCTTTCTCTAATTTCAAATCGTATCTGACCAAACACCATATCTAGTTCTTGATCTTCTCTGTGACGTGGTAAAGGTAGTTGTGCTATTAGTGCTCGTTTACGTTGTATAAAGATCTCCGTAGGAGTATCGTCATCTTGCTTCTCTTCAATGATCTCCTGGTAAATTTGATATGCTGGTTTCTTGGGTGCATAAGCGTGGCGTAGACGATTCTGGAATTCCTCCCATGTGCCTATCTCATGCTTGACTCCATTCCACCAAACCGTAGCATCGTCTCGTAAAATCAACGGTAGTCCGTCTAAAATGCTTCTGTCGTCCAATCCTTCGACTTGCTTAAACGTTGAAACACCAGATAGAAAGGCTTCCACAGCTACAGAGTTCCTAGCGCCATGAAAACTTACAGGACATGCGCTGACTAAGCTATTCTTCCTTCCAATACCAACCGCTTGTAGAACGTCTATAAGTTGTCCCGCTGTCATACCCAACTGCTGAGAAGGGTCAGTCCCAGACGTTCCGGGATTATTCTGTGACATCTCTACTTTGATTACCTTCGTGGTGCTAGATCCCTTAACCGGTCTAGGTCTTAAGTTATGCCGTCTGGCCCCACGTTGGGCGCCAAGTTATAATGCAGGTACTTAATTGAAACCACCACGGAAAAGTTTAAGACGTATATTGGTATGAGAACCAAACAAACCACAGTAAATAAGGTAAAAACAGTAAGGCAAGCGAAAGCAAAACAGTCGGGCAACTAAAACTAATTAATAGAAAGCAAGCAAAACATTAAAGTCTAGGCTAATAGGCAAAGCATTAACATTAAAGTGTGGCCACGTTACTAGAAAACAAACTTATAACATAAAACCATCAGATTTAAAGCGTTGGGGACTTAATGCGGCAAGGTTCTAAGTAAACTAAACAACAAACATAGCATTAAGCGTATAAAACAAACGAAGTTAACTTATTATGCAAAAACTAAGCAAAACGAGAGTAAGAAGCTTAAAGCGACAAGGTTCTAACTATAAAAAATAAGCGTATACGCGTTATATTAAAAGCAAACTAGCAAAACTAATATATTTACACAGAAGAGAGATCAAACCTAATATTTAAGCACTAAAACGCAAGCTTAAACTATGAAACTAAATAACAACAAGCAATACCTAAATAAATGCACTAACTACCTACACGTACAATAATAAAAGCGGCGAAGGCGAACGCAGTGCGCTTCGGATAGCCCGTGTTCACGGATGTATCTTTATCGCGCAGCAGCACCCTAAGTACATGAAGTGTACGTCCTAACAAAAATACTAAGGACGCGTCACGGCTGAACGGTAAGTTCCGTGCTACGAAAGCAGTACCGGGCGGTCGTGACGTGTGCGCTCGTCAGGTCAGTTTTCGTTCCAAGTCATTGGAAGCGGTCAACTGCGCAAGGCGAACTAACTAACAGCAGGTCCGCCGGGCGGTTATAAAGCCGACCGGGGGCTGCGCGGGCGCGCGGGACGGACGCTGGACGGCATACGTACTTGCAGCGCGCGTTCCTTATCTCGGGCGCATTATACTTAATACTAAGCGCGGTGGTTCCAATTTAGTTGCATTATAATTGTAGTTTTTTATAATAACATTGCACTTTACATGTTTGTGCAAAAAATTTACATGGTCTGTGCATTTCTAAGTATGGTGGAAAATCAGTATAATTTTCACGTTATGTGACGATTCTTATGGCCGGTGATGACGATGAACTGTTTTCTCTGAAAAGTTTACTCGGATCGTTAGAGTCACTTGCATATATTTGAGTGGATAAGCATATTTAATCATCGGCTGTGTCGTCATTTTCCGTTACTTGGGTTATCATAACTGTTTGCTAGGGCTAAATTCAAAGTTTTTTCGATATATTCTATTTACCTCTACGACAACTTGACTTAACCTAAATGACAACTTGACATTGACAAGTTAATGCCACTGGAATATCAAAACATAATCTATATATATAAATGCAAGTGTCCTGACTGACTGACTCATCAACGCAGAGCCGAAACTACAAATGCTAGAGAGTTGAAATTTGCACACTAGGTCGCATTTATAAAGTGTACAAGAGATAAGAAGCGATTTTGAAAAAAAACAATCTCTAAGGGGGTTAAATAGGGGTGCAAAGTTTGTATGGGGGAAACTTTTTTTTTAGTGCTAGAGACTTGAAACTTTGTAGAAAGATTACTTATTCAAAAACACAAAAAGTACTTTCAGCGTTTTGGAAAATTTCACCTCTAAGGGGGTTAAAAAGGGGTGCAGTTTGTATGGGGAAATCCGCTAATCTATATTATATAAAAGAAGAAGTCCTTAATGACTCATCAACGCACAGCCAAAACTACTAATGTAAGAGAGTTGATTTTTGCACAGTAGGTTACTTTTATAACGTGGGCTAGAGATAAGAAGCGATTTTGAAAAATTCAATCCCTAAGGGTGTTAAAAAGCGGTGCAAAGTTTGTATGGGATACAAGTTTTTTTTAAAGCTAGGAACTTGAAACTTTGTTAGAAGATATTAAAATAAAATAAAAGAAAACTAATTTCAGCGTTTTTAAAAAATTCATCCCCGAAGGTGGTAAAAATAGGGGTTGAAAGTTTGTATGGAGATCAAGTATTTTTTTGAGCGCGGGACTTGAATCTTTGTGTAAAAGCATACTATTAGAATACAAGAAAAGTCATTTCAGCGTTTTCAAAAATTCGACCCCTAAAAGGGTAAAAAAGGGGTTTAAAGTTTGTATGGAGATCAAGTATTTTTTTGAGCGCGGGACTTGAATCTTTGTGTAAAGGCATACTATTAGAATACAAGAAAAGCTATTTTAGCGTTTTCAAAAATTCGTCCGCTTAAAGGGTTAAAAAGGGGTTGAAAGTGTGAATCCATTACAAATTCCTTGAAACTTCTTATTAAGGCATATACAATAATAACAAAATAACATTAATTTAACGTCATCAAAGATTCAACCTCTAAGGGGGTTAAAAGGGGGATGAAAGTTCGTCTTGGGGTTCAAATTTAATTTTAAGCTAGGAACTTTAAACTTCGTAAAAAGTTATGCAAATAAAATGGAACAAGTGATTTCAGCGTTTTTGAAAATTCATCCTCTTAGGTGGTAAAAAATGGGTTTGAAAGTTTGTCTCGGGGTTCAATTTTAATTTTAAGCTAGGAACTTGAAACTTTGTAAATAGGTATTAAAATAAAATAAAAGAAAACTGATTTAAGTGTTTTTGAAAATTCATCCCTTAAACTGGTAAATAAGGGGTTGAAACTTTGAATGGAGATCAAACCTTTTTCTGAGCGCGGGACTTTAAACTTTGTATTAGTGCATATACCTAATTAGAATACAAGAAAAGAAATTTCAGCGTTTTTGAAAATTCAGCCCTGAAGGTGGTGAAAAGGGGTTGAAAGTTTGTATGAAGATTAAAAATTTTTTTGAGTGTGGGACTTGAAACTTTAAATAGAGGCGAAGTGATTCAGCGTTTTTGAAAATATATGTAGCCCTGAAGATGGTGAAAAATTGGGCAAGTGCGAGTCCGACTCGCGCATGAAGGGTTCCGTACCTATATATATATCTATAACAAGTTTGTTGTATGGGAGCCCCCCTTAAATATTTATTTTATTTTATTTTTAGTATTTGTTGTTATAGCGGCAATAGAAATACATCATCTGTGAAAATTTCAACTAACTAGCTATCACCGTTCTTGAGATACAGCCTGGTGACAGACGGACGGACAGCGAAGTCTCAGTAATAGGGTCCCGTTTTTACCCTTTGGGTACGGAACCCTAAAAAGTGGTTGAATGTTTGGAATGGAATGGAGATCAAACCTTTTTTTGAGCGCCGGACTTGAAACTTTGTATAAAGGCATATAATTAGAAATCAAAAAAAGTAATTTCAGCGTTTTTGAAAATTCAACCCCTGAGGCGGTAAAAAGGAGGTTGATAGTTTGTATTGAGATCAAACATTTTTTTGAGCGCAGGACTTGAAACTTTGTATAAGGGCATATTATCAGAATACAAGAAAAGTGAATTCGTTTTTGAAAATTCAGCCCAGAAGGTGGTGAAAAAGGGGTTGAAAATTTGTTTGAAGATCAAATATTTATTTTGAGTGCGGGACTTGAAACCTGAGTTCATAATGATTCCGCGTAATTAGAGCAATTTAGCCGAAAAAAAAACTAAAAAGAGGCCAAGAGCGAGTCGAACTCGCGTACGAAGTTCGGTACCATTACGTATAAAATGGCAAAAAAAAACACGTTTATTGTATGGGCGCAGCACACATTCATTATTTATTATTTATTTATTTAAACTTTATTGCACAAAACAAAAGTCAGTACAAATGGCGAACTTAATGCCTAATGGCATTCTCTACCAGTCAACCATAGGGCCAAACAGAGATGCTTCAAGTGGGTGCAGAGTTGAAAATTAATCGTTCGGAAAGCATCTAAGATACAAGTGAATAAATGTATATTATATAATAAATTTACCATAAATACAATGATACATATATTTACATACTATAAGATACATATTATATATAATATAATAATAAATACGATGAAATGTCTACTGCATAGGATGATCGACACTATTCGAGCTCTTTTTTTTTTTTTTTTTTTTATTGTGGCTTTCACCTTCTTGCTGAGCAAGTGGTATTTCGCCAATGACTCGTTACAAATCGCAATCGAGCTCTTGTTCGAGCAGGTGCTTACGCAGCAACCGCTTGAAAACTACCTTGCTTGGGGCTTGTCTAATAGAGAGGGGGAGTGTATTCCAAAGACGACTTGCCTGAACGGCGAAAGAATATTAAAAGAATATTAATATTATTATTTATTTTTTGTTGAATTACAGTAACCAACATCAAAATCATCAACTTGCAAAAAAAGAAAAGTAATTTCAACATTGTTTAGATCTGAAAATAATATAATAAAGATGTAAACTGTTCAAGATAAGATTCCACGCGGACGAAGTCGCGGGCAACAGCTAGTTATACTATAACTCGTGAGGATAGACATAAGGAGTTATAGATATAGGAGTTTCGATTTTTTTCCCACGGAGAGACGGAAATGCTTTCCATTGACGCGACGAACTGCATGCGTTGTTCAATTTGCCAATAGGCAATGTAAACCTGGGGCCCAATTCGAGAATGCCGTTGGAGATATCTCCAAACGTCAAATCTCCATTAGATAACAGTTATATCGCCATTGAACTGTCATTTAAATGCGATGAGCTTAAAAGTGACATATCTCATCTCAATTTTGGAAATACGAAGGCGATAATGATTGTCAAAAATGTTATTCATGTATATAAATTTCTGTTTTGAACGAAACGTAACGGACCAATTTCACGTATGCGGTCAATTTAAAGTATGCGCCTGTTATTTATGCCGTCACATACAAAGAAAACGAAAATTTTGCGCGTCCGAATTGACGAAGTTGCGATATCGCCACTTGTCAAGTAGGCACACGTCAAAAGTGACGGATGGCGATGAAAATGAGAGATCTCCATTATATCTCTAAAATTGGTCGAATACCCCCCCAGTTATAACAAAGGTTAAAGTAATTCCAAATGCGTGAAATTGAGATATATATAGTGATCACCGAGCTTGCAACTATGTTGGTACAACATCTTGCAACATCTATTTTCGCTAGAAACTCAAACGAATCCTCTGATAATCCTAAATGCGCTGTTCTCCTTACAATACAAGTTCAAGTCGGAACCTCAGACCGAAAATAAACTTGCTCCAGTGAATTTACAAAGTAACCCTAGCGTAAACAGTTCGTCGTGATTGAATCTTGATCGTTTCACATTCGATCCGGCTTTTTGCCCGCTGACTCGATTATCCGATATGTTCTAAATTTCCCATAATTTCAGTCTGAGGTGTTAGATACACACTATTATGTTGAACGTGTTGACTATAATTTGATATGTGGTAATATTCACACGATGTAAGTTACATTCAACCGTTTCTCATCTCAGCTTGTAGACCCGTTTTCAAATGGAACGGAAAGGTTTCGAGTGGCAACCACCAACCGAAAGACGAAGCAGAGAAGGCAGGAGACCTGGAAAAGTAGAAAAACGGAAATGTTTATATTGAAGCCAAAAATTTAAAAATATAATATTTGGATTTGACACCACTGCTTTCCGGGCCAGACGGGCGAACATCCAATTGTTCTATCAAAGCCACTAGCTGAAGCATCAAATTCAACCAGTTACTTCATTTCCTATATGTCTTTGGCTGGCATCGTAGCGCCATCGCCGTAAAGATTCTGACTTTATAATCGACACCATCGTCTCAAGTTACTTTTAGTAACAACATGCTTCACCCAAACTAATTAATTACATATTATTTTCTTCGGTTTCCGCGACTGTCACACATTCATAGAAAACGATTTAAACATATTATATCGCGTATATTAACTATACAGCTCACAGAGCCACTATTTAATAACATATTATTAAAGCAGTAACCAAATGTTCCTTGGGAACGCAAAGCAGTTGGATTCAGGTACTCTAAGGTCTGTTTACTGTGATGAAGACTCATTGGAACATCTACGAAACAGTGCATGAGCACTAAAGCAGTTACATTTGTGAAAGTCTTGGTACAGTAATATATAGTCAGATTAATAATCCAGGTAAAATAGCACCTCCCCTCCGCTTTTGAATTTACTAAGTAACCATAGCGTAAAAACCATAAGGTGTAGAAACCTTTCAAATAAACAATGCAAAGATCGACACACAAAAAGCATAAGGAAAAATTCGTCAGGTCTACGTGGAGCGAGGGTAGCGAAGTGGCTAACGCGCTGGACCGGTAATCCAGAGGTACCGGGATCGATTCCCGGTCCCTTCCACCAGGTAGCTCCTTTTTCAATTTTTCTTTAAGCTTTGATCTTTGTATTCATGGTTTAAGTAAAAATTGTGGTGTACCCACATTAAAAAAAAAAAAAAAAATGAGACATTACATGTTTCATAAATTTATAACCATAGCGTAAAAAGTTCGCCGTGTACGAATCTCGGTTTCTTGATGATGGAAAAAAGTAGTTCCCGTCCATTTTCACTGGAGCATTTACTAAGGAAACCTAGCGTAAAAAGTTCCCTGTAATTGAATCTTTTCGGTTTCGCGTTCGACCCCTTTCTGCCTGCTGACCTGATAATTTCAAGCACGATATTAAATACACTACAGAAGGTGTCAGGATTATCCAGTGTAATATTCTACGTGTACAATGTTTGTAGTCCTGTCATTTGTGTACAGTCAAGGAATTTGAATTGAAACACGTAGGTACCTTTTTGCTCTTGTCTTGTCACAGTCGCTGAGTCAATATGACAGGGTCCTATGTTTGAGTTTTGGCGAGTTCAAATTTGAATATTGTCATAGTGACATTAAGCCTAATTTTAACTACCCTGAAAATGTAACATAGAACCCTGTGATATTGGGCCAGCGATGACAATAAGGGTTCAAAAGGTATATCTTTCAATTTCCTTGACTGTACGTAGTAATGAGAGATGGGGCAATTTCAAAGTCTTAGGTTTTAATGATATCAAAACACACACGATTTGCCTTATATCAAGCACGAATGCCAACTGAGCTTAAATTTAATGCCTCAACTAAACATTTATGAGCTACCGGTATTATAATTATTGAGTTTCAGCGGGAAGCTTTATTAGTCCTAAGTCAAAGACTAGTTCACGAGTCTGCAGCCGAAGTTGTGGAACTACGAGTATTCCAACCCCGGGAAACAAGATAACTTGATAACGATGGATCGGAAGCGCTCCAGATATTTTTAGGAGTTGAAATGTTAGAGATCTTGTAGCTTAGAGAACTTCACAAGAACACCACCAATATGTTCATGGCAAGATAGACTACATTAGCCAGAATTCAATTCAATTTTATATAAAAAAAAATGGCTACTGCCCATTGGGTCAATTCTGCCAGTGTCAAAGTTGACGAACGTTGTACGGTGAGTTGAGCTTTTTGTAAAGTGATAGCGATTTACAAAAAACCACGCGGTCTACCGGGCCTTGACCCAAGAAGGGCTATGTACGCTTCAAGTTGAATTCTTCATTAACCATTCACTCATACGTTAGTTCACTGCACAATAGGCTATCAATACTACACATTGAACAACCAAAATGAATAAATAACGAATAACTAAACTTAAAGGCATGCGGCCATCTTAAGTCACAAACCGGAAGCCCCTCTACATTAGCCAGATGTGAGTTTAACAAGGACAAGATCCGAGTTGACAGCAGTTGTCGTGGCTGCAACTGGTCGAAAAGTTTATATAAATATTATGTACCAACTTGGGTTATTTTAAATAGTTGTAGATCTCATGATCCTTTACCGAAATGGTTGATATATGTTTTTTATCTATAATTATCTCTACTATACAGAAAAAAAAACAATGCACAACTTTTCTACGGCGTACAGTTGTGCTTGAGTTTGTTTTTCGGTGTTATATTTAATCAAACATCACCGCGGACTCAGATTGATCATGTTTATCTAAATAATACCTTCTGTAGGGACCTCGAAAGTATTGGCACTAAAATTAATACTCCATAGTTTACCAAAATAAAACGTGCACAATTTATTCCTGCATAATGCCAATATCCCACCCACATCGAAATAAATTTAACCTTCACTTTTCGATATATAACTAAAACGTATAGTAAAAACTGTTCCTTGTTTGCTGTTTTACTTTGTCTCTTATCTCGTTGTATGTATACTGTCGATATCGTTAGATACCTAAACGGGATATAAAATTATAGCATTCGGTTTGACGCTTATCGTGTAGCAGTAAAGTTGTCATTGCGATGTTGTTTTGTTTGTTCAGTATCGCCAGTGAGAACGGGGGTGAGGTCGGGGCTATCGGTGATAACGGGTGAACCGGCGGTTGTTGGCTTTACTGGGCCCAAATACATAACGATACCAGCTAAATAAAGTTTGCTTTGAGACCCGGAAAGCGTATATTTTAACCTGAATACATGCCACCCACGTTTTTCCACATATAAATGTGTACGGCACTCTTAAAGCAAATGGCGGTAGGTACAGTCGCCATCAGATATATCGCAGCATATAAGACGTTCATAAATATCTGAACATGTACTGTAACGCCCAGTCAATAAGAGTCGTGTTCAGATATTTATGAACGCCTTATATGCTGCGATATATCTGATGGCGACTGTAGCACACGAAAAATACACTACTTATTGAGTTACTATTACGCGGTGTTAGCCGCTCATCAGACGGGAACACTACATTCTTTCGGAATGAAAAGTAACCATTATTCTAGAGTATCAGCTACCTGCATACCAAAATTTATCAAAATTGGAGTTAGAGCTTGAAGAAGTAACAAACACACAAACATAAAAACACACAGAAACTTTCACCCTTATAGCACCATAAAATATTCTGCATGAATACCCAAAACAATTTAACGGCTAATAAAAGGGTAATAGTCTTAAAACCAATTATTGGAGGATAATAGGTGCTAGCCTCCTTATTTTCTTAATTTATTCGAAATTTCTAAAACTGATTAACCACCTAATTGTTTTCTGAGGTCCGTTTAGGTCTAAGCGTTAGGTTTTTTCACTCACCTTTTGCTCACCAATTTAATACAACACTACGCAGCAGATATATAATAAGGCCTAGTTCGATTTATAATGACAGCCATTTCAGCGATATGTCGAGTATATTTACTTACTACTACATCGCATTTAAGTCGTTGTGTGTCTTTGTATTGTACCGTGATTGTACCTAATACATCGTTCTGTTTTAATCATTCATAAAGTGATATATCGCCATTTGTTAATTTTATTCATTCATTCAATCTATGTGAGCAGGTAATCCCAGGAACTTGTTTGAGATCAACATATGACGTTAATAAGTTTATTGTTGCATGCAGGCAAAACTAGGAAATGTTGGTGTGACGGCAAACTGGTTCACTCGTGATTAGGTACACGGAGAATGATGACTGTGGAAATATCAGAGGTCGTATATCGTATTAGGATTAAATTTTTTTTTAGAAGAGCCAGTGAAGAAACGATTTAGAATTAGAAAGCAGCGCGAATGCAGGTCTCTATAGATTTCGGTTGCAAACCATGACGGGCAAAACTACTAAAGGTTTTCAAAAAGCTGAGCTATTTGTTTATCCGGTACTCCTGTGATTGTATGTAGGGCTGGCTCGTTCCTCGCCCAACGCAATGCATTGCCATTCAGCGAGGTAACGCGGCCAGCCTTTATGGGCATCCTACCCAATGATAGAGACCTAGGGGATATATGTAACATCGTTTAGGTTAGGTTTAAAATGCCATATTTCTCATATTTAAAAAGAGCAATGATTGATTTGGCAGAGATTTGTCTTTAAGCGGCTAGAATAGTGTGGTCTAATTTTTAGTAACAATTATTTAAGTAACACTTTAAAACTTATTTCGGTAGGCCAGCAACAAGTTAATTATAACAAACCTAATTATTTTTATAAATAATGACACAAAGGTAAATTAAGAAAGAAAAATTGAATGCGATCTACTGCAATCGAAGCGGGATTTGAACCCGCGACCTCTGCGTCCCGCTTCGATTGCAGTAGATCGCATTCAATTTTTCTTTCTTAATTTACCTTTGTGTCATTATTTATAAAAATAAAAATGTGGTATTACCACATAAAAAATATGAATCGATAAAAAGATTCTATACAAATATTTAAAAAACCTAATTATACTCGGATTTCTAATTCAAGACCAAAAAAACTACGACAGATACGTCACTGTCAAAATTGACAACATTTAAATGACATTTGAGTTTGTTTTTTGGCTTGCACCAAATGCTGAAGTGTTACAAGTACAATACCAGATTTTGTACCAAAAATCTCCGATGTTTAAGTTTTTATTATCTCCTCTCGTAATTATG